>CM026397.1:7947460-8099129 GCA_014843695.1 Archivesica marissinica | reverse complement strand
ACATATATACATCATACACTACAACACCTGTATACTGTTACATATATACATCATACACTACAACACCTGTATACACATATATACATCATACACTACAACACCTGTATACACATATATACATCATACACTACAACACCTGTATACACATATATACATCATACACTACAACACCTGTATACATTTTCATATATACATCATACACTACAACACCTGTATACACATATATACATCATACACTACAACACCTGTATACACATATATACATCATACACTACAACACCTGTATACACATATATACATCATACACTACAACACCTGTATACCTGTATACACATATATACATCATACACTACAACACCTGTATACCTGTATACACATATATACATCATACACTACAACACCTGTATACCTGTATACACATATATACATCATACATCATACACTACAACACCTGTATACCTGTATACACATATATACATTACATCATACACTACAACACCTGTATACCTGTATACACATATATACATACATACATCATACACTACAACACCTGTATACCTGTATATACATATACACATCATACACTACAGCACCTGTATACACATATATACATCATACACTACAACACCTGTATACCTGTATACACATATATACATACATACATCATACACTACAACACCTGTATACCTGTATACACATACATACATCATACACTACAACACCTGTATACACATACATACATCATACACTACAACACCTGTATACACATATATACATCATACACTACAACACCTGTATACCTGTATCACATATATACATCATACACTACAACACCTGTATACTGTATACACATATATACATACATCATACACTACAACACCTGTATACCTGTATACACATACATCATACACTACAACACCTGTATACACATATATACATCATACACTACAACACCTGTATACACATATATACATCATACACTACAACACCTGTATACACATACATATACATCATACACTACAACACCTGTATACACATATATATACATCATACACTACAACACCTGTATACACATACATACATCATACACTACAACACCTGTATACACATACATACATCATACACTACAACACCTGTATACCTGTATACACATACATACACATACACTACACACCTGTAACCTTATACCTGTATACACATACATACATCATACACTACAACACCTGTATACCTGTATACACATACATACATACATAATACATCATACACTACAACACCTGTATACCTGATACACATACATACATCATACACTACAATACCTGTATACACATATATACATCATACACTACAACACCTGTATACACATATATACATCATACACTACAACACCTGTATACACATATATACATCATACACTACAACACCTGTATACACATATATACATCATACACTACAACACCTGTATACCTGTATACACATACATACATCATACACTACAACACCTGTATACACATATATACATCATACACTACAACACCTGTATACTGTTACACATATATACATCATACACTACAACACCTGTATACACATATATACATCATACACTACAACACCTGTATACACATATATACATCATACACTACAACACCTGTATACACATATATACATCATACACTACAACACCTGTATACACATACATACATCATACACTATAACACCTGTATACACATACATACATCATACACTACAACACCTGTATACTTTACACATACATACATCATACACTACAACACCTGTATACACATACATACATCATACACTACAACACCTGTATACACATATATACATCATACACTACAACACCTGTATACACATACATACATCATACACTACAACACCTGTATACCTGTATACACATATATACACCATACACTACAACACCTGTATACCTGTATACACATACATACATCATACACTACAACACCTGTATACACATATATACATCATACACTACAACACCTGTATACACATATATACACCATACACTACAACACCTGTATACACATATATACATCATACACTACAACACCTGTATACCTGTATACACATCATACACTACAACACCTGTATACACATATATACATCATACACTACAACACCTGTATACACATCATACACTACAACACCTGTATACACATATATACATCATACACTACAACACCTGTATACACATACATACATCATACACTACAACACCTGTATACACATACATATATCATACACTACAACACCTGTATACACATATATACATCATACACTACAACACCTGTATACACATACATACATCATACACTACAACACCTGTATACACATATATACACCATACACTACAACACCTGTATACACATACATACATCATACACTACAACACCTGTATACACATATATACACCATACACTACAACACCTGTATACACATACATACATCATACACTACAACACCTGTATACACATATATACATCATACACTACAACACCTGTATACCTGTATACACATATATACACCATACACTACAACACCTGTATACACATACATACATCATACACTACAACACCTGTATACACATACATACATCATACACTACAACACCTGTATACCTGTATACACATACATACATACATCATACACTACAACACCTGTATACCTGTATACACATACATACATCATACACTACAATACCTGTATACACATATATACATCATACACTACAACACCTGTATACACATATATACATCATACACTACAACACCTGTATACACATATATACATCATACACTACAACACCTGTATACACATACATACATCATACACTACAACACCTGTATACCTGTATACACATACATACATCATACACTACAACACCTGTATACACATACATACATCATACACTACAACACCTGTATACACATATATATCATACACTACAACCTGTATACTTATACCTGTATACACATACATACATCATACACTACAACACCTGTATACCTGTATACACATACATACATACATCATCACTACAACACCTGTATACTGATACACATACATACATCATACACTACAACACCTGTATACACATATATACATCATACACTACAACACCTGTATACACATATATACATCATACACTACAACACCTGTATACACATATATACATCATACACTACAACACCTGTATACACATACATACATCATACACTACAACACCTGTATACCTGTATACACATACATACATCATACACTACAACACCTGTTGTATACACATATATACATCATACACTACAACACCTGTATACACATATATACATCATACACTACAACACCTGTATACACATATATACATCATACACTACAACACCTGTATACACATATATACATCATACACTACAACACCTGTATACACATATATACATCATACACTACAACACCTGTATACACACCATACACTACAACACCTGTATACACATATATACATCATACACTACAACACCTGTATACCTGTATACACATATATACATCATACACTACAACACCTGTATACACATATACACATCATACACTACAACACCTGTATACACATACATACATCATACACTACAACACCTGTATACACATATATACATCATACACTACAACACCTGTATACACATATATACATCATACACTACAACACCTGTATACACATATATACATCATACACTACAACACCTGTATACACATATATACATCATACACTACAACACCTGTATACACATATATACATCATACACTACAACACCTGTATACACATATATACATCATACACTACAACACCTGTATACACATATATACATCATACACTACAACACCTGTATACACATATATACATCATACACTACAACACCTGTATACCTGTACACATATACTAACATCATACACTACAACACCTGTATACCTGTATACACATATATACATACATACATCATACACTACAACACCTGTATACTGTATAACATATATACATCATACACTACAACACCTGTATACCTGTATATACATATATACATCATACACTACAACACCTGTATACACATATATACATCATACACTACAACACCTGTATACCTGTATACACATAACATACATACATCATACACTACAACACCTGTATACCTGTATACACATACATACATCATACACTACAACACCTGTATACACATATATACATCATACACTACAACACCTGTATACACATATATACATCATACACTACAACACCTGTATACACATAATACATCATACACTACAACACCTGTATACACATATATACATCATACACTACAACCCTGTATACACATACATACATCATACACTACAACACCTGTATACACATATATACATCATACACTACAACACCTGTATACCTGTATACACATATATACATCATACACTACAACACCTGTATACACATACATACATCATACACTACAACACCTGTATACCTGTATACACATACATACATATACATCATACACTACAACACCTGTATACCTGTATACACATATATACATCATACACTACAATACCTGTATACACATATATACATCATACACTACAACACCTGTATACACATATATACATCATACACTACAACACCTGTATACACATATATACATCATACACTACAACACCTGTATACACATATATACATCATACACTACAACACCTGTATACACATATATACATCATACACTACAACACCTGTATACACATATATACATCATACACTACAACACCTGTATACACATATATACATCATACACTACAACACCTGTATACACATATATACATCATACACTACACACCTGTATACCTGTATACACATATATACATCATACACTACAACACCTGTATACACATATACACATCATACACTACAACACCTGTATACACATATATACATCATACACTACAACACCTGTATACACATACATACATCATACACTACAACACCTGTATACACATACATACATCATACACTACAACACCTGTATACCTGTATACACATACATACATCATACACTACAACACCTGTATACACATACATACATCATACACTACAACACCTGTATACACATATATACATCATACACTACAACACCTGTATACACATACATACATCATACACTACAACACCTGTATACCTGTATACACATATATACACCATACACTACAACACCTGTATACTGTATACACATACATACATCATACACTACAACACCTGTATACACATATATACATCATACACTACAACACCTGTATACACATATATACATCATACACTACAACACCTGTATACACATATATACATCATACACTACAACACCTGTATACCTGTATACACATCATACACTACAACACCTGTATACACATATATACATCATACACTACAACACCTGTATACACATCATACACTACAACACCTGTATACACATATATACATCATACACTACAACACCTGTATACACATATATACATCATACACTACAACACCTGTATACACATATATACATCATACACTACAACACCTGTATACACATATATACATCATACACTACAACACCTGTATACACATACATACATCATACACTACAACACCTGTATACACATATATACATCATACACTACAACACCTGTATACACATACATACATCATACACTACAACACCTGTATACACATATATACACCATACACTACAACACCTGTATACACATACATACATCATACACTACAACACCTGTATACACATATATACATCATACACTACAACACCTGTATACCTGTATACACATATATACACCATACACTACAACACCTGTATACACATACATACATCATACACTACAACACCTGTATACACATACATACATCATACACTACAACACCTGTATACCTGTATACACATACATACATACATCATACACTACAACACCTGTATACCTGTATACACATACATACATCATACACTACAACACCTGTATACACATATATACATCATACACTACAACACCTGTATACACATATATACATCATACACTACAACACCTGTATACACATATATACATCATACACTACAACACCTGTATACACATACATACATCATACACTACAACACCTGTATACCTGTATACACATACATACATCATACACTACAACACCTGTATACACATACATACATCATACACTACAACACCTGTATACACATATATACATACACTACAACCCTGTATACCTGTATACACATACATACATCATACACTACAACACCTGTATACGTATACACATACATACATACATCATACACTACAACACCTGTATACCTGTATACACATACATACATCATACACTACAACACCTGTATACACATATATACATCATACACTACAACACCTGTATACACATATATACATCATACACTACAACACCTGTATACACATATATACATCATACACTACAACACCTGTATACACATATATACATCATACACTACAACACCTGTATACCGTATACACATACATACATCATACACTACAACACCTGTATACACATATATACATCATACACTACAACACCTGTATACACATATATACATCATACACTACAACACCTGTATACACATATATACATCATACACTACAACACCTGTATACACATATATACATCATACACTACAACACCTGTATACACATATATACATCATACACTACAACACCTGTATACACACATACACTACAACACCTGTATACACATATATACATCATACACTACAACACCTGTATACCTGTATACACATACATACACCATACACTACAACACCTGTATACACATATATACATCATACACTACAACACCTGTATACACATACATACATCATACACTACAACACCTGTATACACATACATACATCATACACTACAACACCTGTATACACATATATACATCATACACTACAACACCTGTATACACATATATACATCATACACTACAACACCTGTATACACATATATACATCATACACTACAACACCTGTATACACATATATACATCATACACTACAACACCTGTATACACATATATACATCATACACTACAACACCTGTATACACATATATACATCATACACTACAACACCTGTATACACATATATACATCATACACTACAACACCTGTATACACATATTACATCATACACTACAACACCTGTATACCTGTATACACATAACATACATACATCATACACTACAACACCTGTATACCTGTATACACATATATACACATACATCATACACTACAACACCTGTATACCTGTATATACATATACACATCATACACTACAGCACCTGTATACACATATATACATCATACACTACAACACCTGTATACCTGTATACACATATATACATACATACATCATACACTACAACACCTGTATACCTGTATACACATACATACATCATACACTACAACACCTGTATACACATATATACATCATACACTACAACACCTGTATACACATATATACATCATACACTACAACACCTGTATACACATAATACATCATACACTACAACACCTGTATACACATATATACATCATACACTACAACCCTGTATACACATACATACATCATACACTACAACACCTGTATACACATACATACATCATACACTACAACACCTGTATACCTGTATACACATATATACATCATACACTACAACACCTGTATACACATACATACATCATACACTACAACACCTGTATACCTGTATACACATACATACATAATTCATACACTACAACACCTGTATACCTGTATACACATACATACATCATACACTACAAACCTGTATACACATATATACATCATACACTACAACACCTGTATACACATATATACATCATACACTACAACACCTGTATACACATATATACATCATACACTACAACACCTGTATACACATACATACATCATACACTACAACACCTGTATACACATATATACACCATACACTACAACACCTGTATACACATATATACATCATACACTACAACACCTGTATACACATATATACATCATACACTACAACACCTGTATACACATATATACATCATACACTACAACACCTGTATACCTGTATACACATATATACATCATACACTACAACACCTGTATACACATATATACATCATACACTACAGCACCTGTATACACATATATACATCATACACTACAACACCTGTATACACATACATACATCATACACTACAACACCTGTATACACATACATACATCATACACTACAACACCTGTATACCTGTATACACATACATACATCATACACTACAACACCTGTATACACATACATACATCATACACTACAACACCTGTATACACATATATACATCATACACTACAACACCTGTATACACATACATACATCATACACTACAACACCTGTATACCTGTATACACATATATACACCATACACTACAACACCTGTATACCTGTATACACATACATACATCATACACTACAACACCTGTATACACATATATACATCATACACTACAACACCTGTATACACATATATACATCATACACTACAACACCTGTATACACATATATACATCATACACTACAACACCTGTATACCTGTATACACATCATACACTACAACACCTGTATACACATATATACATCATACACTACAACACCTGTATACACATCATACACTACAACACCTGTATACACATATATACATCATACACTACAACACCTGTATACACATACATACATCATACACTACAACACCTGTATACACATACATACATCATACACTACAACACCTGTATACACATATATACATCATACACTACAACACCTGTATACACATACATACATCATACACTACAACACCTGTATACACATATATACACCATACACTACAACACCTGTATACACATACATACATCATACACTACAACACCTGTATACACATATATACACCATACACTACAACACCTGTATACACATACATACATCATACACTACAACACCTGTATACACATATATACATCATACACTACAACACCTGTATACCTGTATACACATATATACACCATACACTACAACACCTGTATACACATACATACATCATACACTACAACACCTGTATACACATACATACATCATACACTACAACACCTGTATACCTGTATACACATACATACATACATCATACACTACAACACCTGTATACCTGTATACACATACATACATCATACACTACAATACCTGTATACACATATATACATCATACACTACAACACCTGTATACACATATATACATCATACACTACAACACCTGTATACACATACATACATCATACACTACAACACCTGTATACCTGTATACACATACATACATCATACACTACAACACCTGTATACCTGTATACACATATATACATCATACACTACAACACCTGTATACACATATATACATCATACACTACAACACCTGTATACACATATATACATCATACACTACAACACCTGTATACACATATATACACCACACTACAACACCTGTATACACATATATACATCATACACTACAACACCTGTATACACACCATACACTACAACACCTGTATACACATATATACATCATACACTACAGCACCTGTATACCTGTATACACATACATACACCATACACTACAACACCTGTATACACATATACACATCATACACTACAGCACCTGTATACACATACATACATCATACACTACAACACCTGTATACACATACATACATCATACACTACAACACCTGTATACACATACATACATCATACACTACAACACCTGTATACACATATATACATCATACACTACAACACCTGTATACACATACATACATCATACACTACAACACCTGTATACCTGTATACACATATATACACCATACACTACAACACCTGTATACCTGTATACACATACATACATCATACACTACAACACCTGTATACACATATATACATCATACACTACAACACCTGTATACACATATATACACCATACACTACAACACCTGTATACACATATATACATCATACACTACAACACCTGTATACCTGTATACACATCATACACTACAACACCTGTATACACATATATACATCATACACTACAACACCTGTATACCTGTATACACATCATACACTACAACACCTGTATACACATATATACATCATACACTACAACACCTGTATACACAACATACATACATACACTACAACCATATATACACATACCTACAACACATACATACATCATACACTACAACACCTGTATACACATATATACATCATACACTACAACACCTGTATACACATACATACATCATACACTACAACACCTGTATACACATATATACACCATACACTACAACACCTGTATACACATACATACATCATACACTACAACACCTGTATACACATATATACACCATACACTACAACACCTGTATACACATACATACATCATACACTACAACACCTGTATACACATATATACATCATACACTACAACACCTGTATACACATATATACACCATACACTACAACACCTGTATACACATACATACATCATACACTACAACACCTGTATACACATACATACATCATACACTACAACACCTGTATACCTGTATACACATACATACATACATCATACACTACAACACCTGTATACCTGTATACACATACATACATCATACACTACAATACCTGTATACACATATATACATCATACACTACAACACCTGTATACACATATATACATCATACACTACAACACCTGTATACACATATATACATCATACACTACAACACCTGTATACCTGTATACACATACATACATCATACACTACAACACCTGTATACCTGTATACACATACATACATCATACACTACAACACCTGTATACCTGTATACACATATATACATCATACACTACAACACCTGTATACACATATATACATCATACACTACAACACCTGTATACACATATATACATCATACACTACAACACCTGTATACACATATATACATCATACACTACAACACCTGTATACACATATATACACCATACACTACAACACCTGTATACACATATATACATCATACACTACAACACCTGTATACACACCATACACTACAACACCTGTATACACATATATACATCATACACTACAGCACCTGTATACCTGTATACACATACATACACCATACACTACAACACCTGTATACACATATACACATCATACACTACAGCACCTGTATACACATACATACATCATACACTACAACACCTGTATACACATACATACATCATACACTACAACACCTGTATACACATACATACATCATACACTACAACACCTGTATACACATATATACATCATACACTACAACACCTGTATACACATACATACATCATACACTACAACACCTGTATACCTGTATACACATATATACACCATACACTACAACACCTGTATACCTGTATACACATACATACATCATACACTACAACACCTGTATACACATATATACATCATACACTACAACACCTGTATACACATATATACACCATACACTACAACACCTGTATACACATATATACATCATACACTACAACACCTGTATACCTGTATACACATCATACACTACAACACCTGTATACACATATATACATCATACACTACAACACCTGTATACCTGTATACACATCATACACTACAACACCTGTATACACATATATACATCATACACTACAACACCTGTATACACATACATACATCATACACTACAACACCTGTATACACATACATATATCATACACTACAACACCTGTATACACAAATATACATCATACACTACAACACCTGTATACACATACATACATCATACACTACAACACCTGTATACACATATATACACCATACACTACAACACCTGTATACACATACATACATCATACACTACAACACCTGTATACACATATATACATCATACACTACAACACCTGTATACACATATATACACCATACACTACAACACCTGTATACACATATATACATCATACACTACAACACCTGTATACACATATATACATCATACACTACAACACCTGTATACACATACATATATACATCATACACTACAACACCTGTATACCTGTATACACATACATACACTACAACACCTGTATACACATATATACATCATACACTACAACACCTGTATACACATATATACATCATACACTACAACACCTGTATACACATACATACATCATACACTACAACACCTGTATACACATACATACATCATACACTACAACACCTGTATACTACACATACATACATCATACACTACAACACCTGTATACACATATATACATCATACACTACAACACCTGTATACACATATATACATCATACACTACAACACCTGTATACACATATATACATCATACACTACAACACCTGTATACACATATATACATCATACACTACAACACCTGTATACACATACATACATCATACACTACAACACCTGTATACACATACATATATCATACACTACAACACCTGTATACACATATATACATCATACACTACAACACCTGTATACCTGTATATACATCATACACTACAACACCTGTATACACATATATACATCATACACTACAACACCTGTATACACATACATACATCATACACTACAACACCTGTATACCTGTATACACATACATACATCATACACTACAACACCTGTATACCTGTATACACATACATACATCATACACTACAACACCTGTATACATGTATACACATATATACATCATACACTACAACTCCTGTATACCTGTATACACATACATACATCATACACTACAACACCTGTATACCTGTATACACATACATACACCATACACTACAACTCCTGTATTAATGTTATATATCTTTGCTGAAATTGTTCTTTGAAATCCCCAATTACAAGCACTCAAACAAATCAAACTCACTGACAAATAAATTTAAATACTTATTTACAGCTTAAAATTCCAATCACACATACAAACAGAGCATTACTTCCAGAAAAATAAATTTCTACTAAACATTGTAGTCTAAATCTCAATTACCGTACATACTCGCATATAAGACACCAGATTACGGCATGAAAGTGGCTGCCTATTTTATAAGTGAGAGTTAAAAATAAAAATTAAAAAAAAAATATTTTTTTAAAAATGTGTTAAATGGTATCCATTTGAGACAAGAAAGCACTCGGAAACTGAAAATGTCTTCAACTTGCATAGGCCAAAACATGCAATTTATACATGGTTTGGTGTCCATTTTATCAACCCGTCTTATATGTGAGTGCATGCCAAAACCCACAGATTTCATGACCAAAGTATGGGGTCGTCTTATAGGCGAGATCGTCTTATTGGCAAGTATGGACGTTAATACAAAAACACACTACAATACTTAAATACAATTCACGTTCTACATCTGTTTGAAAAAACAACATTTTAAAATCCCAATTATAAACAGGAAGTACATATCCTACCGATGTACATGTGGAAGTCGTGATAGCGCAGTGGATGCGCTTTCACTTCAGGTGAGAAAGATCCGGGGTTCGAGCCCCGCTGGAGCCGTTACGATTGTGCCCTTAGGCAAGGCATTCAAATTCCACATTGCCTCTTCTCTCTCCCTCGTGGCGATGGATTCCATCAGGAATGAGGTCTCGAGAGTGATTAATATAAGTTGTAAGAACTTGTTTCGCAATGAAGCTAAAATAAATTTGTATAAACTAAATCACCTTACAGTTGATAATCTCATCCAAAAGACTTACACGGACAAGAAATACCATCACCTGCTGTGATTGATGTACTATTGTGATTTTGTGGTGGTCAAAATTTGCTTAATTCAAGTGACCCTACCCTGCCTTGATCGAGCTAAAATAAATTTGTATAAACTGAAGTAGTGACTGTACATATCTTACCGAGGCTTTCATTGCATTTTTATGTGACATCTGTCTGACCTTGGCTTTCATTTTCTCCTTGCTCTCTAACTCAGCTTGTAGAATGCGACTCTGCATCATCTTGTAACGGTTCATCATCACTTGAGCCGGGGAAGGTTTAGGGACCGGCTTCTCCGATTTAATTTTCTTCTTTTTTTCATTCTAAATGGAAGTAATTGTATTAATTATCGCATCTTTGCGTGGCATCCATGTTTTCTGGTGTAGTATCTGATTTGAGATCGAGGGATGGTGTTCAATACCCAGTCATAGCAAACATGCAATGTAAAGTCCTTGAACAAAACACCTCACACACATTGCTCAATACTGGACAACAATAATGAGAGACATCACTAATTTTCTATTACCTCCCTTGGCAGATAAAGTCTGATTTATCCCAAAATGTAAATAGGTCCTTTGAGATGGAATCCTTTGTTTTTACTGTTGTTCCCTAACCAGATGTTGCGGTATGATAAATGTGATTTGATCAAAATCGTGTTACTTAACTGATAACATTGTTTTACAAATAAGTACCCATTGCAAATACTGTAGATCTGTCGAGAGTAATTTAAAGCAGCATTACATCGTATGAAATAAAAGATATTTGAAAAATTCATTTTTAACGTATGGGTAGCAATGCTGCTACACATTCTAACATTATACTTTGTATGCTTATGTTCATTTGGTAAACAGTGTTTTTTGCGATAAAACAAACTCAAAACCGAAAGTAGGACTTTCCGAGTCGATCGTTTTTTACAACCGGAACGCATCGTCCGCACTTGTTTACATTCGGAATGCATCGTCCCCATTTGTCCCACGTTGTCATTTTTAATTAAATTACTTGATATGTTGATTCATACCTCTGTTAGCTAAGTCTTGTTGGGACATGTCTACATCCCCGCGAGGGGTTCGACATTAGAGGAAGATAGATAGATAGTCTTTCATGTTCAAAATATATACGTTGTTTTCTACATCATCTGTTGTTTCACGCATGTGCGCTGTGCGTGTTTACATTTCGTGTGTTGATAAACAAATTTGTGTATACGACGGTTTAAATTTATTGGAATTTTATCGTTTCTGAGCGACTATTTCGATTTTTGTAAACACACACACATTAATTAGTATTTACATTTTACTCAAAACATCCTTTATTACGATGTAATGCTGCTTTAATAATTCTGAGAATAGAATGTGGAAACAACGATAATAACAGAGGAAAACACTTAATAGGACCTATTTGGGACAGGGAAGTATGTGAGATGGTACGGTGGTCGCCAGATCGGACAGGTGGGTTTTCTCCGGGTGTACTCCGGTTTCCTCCCATACGAATGACCACATATACGCTTTCATCTGAGCCAACTAGAGTGATTGATATAAGTTGTTAGAACTTGCTTCGCCGCAATCTTGTAAAATAAATAAAGTCTAAAGATAATAGGACCTATTTACTTTTAGGGAATATTCAGAGGTAGTAACTGACCGATGTCTCTCATTGTACTTGAATTTCTATCATGCACCAGTCCATGTCAGTTACTTGGTGTTGAATGCACCAGTCCATGTCAGTTATTTGGTGTTGAATGCACCAGTCCATGTCAGTTATTTGGTGTTGAATGCACCAGTCCATGTCAGTTATTTGGTGTTGAATGCACCAGTCCATGTCAGTTACTTGGTGTTGAATGCACCAGTCCATGTCAGTTATTTGGTGTTGAATGCACCAGTCCATGTCAGTTATTTGGTGTTGAATGCACCAGTCCATGTCAGTTATTTGGTGTTGAATGCACCAGTCCATGTCAGTTACTTGGTGTTGAATGCACCAGTCCATGTCAGTTACTTGGTGTTGAATGCACCAGTCCATGTCAGTTACTTGGTGTTGAATGCACCAGTCCATGTCAGTTACTTGGTGTTGAATGCACCAGTCCATGTCAGTTACTTGGTGTTGAATGCACCAGTCCATGTCAGTTACTTGGGGTTGAATGCACCAGTCCATGTCAGTTACTTGGTGTTGAATGCACCAGTCCATGTCAGTTACTTGGGGTTGAATGCACCAGTCCATGTCAGTTACTTGGTGTTGAATGCACCAGGCCATGTCAGTTACTTGGGGTTGAATGCACCAGTCCATGTCAGTTACTTGGTGTTGAATGCACCAGTCCATGTCAGTTACTTGGTGTTGAATGCACCAGTCCATGTCAGTTATTTGGTGTTGAATGCACCAGTCCATGTCAGTTACTTGGTGTTGAATGCACCAGTCCATGTCAGTTACTTGGTGTTGAATGCACCAGTCCATGTCAGTTATTTGGGGTTGAATGCACCAGTCCATGTCAGTTACTTGGTGTTGAATGCACCAGTCCATGTCAGTTATTTGGTGTTGAATGCACCAGTCCATGTCAGTTATTTGGTGTTGAATGCACCAGTCTATGTCAGTTACTTGGGGTTGAATGCACCAGTCCATGTCAGTTACTTGGTGTTGAATGCACAAGTCCATGTCAGTTATTTGGTGTTGAATGCACCAGTTCATGTCAGCTATTTGGTGTTGAATGCACCAGTCCATGTCAGTTACTTGGGGTTGAATGCACCAGTACATATCAGTTACTTGGTGTTGAATGCACCAGTCCATGTCAGTTACTTGGGGTTGAATGGGTTAATCACAATTCACAGTCTAAGTAAACATTTCTATTAGAAGCACAAGGCATCACCGATTAGATTTCTATTCCATAGTAGTACAAATTAATTGGGACGTTTGTACAGTCATTCAAAATAATTACAGAAAAGTGTTTGTTTGATTTAATAATAATGGCCGATTCATCGGGTAATAAACAAATCAATCAATGAATGTTATCAATATCTGTATACTACCCGTACATGTACATGAATGTTATCAATATCTGTATGCTACCCTACATGTACATGAATGTTATCAATATCTGTATGCTACCCCTACATGTACATGAATGTTATCAATATCTGTATGCTACATGTACATGAATGTTATCAATATCTGTATGCTACCCCTACATGTACATGAATGTTATCAATATCTGTATGCTACATGTACATGAATGTTATCAATATCTGTATGCTACATGTACATGAATGTTATCAATATCTGTATTACCCCTACATGTACATGAATGTTATCAATATCTGTATTACCCCTACATGTACATGAATGTTATCAATATCTGTATTACCCCTACATGTACATGAATGTTATCAATATCTGTATTACCCCTACATGTACATGAATGTTATCATTGTTGAATCCCATTCTTCTGTACATACGCTGCTTCAGGGCCTCTCAAGGTTACGAACATTTCAAAACAGTTGTTCGTGAGGCTAAATTCTGAAACATGGACCAATTTCAATGAAATTTAAGTTGCCATGGTCTCATTTGATGACAATGATAATTTGTAGGGGATACCCTGGATCCAGACAACCGTTCCCCAGTACTTACAGGATCACTCTCTTTGAGAGCAACTCTCTTCTTCCCAGTAACTGCAGGTCTGATGGTGCCATGATCTGCCGACTTCTTTAACTTCTGCAATAGCATATAAGAAGCAAGATACGAGTTTAGGAATACTAACAGTGCTATATCTATGGTACAAGCACATCAGAATGTACAGAGACTCGAAATAAGTCACAGGCTTGGCAAAGTGTTTGCCGTCATCATGCCGTGTGGATTGGAATCGTGCTTTCCCCGTGGTGCCATGGTTGGGGAGTCTAAAATAGCTGTAAAACAATAAATACAACTTGTACATTGAACAGATCCCCACCGCAGAATCCATCGCACAGAGAAAGTGGCGGTGAATAGGGCACACACTAAGACGAGATCAGCCTAACATAGCACACCAAGCACTGGATTGGAATCCGCAAGGCATGATGAAAAGAGACCGACCAGTAAACACATGGAGAAGGACTCTGGACCATGAGATGCGCCGCATAAAGATATCCTGGGGGCAAGCCAAGCTAGCGGCAATCGACTGGGTCAGATGGAGAGCTGTAGTGAAGGCCCTATACTCCAACAGGGGTAATGAGGATTAAACTATTTTTAAAACTAACTGTACATTGAACACATACATGTAATTGTACACAGTATTCTCAATAATCATACAATTTTACTTTAATATGAAAATACTATGCATGAAACACACCTTCCTCTCTGCTTCACTGCTGCTAGATGGTTTATTTGCAGATTCTTCATTGAAAATCTTTAGACACTCATCAAAAGGATCCTCCTCCAGGAAATACTTATCCAAATCTGACATGTAGTCATCATCTGCAGCAGGCCAGGAACCCACGTCATCACTTTCAGTACCAAACAGATCCATATCAAGATTCACAATATTTTTCTTCTTTTTATGCGTTTTTTCATTTCCAGACATCAAACTTGATGATTTACTTCGTTTCATGGAATGTTCATGTATATTGGATTTAGAACTGCTTTGCTTTGATTGTTTGCTACTGCCTTTAGCCGAGTGTGTGTGATGCACTTTATCAAAATCTTTAGGCTGGTTGTCACTAGATTTCGATGATTTATGAGTTGGTTTCTTTGAAGAGCTGCTGAATTTTTCTGATGGATGATGGCTCTCCGATGACGAGTGTTTGTGTTTGGATGAAACAGATGAAGAAGGTGAGTCTTTATGATTCGATCTATGTGTTGATATGGATAGGTCCAGTTTTCTCGATGAATGTTTATGCTTGTCAGATATTGCTCCATTTGTTTTATGACTGTCGATTTTAGAAAGACTTGATGAACATTGTTTATGAACTGAACTTCTAGATAAATGTTTATGACCTGAAGAAATTTTAGTTTTGTGTGATGAAGAGTCAGTTTTTTCAGAATTCTTACAACTCGATGCATTACCCTGTGTCTCATATTTATGGTCTAAACATGACTTAGATTCATGTTTCAACTGACTGTCCTTGCTTAATTTTGGCACTTTAGTTTTGTGATCCTTTGAAACACTGGTCGATTTTAATTTTACATTTGAAACACTTTTCTCTGGTGTTGACACTGAATTACAAGTTTCTAGTGCATCATCAAACTCCTGTTTAAATAAACTGAATATATTCACATTTGATCTGTCTTTTTCTTTAGGGGTGACACCTGCTTTATCATTTTCTAAATTAGTTTTTTCATGCACATTTTTCTTCGGTTTTCCTGATTTGATTTTCTCAGATTTTGTTTTATCACGTGTCTTTCCATTTATCTCTACATTACTCTTCACAAATCCATCCGAAGTAAATTCTATTGGCAGCAAACTTTTACTTTCTGGTACTTTGTTCTCTTCATCCACAGCAATTCTATGCACATTGATTACTCCTGTACCAACTACAGTTTCAGATACTTCCTGGTCAGTATCTCCATCTTTAGACACTTCACAGTCACTATCGCTGTATTTTGCCACTCCATGGTCACTATCACTCTCGTTCGCACTAGGTTCATCTGAAAACTCACCAAGATGTTCATCATCACTCAATTCTACTGATTCGTTTAAAGCTGGTGTGTATTCAACGGACACAAATTTGGGAATTTTTGTCAGTGGGCTTTGATCTTCGTCAGTATCGTCAGCTTCAGCTGCTCTTTTGGTACCATGAAACTGTTTGGCATAATCAGGAACAGATTCTTCTACCACTTCTGTTTCTTCAACCCTCGCAGAAGATTTGCTACCTGTAGAATAATTACTAGCTGGATCATACTCGCCATGAGTTGCTGGTTCAGCAAGTAAAGCTAAATCATATTTGGATCTCCCTGACTTGCCATCTATTTTCTTTTTCTTCAATTCTGTTATTGGGGTAGGGTTGTATTCTGGTGTCCCTGTTGGCCTGTTTTTGAATGCACATTTACTCTGGGCTTCATTAGTTATGGTGTTCTCGTGACTTCCCAACTTTCTCTTCTCTGACTTGATACTCTTTTCAATGTCTTGCAGAGTTCTCTGGAGAGCAGATGCCGGTGGCTTGTAGTCATCATCCGACAACTTATTTAGGGATGCTGTCTTTTCGGCTTCAAGTCGTGCTGAAAAAAGAAGTTGTGTGAATCACATATTAAACCTAGATACAAAGTTCAGTCATATGTAAATGAAGGCACAGTTTGATCAATGGTTTGCAACAATTAGGACAAACCATTGAAATTTTAAATATACAATAATATACCACTAAATTCCCAACAATTATGTCGGGTCATCTGAGATTTTGTTACAATTAATCAACTGAAATGATTTATCATGTTTTCGGATCTCTAAGGTTTGTCGCTATATATATTTCGGGTTTTACGCCTGCATCAGCACCATTTTTGGGCTATATCGCCGGCAGGCAGTTTACCTAACAACACCTTTCCTGGGCAGGCTCCAGTGGTTAACCAGTACTTGGGTACACCAACCTCCATAAGAAACTGCCGACTTTTTCATATAAATGAAACACGATCTGAGCGGGGCTCGAACCCGTGACCATCAGTGATGATAGGTTACAGTGGTATACAAGTCAGCGACCATAACCACTCGACCATGGAAGCGGACAAAGGTTTGTCGTGAATAACTTCTAGTCATTCTCTTTTATAGTAGATGATCATTCTTACATTTAATGTCAGGGGTCCCACTGCCATTTCCACATTTGGCAGGGAAAAAAGGATTTGCCGTATCAATCTCAGTTATCATAACCACAATCGCCAACAAAATTCGCCATATTTCCGTACACCACATGTTTTCAAATTTATTTGCAATTGACGTCATCGCTGTCAGTAGCAGGTACTTGGATTATATGGTAGATGCTAAAACACGAAAATGAGCAAAAATAGATCAATATTGACTTTTTATTTTTCGAAAATATATGTAATTCATTAGATGTACTTTCATCCACGTGTACCATAAATATCCCTTACCAAGAGATATATGAAAAGAAATATTTGTTTATTTTTGTAACGGGAGAAGTCTAATTCTTGGCTTTACAAGGTCAAGTGTCAATCATGTGATAGATGAAATTTGATTGGTGGCCGATACTTAGGTCCTTTTTTTGATGCCATGTTGAATTCATAAAACGCTGGGTCAGTTAAAATTTCAAAATGTTGTTAAGAAACCGATATTGTAATGAGCAAGTTACTAAATTAGAAAATAGAATATAGCATCACTAACACCAATCATACATGTACATATGTCTATTTATAGACAGTGATCTTGCAATAATCAAACAATTCCAATATTTTGATATCGTCTGATGACCGAGTTTCAATAATGAATCTCTGTTTAGGTCACACAACTGGATTAAATATATCAATAATTGACCGCCGAATGGCGCCGAAAATTAATTGGACGTCACTCCATCGTATTCAATATTTCTGAGGTTTTGTAACAATCTTTTACGGGTGGATTTTTTTAAAAATGGACTTTATTTGTCAAATGAAATCAACTATATGTACCTTGAATATGACATGTTTTAATACTGCTTAATATGAATCTTTTCAGATCTATGTCTTTTGCAGTGTAAGGAAACTGAATGTACATGTCAGTCCTGATGTGTAAGCTGTTAATATTGCAAACATCTCATTAATAACTTATTTACACACATATGGTTGATTAACAATACAAATATATAATAAAAATGTTGGATTTTTGTTGTATGTTCCATAATAGTAACCCCATCTTGGGCCTGGTAGAAATACCTTGAGAATAGGGTAACCTCAAATTAATATTGTACGCAAAATATGGCTGTCTTCCGAGGTGTGTCACATTGAAAATAATCAATGTTGTCTAAAAGATTTTACTGGAAACACATGTAAAAACTTAATGAAGACAAATATATTTGGAAATGTAACTTTGTAAGCTTTCAAGAGTGAGCTAGTGCTGGTTAAAGTCTTAGTACCTTGAGAACTAGGGCCACCAGTCTACCTCTGCTTAAGCGATTTTTATATATATGTGAATTCTCATGACACTAGCCAATCTGGCTCATAAGTATGCATTTGGACCTTGTTGCGTTTCCATTTGCTCTTTCCGTTCAGCTTCGATGTGGCCTCTCCCTTTACTATTCTCCCATAATTCATTTTCCGGTACAAAGATTTTAATTTAGATAACATATCGGCACTCTTTATCTGCTTATCCCAACTAGCGTTATCGCAAAGCTTGCTATTTGGGCCCACTCGCTTCAACTTCATACTGCCGAACAATCAGTAATGACCTCGCTATTAATGACAGCTATGACGTCATTCACAAACAAATTCAAATACAGGTGGGGTATGTATGTATGTACCATTAATGTCAAACCCCTTGCGGGGACCTAGACATGTTTTCCTGGGCATGCTTAGCCGACCATATCGGTTAACCAGTACTAAGCAATGTGTGTGAGGTGACTTGCTCAATGACACTACATACGTGGCCTGACTGAGTATCGAACCCGGAACGTTCGATTCCAAATCCGACGCTCTACCATTGCACCACGGTACGAACACAGGACAATTGATGATGATATCTAGATACCTAAAATATTTGTGATCACCCAATTAAATATTTCAACAGGTTAATTAAGCCATTCTGGCAAAATCCATATTTAAGGTGAAAAATAGAAATATTCAAATTTTGAAAATTGCACAACATTGTCAAACATTTCCCCACCCTAAAACTTATTAAAGAGTATAGGTAAATTATTCTAATTTCTATTATAAATACCTTTAGCTTCATCCTGTCTAGAATGCTTAAAATGACAGTACGGTCTCTCACAAAGACCAAATAAGAAGTAAGAACACGAAACATCTTTAAACAACCCGGTTGGTGAAAACATTGTACATCAATTAACAAAAATTTAACTCAGCATATAATTTTGCCATTTTTCATGGAGGCTGCCATCTTTTGACTGAATCTCGATATTCAGTGGCTACGTCTAAACTGCTAAAATTACGGGTATGACTCAAAATAGCAGAAAGAGTGTCCGCTAAGGAAAGAGCATATTAAATATTGAGCTAACCGTGCTGCCTACATATTATCTCACATATTGGGTTAATACACACTGTTGCATACAACAGTACATAGTCATTCATTAACTAGAATTACAAGAGACATCATTCAGAATATCACAGTTATACAAAAATTATCGCATTGATAGTATTACAATAAGAACATAAAGGGTAAAAAAACATACCTTAATATACACAAGGCAAAACTGAGATTAGGGATAGAGGCAGTAATCTCACAAAACAGGTTGCAGTAAACTAAAGATGAACAATAGAATACTCTTCAATTGAAGATCAAATTTAGCACTAACCCTAATGCACAGATTAATACTGCCAATTGTCTCAAGATTACTGCCAATTGTATATTTCGTTACTGCCTCTATCGTTAACGTGTACAATAAGCAATCACAGGCCACACAACAGAATCGTACAATTTAGTAAAAACATTAATGGGAACACTACCAGCATATTTACATTTGACAATGATTAGACACAATGTAGAACGTACACTCTGAGAAATCTTAATGGCATTCATATCTAAATGTTCTTTAGAAGTATTATTTATTAACTCCATCTTCAGTTTGTCTTCTTTACAATAAAGTCATTCAAATTTCAAATTGATTGCAGTGTTCTCATCCATGCACCAGAGCAGGTAGTAGGATGTATTATGGGTATATCGCGGTACATGTACTAGCTATTAAAAACCAAACAACATACACTTAACGAAACTTCTAACGCCACTTATCTTTGTATAATTAAAATGTTTGAAAATCTATCGGAGTGAAATTACGAGCAATGTAGGATTATTGTATAATTGAAAGAATTATGCTAGTTTGGGTGTAAATTTAACACCACCCTTTTGGTATTGGTTGATCCTGTGACACGACCCAACAACACAAAATTCACGAATTTACCTGGTGAAAGGCAACATACCAAATATGTAGTTTAAACATTTTTATATAACATATCTTGTATATTTTTCTTAAAATAACATGTCATATCAACAAAATACATGTAAATACATTGTAATCAATAATAAATCACAAACAGTGTCAATGGCTTCCTAGCTGGTATAAAATTAACTTTCAGCTAGTACCGCGTAAGGCCTCCGTGCGCACTGACTACCGCCAAACACCGACTCCGCATTGAAACAATGTAGGCCTATGGCCTAATGATGGTATGTTGAATGTTATTCAATTCTGCAAGAAGTGTTTGCTGAAGTTCATTTAAGTTTCTGATGTTGTTTCTCCGGATCGTTCGACCTAGTACGTCCCATAAATGTTCAATAGGGTTCAGGTCCTGTGAACAGGTTGGCCAACGAAGAATGTTCACTCTGTTCGTTGCTAAATATACCTGGGTAACACGGGCGGTGTGAATAGGTGCGCCGTCCTGCATAAGTTCGCCTGCAAGTGAGGTACGGCTACTGGTTCAAGGATTTCGTCACAGTACTTCCTCGCCGTGAGGTTCCCATTAATAACCACCGCATGCGTTTTTGTGTGATAAGATATTCCGACCCATATCATCACAGAACCGCCACCAAACCTATCTGCCTCAATGACACAAATATCTGCGTATCTCTCACCAACCCACCTGTACATACGTTCTCTATCGTTATTACCTTTCACCTTAAACTGCGATTCATCTGTGAATAACACATTTACCCAGTCTGCTCTGGTATAACGCAGATGCGCTCTTGTCCAAGCAATGCGTGCTTGACGGTGGCGAGGAGTTAACCTAATGCCTATTACAGGTCTTCTTGTCCGCAGACCATAATGACGTAAACGTGAACATATAGTAGTGTCACTGATTGAACGGCCATGCGACCATATGGTGGCATGTGGTGACTGTGTTGCTTTCGTTCGCCTATTCCTAAGGTGGGACACGATAATGTGTCGATCTTGTACACGTGATGTACATCAAGGGAAAAAGTTCCATAGATATATTACAAAGTTGGAATGAACATAAATATATATTAAGGACATTTGGAGCCTTTTTTCAGATTAAGTGGTGGAGTAATTGTACATAGATCTTGATATTCAGGTAAGCATCTTGCATAAGTAATTTACTCACCACTTACGTTGACAGTTTATGATTTCTTGTTTATCAACATATGTTTACCTTTCTGGATCAACATTGGTCGAATGGAAAGAATGATAGGTGGCGGTATTTTACCTCGTTCTGAAAAAGTGTTGATGCCTCGGTATGTCAAGACCAGCGGTAATGTTAAGAAACGACTATACTGTAATAAATTCACAACAAGTCTCCTTTCAATGAACCGATATGCTCTGGTTCAACAATAAGGCATCACCAAAGTATGATATGCTTGTTTGGTCCACCTCCGTTGTCGAGTGGATAAGACCAATGACTTGTATACCATTGTAACATATCATCACTGATGGTCACGGATTCGAGCCCCACTCAGACTGTGTCTCTTTATATGAAAACGTTGGCAGTTTCTTATAGAGGTTGGTACACCAAGTACTGGTTAATCACTGAAGACTGACAAGGAAAGGTGTTGTTATATAAACTGTCCGTCGCTCAAAAGGTAGCTTAATACACTTAAATAAAAAACTGTTTGTTTGTAATAACTACTTTGTAGAACCAATTCCTTAAATCAGTTGTGTCACACGTTTAGATCAATAAATATTGCTAGGGGCCGATTTGATTTTGCTATGGGCCGATTGACGTATTGTGCGCCTTTTTGACTAGGACTCATTTAAGGGTACCAATGACACGATATATATACCTGCATTCTCCGCAAAACAGATAATAATACAATAAGAAAGAGATCTTTGTCTGACACCTGTGAGTAGGCTTATGCTCTGAATAACACTATATTCGATTGATCTATCTAGGTTCCTGACAGTGCCAAAGTACACAGGTCTTTCTACACAATCTAGGGTAGCCTGGGAACAGGCGTCGATATATTTTGCCTGATCAGTCAAATCTACATAATACTATCTATATATCTATCTTCCGCTAATGTCGAACCCCTCGCGGGGACGTAGACATGTTGCGCGTCAAAAACCGCAAAGAAGTTAAAAATATGAGTAGTTAAAAGTATAATTTAAAAAGGTAATGAAAATAAGTTGTGGTAAAAGTTTAAAAGCAACTACGCAGAACAACTAGGGACTGGCATGTTCAATATGGCAAACTGCCGTATTGAATTGCTTTATGGTAGGGAGATGTACACTGTCAGGAGGGAGGTGGTTCCAATGATAGATTGTTCTTGGAAAGAAGGAAAACTTGTAGTAGTCGTAGTCTGTAGTTGCTGTAATTAACCTATAGCTAAAGGAATGGCAATGGCGAGCAGGACGGGAGAGAGGAACTAGGTAATTTTCAATGGGAATAGCAACAAGATCATTATGAATTTTATACATAAGGGATAACCTATTGTCAATACGCCGTTGATCACATTCAGACGCGACTATGCAAATAAATATAATATACACCGAGATTATTAATTGGGCCGTATTGAGCTTCATTTTGCCATAAGTTAAAAAGTGAAAAATCTGGAACCCATGCTAAATCTAGGGTACTCACATTTACCGTTTCGTTTTGATATGAGTTATAGCCGGTGTTTAATCGTATTGGTGTTGTCTGTTCATAATTTATGTAACCAGTCTATCAATCCCACTATTCCAATTTTTCATGGCTGCTTCCAGTCCGGTAAAGTTTAAAAACATCACATTTTTACAATAACAATTAATATTTCGGTGATTTATTATTAGTTTTCTTTGATATTATCTTCAATTACTAATTCCTTTTATGGATCTTGGTGTAGCTTCACAATTATTGCAGATTTAATGACTTGTCTCGATGTCCACAATTTGAAGTTTCACTTTCAGATGCTTGCATCATAGACAGAACATTATTCGAATTCTGCATGTTTCCCCTGTGATATTTACTTATGTATATTTAAATAATTCAAGAGAATAATTTTACATATTGAGTTTTGAAAGTACAATTTCTTGTAATAAGAACTGATCAAAGTGAAATTGAAAGTAGTCTTTATCACTTCCTTTTATGACATGTACTGGTTAGCAAGCAATATCATGTGGCTGAGTCTATAGTTAGGGATTCAAAGTGGATTTGGTGGATGTTGGCGAATCGTGTAACCGCTCCACTGACATTTCTACATTTTATTCCTATCCTTGTATGTCCTTTGTAGTGGTATATAGGGAGACTTATACTGTCTCGCTATAGAGCTAGGTTTTATAGCGACGCGGTAGAGTGATCGCCTTCAGGTAATGGAGGATCAAGCAGTCCTTGGTTCGAACCCCGACTTTGGCTTGGTTACTTTACCTTGTATGCCAATCAGCTTGGTAATCATTATTTAAATTGAGGCTCACCAAATATCTGAAGATGAGGTTCAAATCTTTGACCGTAACCACTAGACCACGGAGATGGTATATGTAATGGACATGTATTGGTTGGAATACATATAAATAATATGTTTGTGGAACAGTTTATGTTCTGTGTATGCTATTGATCCACTAATCAGGCGCGTAGCTAGGCTTACGCAAGTACGCACGTGCGTATGATTTATTTTGACTGTTCCTGGAAATGAAATTAAATAAATGCGAAAAATGCAATACAAACTGGATCGTAAGGGGGGCACTGACATTGATCATTCACAAGAAAGCAGACATGAACGAAATGCAAACATATATTGATTGTGGCTGATGTTCATAGTTGACAAACGTCACCTGAGACCACATAGCTGGAAACAATTTCCGGGTGGGACATGCCCCCCGGACCCCCTAGAATGGTGCGTAATCCATATTTAGGCCTAGCTACGCGCCTGCTAATGGTGATTTCTTATGGAGATGAAAATCCAAGCTAAAACAAAATAACAACAATGCTCGAAAAACAAGACCTCCCTCACAGAGGTCCTGAAATTCCGTCTGACTACCGGACATGTCCTATGATTTTGCCTTTGGTCTGGTAAAAAAATCAAGTTAATACACGACCGAGTGTCCAGTGAAAAATTAGTCGGATATTTTTGTTTGAGGTAAATTTTGTGTATTCACCGGTTAGAGAAACTGCTTGTATCGACTTATTTCATTGACCAAATGAAATAAGAATTTACGAGAGGTCGTATTTGATTTCGGAGCTGCGACTGATACTCGGATTTTTCCCATTACCGTTTACAATACCGCAGGGATGACAAAATCAACTGCTCATGTTGTACATTTTTAGGTCTGGGCTAGTGTGACCGCCTCCGTGGTCGAGTGGTTACGGTCGCTGATGGTCACTGGTTCGAGCCCCGCTCAGACCGTGTCTCATTTATATGAAAAAGTTGGCAGTTTCTTACGGAGGTTGGTGCACCCAAGTACTGGTTAACCGCTGGAGCCTGCCCAGGATAGGTGTTGTTAGGTAAACTGCCCGCCGGCGATATAGCCCAAAATGGTGCTGATGCAGGCGTAAAACCCGAAATATAACATAACTGGGCTAGTGTATATTTAACATCTAGTTGTTAGTGGAAAAGTAAAATTTCCTAGTTTAATTTTCGGACCAAATATAGATATTATCATTCTTATATTCATGCTTGTTTTTTTTACATTTATTTATCGTCGCTACCGGTTGCCTATATGAGCGACGTCTCCTGAAGATATTAATAATTTTAGATTTTTGGAGGATAGTGAGTGCAATGATACAGACAGAGACCCATTCCAGAGTCTCCTCTGGTTCTTTTACGTGCACAGTGTACAGCACCGATATGAGACCTCGGTTTAATGTCGCATCTGAAAGACTGTTAATTTTATTATGGTCAGACGGGCCATCAAACCTGCGATCCCGGATTACCAGCCCAGCGTGTTAACACTGGACTACAGATCCGTCTGTTTATATTCTAGCAGTGTCTGTTATGTGTTATATACCATTTAGTGTCTCTGATAATTACAAAATGTATTATAGTTTGTAGATTCATTAATCCAATCGTGTAATTATACCTCTGGATTTCATACAATAAACAAAACTGTAGATTGTCGACGTCTAATTGATCTCAGCCCCAGGTGTGAACAAACATTAAATTTATAATTATCCACGCAAAATCTATAAGTCATATTGTATTTAATCACAGGAACTTGAAATTTTATCCATAAGCCACCAAAGGTCTCGTACCTCTATCCTAGGACACACCCCCTCTATTAAAAAAAAGAAATAGAGGGGGGTGTCCTAGGATAGAGGTACGAGACCTTTGGTGGCTTATGGATACAATTTCAAGTCCCTGTGATTTAATATATTGTAGACAGAATGCAGGATGTTTCAACCCTGTGTCTTTCATAATTATCGACTCCCTATATAGCGCTCTTTGAACCAAATTGACAGTGGAATATGCGCTACTGTAATAGTAGTCGGATATGTAAATATTCTGGACACGTTTATTTAGCTGAATTACTTCTACATAGGTTACCATTGAGGTTACATGATTTAGTGTACATGTACATGCTATGCCTTTTGAATTATTTTGCTTTGGATGTGGAATAAATTCAAAAGATTCAGAAATACAAATATGTTTTGTATACGAGTTCTCTAGGAGGCCATTAACCCATTTCATTCTGGATACCATTCAAACAGTATTTGCAAAGAACATAGAGCCAGATCAGCTGCCACGGAATGTGCCGTCTGATCAGGCTCTATGCTGTTTACTATTCAGATGATATTGCTAAGACACTTTGCTATGTAGCAAACAACATAGATCCTGATCAGCACGCAGCGTTACGCAAACAACATAGATCCTGATCAGCATGCAGCGTTACGCTGCGGCTGATCTGGATCTATGTTGTTTGCAAAAGCCTTGAAATGTATCCAGAATGAAATGGGTTAATGGCTGTCAAAAACGTAAATTGTTACTTGTTAAATCTGCTTCATAAGTGAAGAAATTTGTTTGAGCACTAAAAATGTAGGTTTAAAGGAAACTATTGTAGAAGAAATACACATTTCTTGACTTCCACTCACTATTCACTAAATTGGCCAGAGGGTGAAGAGACTCTCCTACATGTTGGATCTAGATTACTCTCTGGTGGTTTTAAACATTGGTAGGACCATTTATGCCATGGCTCAATATGACAGTCACAAAGTAATAAATGTTGAATAGAGTAAAACAAGCTATAGTTTGACACTTTTACAAACAGCATAGAGCCAGATCAGACTGCACAGTATGTTTGACATCTGATCAGACTCTATGCTGTTTGCTAAACGGATAGTGGAGCTAAAACATAGTGGAGCTATAACACGAAGGCATCCACGCTAACTTTAAAAACGGCCAATGTAGTTCATACCCCGATGGAAATTATTAACCTGCGATTCATTGCTTATATTTACATTAATTTTTTTTTAATGACACAATGAAAATATAGCACAAAATGTTTTTAGTCCAGATTTGCAACTTACCATGTTACGGACCAGGTAAATAGATCATCCTTGGAACAGGTAAATAGATCATCCTTGGAACAGCATAATCTATAAGACACGCCTTTTCTTGCCACGAACGTTGCCTAATAATGCTTGCGACGAACGTTGCCTAATAATGCGAATGTGCATGCCCGGGTCTTTCAAGTGTGCATGTCACCAGCATATCATTAGTTGGAAACCCTCATGTGAAATTGTATGCTGTCAGGGCGCATACGTTCATTGAATGGAAACCCTCATGTGAAATTGTATGCTGTCAGGGCGCATTACGTTCATTGAATGGAAACCCTCATGTGAAATTGTATGCTGTCAGGGCGCATATGTTCATTGAAGGAAATGCAATAGTGATGTAAATATTTCAAATTGAAATACAATGTCTTCCACTACTCACTATGAGGCAATCCACGATTTTAAGTTTTTTTTGTCAATATTTCAGTCCATGTCACACCTCATAAAACTCCTAGGTAAATAAAAACACTCATTCTTACTATTTTCTTAAATATAGCATACATGTATATGTCTGTATTTTGAGAGGGCACCTCAGATTTGTGCCCCCTCCCCCACCACACTCACCATCCTGAATACACTAGTGCACGATTATTCATATTTATCGGATCCCAGTGTGTTGTGCACGATAATTAATATTTATCGGATCCAAGTGTGTTGTGCACGATTATTCATATTTATCGGATCCCAGTGTGTTGTGCACGATTATTCGTATTTATCGGATCCCAGTGTGTTGTGCACGATTATTCGTATTTATCGGATCCCAGTGTGTTGTGCACGATTATTCGTATTTATCAGATCCCAGTGTGTTGTGCACGATTATTCGTATTTATCGGATCCCAGTGTGTTTGTTGTGCACGATTATTCCTATTTATCGGATCCCAGTGTGTTGTGCACGATTATTCATATTTATCGGATCCCAGTGTGTTTGTTGTGCACGATTATTCCTATTTATCGGATCCCAGTGTGTTTGTTGTGCACAATTATTCCTATTTATCGGATCCCAGTGTGTTTGTTGTGCACGATTATTCGTATTTATCGGATCCCAGTGTGTTGTGCACGATTATTCGTATTATCGGATCCCAGTGTGTTGTGCACGATTATTTATATTTATCGGATCCCAGTGTGTTTGTTGTGCACGATTATTCCTATTTATCGGATCCCAGTGTGTTGTGCACGATTATTCCTATTTATCGGATCCCAGTGTGTTTGTTGTGCACGATTATTCCTATTTATCGGATCCCAGTGTGTTGTGCACGATTATTCGTATTATCGGATCCCAGTGTGTTGTGCACGATTATTTATATTTATCGGATCCCAGTGTGTTGTTGTGCACGATTATTCCTATTTATCGTATCCGGGTGTTGTGCACGATTATATATCGGATCCCAGTGTGTTGTGCACGATTATTCGTATTTATCGGATCCCAGTGTGTTGTGCACGATTATTCGTATTTATCGGATCCCAGTGTGTTGTGCACGATTATTCGTATTTATCGGATCCCAGTGTGTTGTGCACGATTATTCGTATTTATCGGATCCCAGTGTGTTGTGCACGATTATTCGTATTTATCGGATCCCAGTGTGTTGTGACGATTATTCGTATTTATCGGATCCCAGTGTGTTGTGCACGATTATTCCTATTTATCGGATCCCAGTGTGTTGTGAACGATTATTTATATTTATCGGATCCCAGTGTGTTTGTTGTGCACGATTATTCCTATTTATCGGATCCCAGTGTGTTGTGCACGATTATTCATATTATCGGATCCCAGTGTGTTTGTTGTGCACAATTATCCCTATTTATCGGATCCCAGTGTGTTGTGCACGATTATTCCTATTTATCGGATCCCAGTGTGTTGTGCACGATTATTTATATTTATCGGATACCAGTGTGTTGTACATGATTATTTATATTTATCGGATCCCAGTGTGATGTGCACGATTATTGTATTATCGGATACCAGTGTGTTGTGCACGATTATTCCTATTTATCGGATCCCGGTGTGTTGTGCACGATTATTCGTATTATCGGATACCAGTGTGTTGTGCACGATTATTCGTATTATCGGATCCCAGTGTGTTGTGCACGATTATTCGTATTTATCAGATCCCAGTGTGTTTGTTGTGCACGATTATTCGTATTTATCGGATCCCAGTGTGTTGTGCACGATTATTCCTATTTATCGGATCCCAGTGTGTTGTGCACGATTATTCATATCGGATCCCAGTGTGGTGTGTAGTAAGGTACCATTTTTATGTTAACACCCAGACATTTATTAGAATCATCATTTCTTTCAAAATTGGTGGCAGGCATTTGTTTGAAACAATTGTTTTTACCAATCGTTAAACAAACAAAAAATTAAAGCCAGTGGTAAGTAAACATGTACATTGTACCTTGCCATGTTCCAATCTGCTAGATATGTGTACATCTTGAAATTAACAAGTGCCTTTATCCATTTCAACACCACATACCTCTAAATAGGCTTACAAAAAGTGTAGATACTGATGAGCCATCTCATCAGGATCTGCACTTTTTGCCAGTAATATTACTATTTATTAGGGATGGCAACGAATAGCGATTTTGGTAAATTCGAATATTCGGTCAGGAAGATATTCGAATATTCGATATAATTCTGTGAAAAACTCAAAATATCTCAAACACATAAATTTTCACAATTAATCTACTTTCTGTTTTATGCCCTACGTCATATCTTCTTCCTGTAAATTTGGCAACGACTCAATCAGTTATTGTTATTGTCCACTGTACACGCTACCGATGAGACTTAAGTTAGTACACCAAATTAATACCTATGCTACTATATATAATAAATGAAGAATTCTATATAAGAACATGCTAAACTTTATTCCAATTCAATTACTTGGAAACATTTCAATGTGTACTAAATTTCACACATACAATATATATGTCCATAAATGTCAATGGGTAGTACCGTACGATCTCACCATGCGTGCACATTAAAACTCAATGTCACAACCTTTTTGAACAGTAGTCTATGGGTGACTTGAGCGACAGTGGGGAATTTCAGTTCATTTTTCCGCCACCACTCAAGGGGTTTCACATGGGGATCCATTTTCTCGAGCAGATAGCTCTTTAACTCATCAGACTGTTCCTTTTCGTTTGTCTCAAACACTAGAAAGTTCAATTTCCTACGCTTAGGCGTAGGCTCACAGTCACCACTAGTGTCACGTGAAGACAGTTTCAATGGTACGTCCTCCACGTAGGCTTCCAGTGTTTCCTCGGGGATCTGACGAAATGGAATCTAGTTCTTTTCTGAGAATGTCCTTCTCGTTGTCGTACCATTTCATAATGCGAGCACGAATAGTATTCCGACATGGCACTTTAAATTCCGGAGCAACAATTTCCATTAGGTGACGAAATCATCTCCTTCAACGAAACTTAGAGGCAAATAATCGCTAACAATCATATCCGCTATTGCCTGAGTAATACGCTCGCTCTCACTAGCGGTAACTTTCCTGGGAGTTTTCACAAATGAAGTCATTGGCACTTGATTTTTAGAGTCATATCAACTGCTTTCCGTTGAAGGGTGTTTGTTTTTCAAGTGGTTATTCAGATTTGATGTTGTACCCGAATATGTTAAGTCCATTTTGCACAAATTACACCTAGCAGTTTTCTTATTCTCAGAGCGAGTGAAGTATTTCCAAACGTGTGACTGAGCAGGCATTTTGAATTTCTAGTTTTTGACGATATATCATAAATAAGCATTAACATTTAATGAGGACACCATCAAAAAAATACATATGGGTGTGATGTTGCTGCAAACTTTGAGTAATATTTCAAAGGTATTTTCTCGGCAAAACAATTTTAAAATCATATCAAAGACCCCCGATATTTACCCAGCAGCAACTATTTGCAAACAAATTAGTTTGCAATATTGAATTGGTTCAACCATAATATAGATTAACATGTTTATAAATTAAACAATAAAATTCAAACAATACCTACCTTAGAACCTACTGTAATTATCCAATTTCATGGCAAGTGTCAATTAACACCTGCCGTGGTTGCGATCACAACATGGTTTATTCACACCTCCTCTGGCGATTTCTTTTGTATTGTAACTTTGTAGGGTTTTATGATATATTGAAAAGAAAACAACGACGTATCTGACAGTTTATTTAAATTTTGCAAATATATTTTTTTTCTTCCGAATATTCGGATATTAAAATTACCCATTTTGATAAATGAACTGGTCCAAATGTAATTTTCTTATTAATGTTTTTGTCTAAAAATATCATGAACCAGTCCATGTCCAGTTACATGGTGTTGAACAGGTTAATTGCAGTAATATGATGTTGATCTAGTATACCTAATGTATATGCTAAGACTGCAAGGTGCTCTCTGCGAATGTGATTGATTAAAATAGTTTTAATTTTGCACATTATTTGTAGGTGACTGACGGAGCCAATAATGAAAAATATACACATATTTTAGGTCGGAATTTTGGCAATTCGTCGGAAAGCATAAAAGACATTTTATTTATTTTGCTGAACCAGCACTTACACAGCCAACCACTCGTGGGGTGGTGGCCTTGTATTTATTTGTATCTGAAAAATCTGAAAATATATCATGAAATTTCATTATAAATGTGTTTTTACGGCACAATTGTAATGACATATTTGACTGTTATTTTCACGTTAGCGTGAACTTGGGTTACGTCCTGTCTTTACAGATTTCATCAGAAATATGACGAAGAAAACGGACAGTGAGGCTATTGAGGTGGAGCTAAAGCGCATGTTAGGAAATGAACCACAACAAATTGATAGTGAGAGGAAAAGGACAACTATGCACGAAATGGAAGCCAATTTGAAGAGAATGTTGAACGTGAATCAAAACGTACAAAGCAAAGAGGTGAAACAAGAGACCCATTCACAAGGAGTAGTGATAACAAAGGAGGACCTGATGAATATTGGCACAGCAAAGGTAAACTAGAACTGCCTGCATATTTTGTGCTTGCAAAACTTTACAAAGAAATGATTATGTATACAGATTATTTTACTATGTCCACCAAATGCTGTCTTGAACTGCATGCAAATCTGCAAGATGTTTTATTTTCCTGATAAAAGACAGAATTTGTTGTCAAAACACATATATACATATATACATATAAATGCATTGATTGCCATGTCTTCCTCGTATCTTTGTTGTGCCAATTTCAGCACTCCTGGGTTTTGAATATCTGTGCAACTCGTTTGCTAACTTAGATCTTGTGTCAAGGATTTGAAATTTGATATAAAAAATTCAATATTCTTTCGCCACTGTTGAATTCACTACATTGTACATTTTGTGATGCTGATAAATGACATTTCAGGGTTCCCTGTCTGAATATTTGTCTGCGTCACTTCTGTCGCCAATTGAAAAACACTGAAGCCAATCAAAAAACTTGGAGCCAACTAAGAGCCATAATAATGCCATATAGTTCACAAATAAATATTCAAAATATGTGCCAACTTTTAAAATTTTTTTTAAAAATGTTGCGCCAAATATTTCCGTCAATTCACAAAATTTAGCGCCAATTATTTTTTATCGGCTTTGGCGACCGACAGCGGGAACCCTGCATTACAGGCCCTGCGATTTGTCAACATAACATTTTTGATTAGTGTGTTTTACGTTTATTTATCGTCGCTACCGGTTGCCCATATGAGCGACGCCTCCTGAAGAGATTAGTAATTTTAGATTTTGGAGGGTAGTGCATGATACAGACAGAGACCCATTCCAGAGTCTCCTCTGGTTCTTTTACGTGCACGGTGTAAAGCACCGACACGAGACCTCGGTTTAACTTCCCATCTGAAAGACTGTTAATTTTATTAGGGTCAGACGGGGGATCGAACCTGCAATCCCTGGATTACCAGTCCAGCGTGTTACCACTGGACTACAGATCCGTCTGTACATTTTTGATGCTCTATTCAAGCAGTTATACAGTGCATGTATTTATGTGCTTGCACTCTATTGTGGGGGAGTGTATTCACTGCACCAAGTATGTATGGATTTTGTTACAAATTATGTCAAAGAATACACTGCCATTGATGGTCCGCCTCCGTGGTCGAGTGGTTAAGATCGCTGACATGTATACCACTGTAACCTATCATCACTGATGGTCACGGGTTCGAGCCCCGCTCAGGCCGTGTCTCATTTATATGAAAAAGTTGTCAGTTTCTTACGGAGGTTGGTGCACCCAAGTACTGGTTAACCGCTGCAGCCTGCCCAGAAATGGTGTTGTTAAGTAAACTGCCCGTTGGCGATATAGCCCGAAATGGTGCTGATGCACGCGTAAAACCCGAAATAACACTGCCATTGACAGGGATGGTAGGAACATAGATTTGTTTAAGATAAAATTACTAAAATCACAGTCACTCTAATTGCTGTCCGATTAGTGTAGTGGTTGGCCTGCTGGCTTCATACCAATACCACCTGGGTTCGATCCTCAGACTGGAAAGTAGACAAGATGGAACAGTTGTTGCTGGATCTAGAACAGTGGTCATTAGATAAGACAGGTGGGTAAGCTCTGGTTTCCACCTACACAATGACCATATCTACCGTTTCATTCGCATCAACAAGCGTGATTAATATAAGTTGTTAAAGCTTGTTTCTCAATTATTGTGAAATAAATAACGTTTACACCTTCAACTAAATGCAAGTAGATTGATCTATTGTTTTCTATAGAAATCTTTAGATGGTTTCTGGGAATGTTCCTGATTCCACAAATGTTCCAGTGTGTGTGTGTACCCCCAAGATTTCTGTCGTATTTGTCTATGTTTTGTAAAAACTCATTTCAACTGTTCCTATACTGTATATGTAATCCGCATTTACTTCTAGTCTACCAAAGACAAAAAGAATCCACATGTAAAGAAAAAGGATAAAAAGTCAAAAGATCCGCCTGATTTGGATCATCATCACCATCGTGAGCATCAGGGAGAGCCTTTAAGTGTTGCTGCACCAGGTATATTGTAGTTTAAGTGTTGCTACACCAGGTATATTATATAGTTTAAGTGTTGCTGCACCAGGTATATTATAGTTTACGTGTTGCTACACCAGGTACAGCAGGTATATTATAGTTTATGTGTTGCTGCACCAGGTATATTATAGTTTATGTGTTGCTACACCAGGTATATTATAGTTTATGTGTTGCTACACCAGGTATATTATAGTTTAAGTGTTGCTACACCAGGTATATTATAGTTTAAGTGTTGCTGCACCAGGTATATTATAGTTTATGTGTTGCTACACCAGGTATAGTATTATAGTTTAAGTGTTGCTGCACCAGGTATATTATAGTTTAGTGTTGCTACACCAGGTATATTATAGTTAAGTGTTGCTACACCAGGTATATTATAGTTTAAGTGTTGCTACACCAGGTATATTATAGTTTAAGTGTTGCTACACCAGGTATATTATAGTTTAAGTGTTGCTACACCAGGTATATTATAGTTTAAGTGTTGCTACACCAGGTATATTATAGTTTATGTGTTGCTACACCAGGTATATTATAGTTTAAGTGTTGCTACACCAGGTATATTATAGTTAAGTGTTGCTACACCAGGTATATTATAGTTTAAGTGTTGCTACACCAGGTATATTATAGTTTAAGTGTTGCGGTTACACCAGGTATATTATAGTTAGTGTTGCTACACCAGGTATATTATAGTTTAAGTGTTGCTACACCAGGTATATTATAGTTTAGTGTTGCTACACCAGGACACAGGTATATTATAGTTTAAGTGTTGCTGCACCAGGTATATTATAGTTTAAGTGTTGCTACACCAGGTATATTATAGTTTAAGTGTTGCTACACCAGGTATATATAGTTTATGTGTTGCTACACCAGGTATATTATAGTTTAAGTGTTGCTACACCAGGTATATTATAGTTAAGTGTTGCTACACCAGGTATATTATAGTTTAAGTGTTGCTACACCAGGTATATTATAGTTTAAGTGTTGCTACACCAGGTACAGCAGGTATATTATAGTTTATGTGTTGCTACACCAGGTATATTATAGTTTAAGTGTTGCTACACCAGGTACAGCAGGTATATTATAGTTTAAGTGTTGCTACACCAGGTACAGCAGGTATATTATAGTTTAAGTGTTGCTACACCAGGTACAGCAGGTATATTATAGTTTAAGTGTTGCTACACCAGGTACAGCAGGTATATTATAGTTTAAGTGTTGCTACACCAGGTACAGCAGGTATATTATAGTTTAAGTGTTGCTACACCAGGTATATTATAGTTTAAGTGTTGCTACACCAGGTACAGCAGGTATATTATAGTTTAAGTGTTGCTACACCAGGTACACCAGGTATATTATAGTTGAAGTGTTGCTACACCAGGTACAGCAGGTATATTATAGTTAAGTGTTGCTACACCAGGTACAGCAGGTATATTATAGTTTAAGTGTTGCTACACCAGGTATATTATAGTTGAAGTGTTGCTACACCAGGTACAGCAGGTATATTATAGTTGAAGTGTTGCTACACCAGGTACAGCAGGTATATTATAGTTGAAGTGTTGCTACACCAGGTACAGCAGGTATATTATAGTTTAAGTGTTGCTACACCAGGTATATTATAGTTGAAGTGTTGCTACACCAGGTACAGCAGGTATATTATAGTTTAAGTGTTGCTACACCAGGTACAGCAGGTATATTATAGTTTAAGTGTTGCTACACCAGGTATATTATAGTTTAAGTGTTGCTACACCAGGTATATTATAGTTTAAGTGTTGCTACACCAGGTATATTATAGTTGAAGTGTTGCTACACCAGGTACAGCAGGTATATTATAGTTGAAGTGTTGCTACACCAGGTACAGCAGGTATATTATAGTTTAAGTGTTGCTGCACCAGGTACAGCAGGTATATTATAGTTGAAGTGTTGCTACACCAGGTACAGCAGGTATATTATAGTTTAAGTGTTGCTACACCAGGTACAGCAGGTATATTATAGTTGAAGTGTTGCTACACCAGGTATATTATAGTTGAAGTGTTGCTACACCAGGTACACAGGTATATATAGTTAAGTGTTGCTACACCAGGTACAGCAGGTATATTATAGTTTAAGTGTTGCTACACCAGGTACAGCAGGTATATTATAGTTTAAGTGTTGCTACACCAGGTATATTATAGTTTAAGTGTTGCTACACCAGGTATATTATAGTTTAAGTGTTGCTACACCAGGTATATTATAGTTTAAGTGTTGCTACACCAGGTATATTATAGTTTAAGTGTTGCTACACCAGGTATATTATAGTTGAAGTGTTGCTACACCAGGTACAGCAGGTATATTATAGTTTAAGTGTTGCTACACCAGGTATATTATAGTTGAAGTGTTGCTACACCAGGTACAGCAGGTATATTATAGTTTAAGTGTTGCTACACCAGGTATATTATAGTTGAAGTGTTGCTACACCAGGTACAGCAGGTATATTATAGTTGAAGTGTTGCTACACCAGGTATATTATAGTTTATGTGTTGCTACACCAGGTATATTATAGTTTAAGTGTTGCTACACCAGGTATATTATAGTTTAAGTGTTGCTACACCAGGTACACCAGGTATATTATAGTTGAAGTGTTGCTACACCAGGTATATTATAGTTTAAGTGTTGCTACACCAGGTATATATTATAGTTGAAGTGTTGCTACACCCAGGTATATTATAGTTTAAGTGTTGCTACACCAGGTATATTATAGTTGAAGTGTTGCTACACCAGGTACAGCAGGTATATTATAGTTTAAGTGTTGCTACACCAGGTATATTATAGTTGAAGTGTTGCTACACCAGGTACAGCAGGTATATTATAGTTGAAGTGTTGCTACACCAGGTATATTATAGTTTAAGTGTTGCTACACCAGGTATATTATAGTTTAAGTGTTGCTACACCAGGTACAGCAGGTATATTATAGTTTATGTGTTGCTACACCAGGTATATTATAGTTTATGTGTTGCTACACCAGGTATATTATAGTTTTAAGTGTTGCTGCACCAGGTATATTATAGTGAAAGTGTTGCTACACCAGGTATATTATAGTTTAAGTGTTGCTGCACCAGGTATATCATCAGGGCCTGCTCTGGCTCTTATTTTTTTGTAGCCAATTTTTTGTAGACAAATCTGTGCTTCTTTTAGCCAATTCTGCCGCGCACTATTTTTCTCAAACAAGAGTTTTGATAGTATATTTATTATAATATATTTTAATGTATCTTCCAATTGTACCTCTTCAATGCTGTATGCCCATAGACTACAACTGAGGTAAGGGTTACATTATACATTACTTGACAAGTTGTCTCAACTTTCATTTTCAGAATCATTTTAAAATGCATTCACAGGGTTAGGAGAGTTATGGATAAAATTGCAAGCTCATGTGAATAAATACATTTTGTCACTACTGTGCAGCTTTTATTACATCACAATAAAATATATAAGACCGATGATCTTTTGGGTTCTTTGTGTAAACAAGATTTATTTGATTGACAGGTTACTGCTGTAAAGCTTTGATGAGCATGCCAACAATGACTTGTAATCAAGGTCAATTAACACCTGTCACTTATATTGCCAATACCAGTACCCAAATAAACACCCTGTTTGGATGGGATTACTCCGATTAGCTGTCAGGTTTAAAATTGGAATATTAAATATAATAAATGCCATGGCATAGGATAAATTTACAGACGGATCTGTAGTCCAGTTGTTAACAAGCTGGACTGGTAATCCAGGGATCGCAGGTTCGATCCCCCGTCTGACCCTAATAAAATTAACAGTCTTTCAGATGGGACGTTAAACCGAGGTCTCATGTCGGTGCTTTACACTGTGCACCTAAAAGAACCAGAGGAGACTCTGTAATGGGTCTCTTTCTGTATCATTGCACTATCCTCCAAAATCTAAAATTACTAATCTCTTCAGGAGGCGTCGCTCATATGGGTAACCGGTAGTGACAATAAATAAACGTAAACAAAAAAATCTATTATTTCTTTGATTACATTCTTGGCTCCGGACAACTTCCAGTTTAGATACATGTACCATCGGTAGTTTGTAGAAAATTTTGTATTGAATTTCATTGATTTGCACTTTATAATAGCATCTGTTCATAATAATTGTCAGTCGGGCATAGTGCATGTTTTGTAAACAATATTGCATGATTGTAAGACTGGCTATCTGTTTTTATATACCATGCATACATGTAGGTACTGAAAGAATTGGTAAACCAATCCGATAAACTTTAGTCACGACCACAGAATGTAACCTTGACCCGAGTAATTTTCCGTAAATAGCTCAGGGATCATTCTAGAGGGCGATGTGGGCGAAATTTTCGCCCTAGGGACCCTGACTTCGCCCTCTGGGGGCCCCATTTCTCCCTTAAGGAGTTTATTATTTTTTGGTTTTTACGATTTTCAAACCAAATGTTGTCTAGTAAGATACACTGGCCCATTATAAAGCACTCCTATTCAAATGTTGTATTTAATGGTTGTACTGTGCATTTTAACCCTATTTTGCAGAAGTATATTTAAGGAAGCGATCACACGCTTTCTCACTTCTCCCAAAATTCTGACCTATTAGCTTTACAATTTCCAGGGAATTTATTTATTATTAGTCAATATTCACACATATTTTCGACAATGGCTAAATTGGCGATTCGATTTTAGCACTTACCTGTATTTGATTAGTGTTTGTTATAAATTGATATATTGTGTGATACAACAACGATTTACATAATATCCGGCTATTCATATTAATTATGCTGTGAATTACATAAATATGCTTGATTCGACGTCGCTGATTGGCTATGCGTATTAGTTGTATTAAGTTTATTGGATAATTTTTTCATTGGAATAGTTAATTTTTTTTGGAAAAATCAACAATCTCGACGGAACACCTGACTTTAAAGCTTAGGAATCCCTCCACAATTGTTGGTGTCCTCGGGATGGCGGGGGTCGCGTTAGTGTCGAACCCTCGTTACCCTGCATTCCTGATTAAGATGCTCATGAATAACACAAACATATATAATAAGCATTGATAGTGTGTCCCGTGTTTGCACACTAATCAAACATTATGCCCCATTAAATAAACAAACAACACGCTTGTATGATTCTCCAGCTAGTTATCGCTTTTTTAATTGTACTCCATAGGCTAGGGAGATCATTGCTATTTATAGATACATGATAAGCATGAAAATGGTTGTTGACACGATTTTACCTTGACTCGAGTAATTTTCCACAAATAGATTGGGGGGGGGGGGGGGATTTTTGGATATTTTGCACATTTTCGCCGTTTTTATCATTTTCTCCAAACTGAGTTTTATTAGCCAATTTTGACATATGTTAGCCAATGGCTACTCTGGCGACTGGCAGCGCGGGCCCTGATAATAGTTTAAGTGTTACTAGACCAGTTATATTATAGTTTGGCGCATTTACAAGTGTGCCCTTAGGCAAAGTAATTAAATTCCATGTTGCCTCTTCTCTCTCTCGTGGCGATGAATTCCATCAGTAATGAGGCCTCGAGAGTGATTAATGCAAGTTGTAAGAACTTGTTTCGTAATCGAACTAAAATAAATTTGTATGGACTAACTGTTTATGTGATATTGTCGGATTTCGCTCTAGGATTGGTCTGCCTTCGTGGCCGAGTGGTTACGGTCGCTGACTTGTATACCATTGTAACCTATCATCACTGATCATCACGGGTTCGAGCCCCGCTCAGACCGTGTCTCATTTATATGAAAAAGTTGGCAGTTTCTTACGGAGGTTGGTGCACCCAAGTACTGGTAAACTGTTGGAGTCTGCCCAGGAAAGGTGTTAGGTAAACTGCCCGCCGGCGATATAGCCCAAAATGGTGCTGATGCAGGCGTAAAACCCGAAATATAGATAAATAAAATAAATCGCTTTAGGATTCGGCATCAAATTAATCTGTAAATTTCTAATAACATTTTATTCACAGGTGAAAATAAAACAACTACTGCAAAGAAAGCTCGAAAACCAAGGAAGAAAAAGAATAAGGACTCTTCTCTTGATGCTGAGAATAAGACGATGGGGAACGACTGCCCAGAAAATACACAGTTCAACCTCGACTTCCACCGGGCAAAATGTAATTGTAGTGACATTTTATATAAAATTGTTTGTAACCGTTGGATGCTTGAAAATGTATTAATTAGTTATTTGCCTTGTTAAAGACACATTTACTGGTTCTGAATTAGTTTGAACATTGTACATTTAGACAATATGACTCAGGGTTTCCGCTGTCGGTCGCCAATGGCGCCAATTGCAACAAAAAACATATATTGGCGCTAAATTTTGTGAATTGGCAAACATATTTGACACATGTTTTGTCAAATATATGGCCTCAAATATTTATTTGTGAACTACATGGCTCTTAGTTGGTTCCAACTTTTTTTAATTGGCTCCAGTGTTTTTCAATTGGCGACAGAAGTGGCGCAGACAAACATTCAGACAGAGGGAACCCTGTGACTTGATTCATACAATTATGGTGTTTACACTCCATACCTACTAATCAACTACTTCTGTATTGTCAAATTATAGTTATAAAGAAGCATGTAAGACATGTCCGCATTGAGTAGAGCCAAATTTCTTTAAATTGAGCATGTTTTGACCAAAATACAAAAAGTCCCCATTCAGAACTCATTGATGTTGCATAATTGAAAGCTAGGGTTCCCCTCCCCCCACCATAGGGCTCTAGAAGTATATCACATGTATGAACATGTGCAAAAATTGAATATTGTCTATACCCTATTGTTGTCTGTCCACGTGTCCGTCTTTCTTTCTGTCCAGAGTCAAATCTCAGTAGCCAATGGATGGAATTTCATGAAACTCCAATCAAATATGTAGTATCATCATAGTGTGCAGGTACACGTGTAACGTTCGTCCAGATCGGGTCAATAATACCAGAATTATTTCCCCTGAATTGATTTTTAAAAAGTCAATAATTATTCATAAGTAACCGCTACATGGAATTTCTTGAAACTCAAAATATTTATCACCATAGTATACATATAACTCGTCCGGACCAAAGTTATGTCCCTTTAATTGATTAAAATTTCAATAAATTGGCCATAACTAAGTATCCGTTTTATAGAATGTCATAAAATTTAAAATAAGATTAGATGACCATTGTGCGGTGTATCTTGTAAGTCTGGCTCACATTGCTATAGTGAAACCAGAGTTATTGAAAAATATTTAGTTTATACAAATATATTTTAGCTTGATTGCGAAACAGGTTCTTTCAACTTATATTAATCACTGTCGAGACCTCATTCCTGATGGAATCGCCACGAGGGAGAGAGAAGAGGCAACGTGGAATTTAAATGCCTTGCCTAAGGGCACAATCGTAGTAACGGCTCCAGCGGTGTACAAACTCCTGACCTTTCGCACCTGAAGCAAACTCGCATCCACTGTGCTATCACGACTTCCACTATTTAATAATTACGGCCTAACAAAGTAACTACTTCATGTAATTTCATGAAACTGAAAATAAATTTGTACCACCATAGTACGCAGGTGCACGTATAACCATGTATTTGTACCACCATAGTACGCAGGTGCACGTATAACCATGTATTTGTACCACCATAGTACGCAGGTGCACGTATAACCATGTATTTGTACCACCATAGTACGCAGGTGCACGTATAACCATGTATTTGTACCACCATAGTACGCAGGTGCACGTATAACCATGTATTTGTACCACCATAGTACGCAGGTGCACGTATAACCATGTATTTGTACCACCATAGTACGCAGGTGCACGTATAACCATGTATTTGTACCACCATAGTACGCAGGTGCACGTATAACCATGTATTTGTACCACCATAGTACGCAGGTGCACGTATAACCATGTATTTGTACCACCATAGTACGCAGGTGCACGTATAACCATGTATTTGTACCACCATAGTACGCAGGTGCACGTATAACCATGTATTTGTACCACCATAGTACGCAGGTGCACGTATAACCATGTACAGGTCGGGTCAATAACACCAGTTAAACCTTTCAACACCACAGACCTCTAAATTGGCTTACAAAAAAGTGTAGATCCAGATGAGCCGGCTCGTGACGAGCCGTCTCATCAGGATCTGCACTTTTTTCAAGTAATATAACTATTTTTAGAAAAAAATACCCATTTTGATAAATGAACTGATCCAAATGTAATTTTGTTATTAATTTATTGGTCTAAAAATATCATGGACCAGTCCATGTGAGTTACTTGGTGTTGAATGGGTTAATATCATGGACCAGTCCATGTGAGTTACTTGGTGTTGAATGGGTTAATATCATGGACCAGTCCATGTGAGTTACTTGGTGTTGAATGGGTTAATATCATGGACCAGTCCATGTGAGTTACTTGGTGTTGAATGGGTTAATATCATGGACCAGTCCATGTGAGTTACTTGGTGTTGAATGGGTTAATATCATGGACCAGTCCATGTGAGTTACTTGGTGTTGAATGGGTTAATATCATGGACCAGTCCATGTGAGTTACTTGGTGTTGAATGGGTTAATATCATGGACCAGTCCATGTGAGTTACTTGGGGTTGAAAGGGTTAATATAGGATGATACTCGGCGGGGGATACAAATTCAACTATATCCACAGCTGACAAACTTCAAATATTTTCACAGCTGATATCTTCAATATATTCACAGCTTTCATTGACTTGTCTGGTGGGTATTTGTATGCCCCACTTCATTGACTAGTCTCTTGGATATAACTAGTTGTAAAGACCCGTTTCATTGACTTGTCTGTTGGGTATTTGTATGCCCCACTTCATTGACTAGTCTCTTGGATATAACTAGTTGTAAAGACCCGTTTCATTGACTTGTCTGTTGGGTATTTGTATGCCCCACTTCATTGACTTGGGCTTCTGGATTAAAGAGGTTTACTGTATTTGCACAACCCCACTTCATTCACCTGTCTTTTTGGGTATAAAACTGCATTTCATTTGGCCTGTCTGATATAACAGATGGATCTGTAGTCCAGTGGTAACATGCTGGACTGGTAATCCAGGGATCGCAGGTTCGATCCCCCCCGTGTGACCCTAATAAAATTAAGTCTTTCAGATGGGACTTTAAACCGAGGTCTCGTGTTGGTGCTTTTCGCCGTGCACGTAAAAGAACCAGAGGAGATTCTGGAATGGGTCTCTGTCTGTATCATTGCACTATCCTCCCAAAATCTAAAATGACTTATCTCTTCAGAAGGCGTCGCTCATATAGGCAATCGGTAGCGACGATAAATAAACGTAAAACACACCTGTCTGATAAATATTAAATATTTGGCGTGATTGTGTTGGGATAGAAGTTGTTTACTGTGATCAATGAGTAACTTGGTATAATTGTATATGTATTGATTTCCAATAGAAATGGTAAATGACTAAATTTGTTTGCAGATTTGGATGATAAATTAACACCCTTGATACTGAATGAACTGGAGGCTGAAAAAATATTTCCATTGAGAAAGGTTTGTCTGTAATCCAACTGTTGAACTTCTTGAATCATGGATGTCTGTGTATGTGAATGACTGTGTGTCGTTACAGGAAACACTTGAAAATGCAAAAGTTGTGAGAACAGAGATTCATTATTATCGGGTGATGAGAACTGAAGTATTTTGTGAGAAGTTGAACTGCGGGTCGAAATGACCGTGAGAAATGGTCGTATGAATTGACTGTGTTGTTAGAACTGTGGGTGTGAAAACCGACTGCTATGAGAACTGACTGTGTTGTGAGAACTGACTGTGCTAAGGAGAACTGACTGTGCTAAGGAGAACTGACTGTGCTAAGGAGAACTGACTGTGTTGTGAGAACTGACTGTGCTATGAGAACTGACTGTACTATGAGAACTGACTGTGTTGTGAGAATTGACTGTGTGTGAGAACTGACTGTTGTGAGAACTGACTGTGCTATGTGAACTGACTGTGTTGTGAGAACTGACTGTGCTATGAGAACTGACTGCTATGAGAACTGACTGTGCTATGAGAACTGACTGTGCTAAGGAGAACTGACTGTGTTGTGAAAACTGACTATGCTATGAGAACTGACTGTGCTAAGGAGAACTGACTGTGTTGTGAAAACTGACTGTGCTAGGAAGGTTGACTGTGTTGTGAGAACTGACTGTGCTAGGAGAACTGACTGTGCTAGGAGAACTGACTGTGCTATGAGAACTGACTGTGCTAGGAGAACTGACTGTACTATGAGAACTGACTGTACTAGGAGAACTGACTGTACTAGGAGAACTGACTGTACTGGGAGAACTGACTGTGCTAGGAGAACTGACTGTGCTAGGAGAACTGACTGTGCTAGGAGAACTGACTGTACTGGGAGAACTGACTGTACTAGGAGAACTGACTGTACTAGGAGAACTGACTGTACTAGGAGAACTGACTACTGGGAGAACTGACTGTACTGGGAGAACTGACTGTACTGGGAGAACTGACTGTGCTAGGAAAGTTGACTGTGTTGTGAGAACTGATTGTGATAAGAAGAACTGATTGTGATAAGAAGAACTGACTACTGGGAGAACTGACTGTGCTAAGGAGAACTGACTGTGCTATGAGAACTGACTGTGTGTGAGAACTGACTGTGCTATGAGAACTGACTGTGTTGTGAGAACTGACTGTGCTATGAGAACTGACTGTGTTGTGAGAACTGACTGTGTTGTGAGAACTGACGGTGCTAAGGAGAACTGACGGTGCTATGAGAACTGTTGTGAGAACTGACTGTGTTGTGAAAACTGACTATGCTATGAGAACTGACTGTGCTAAGGAGAACTGACTGTGTTGTGAAAACCAACTGTGCTAAGGAGAACTGACTGTGCTATGAGAACTGACTGTGTGTGAGAACTGACTGTGCTAGGAAGGTTGACTGTGTTGTGAGAACTGACTGTGCTAGGAGAACTGACTGTACTAGGAGAACTGACTGTGCTAGGAGAACTGAATGTGCTAGGAGAACTGACTGTACTGGGAGAACTGACTGTACTAGGAGAACTGACTGTACTAGGAGAACTGACTGTACTAGGAGAACTGAATGTGCTAGGAGAACTGAATGTGCTAGGAGAACTGACTGTACTAGGAGAACTGACTGTACTAGGAGAACTGACTGTACTAGGAGAACTGACTGTACTGGGAGAACTGACTACTAGGAGAACTGACTGTACTGGGAGAACTGACTGTACTAGGAGAACTGACTGTACTAGGAGAACTGAATGTGCTAGGAGAACTGACTGTACTGGGAGAACTGACTGTACTAGGAGAACTGAATGTGCTAGGAGAACTGACTGTACTAGGAGAACTGACTGTACTAGGAGAACTGACTGTACTAGGAGAACTGACTGTACTGGGAGAACTGACTACTAGGAGAACTGACTGTACTGGGAGAACTGACTGTGCTAGGAGAACTGACTGTACTAGGATAACTGAATGTGCTAGGAGAACTGACTGTACTGGGAGAACTGACTGTGCTAGGAGAACTGACTGTACTAGGAGAACTGACTGTACTAGGAGAACTGACTGTGCTAGGAGAACTGAATGTGCTAGGAGAACTGACTGTACTGGGAGAACTGACTGTACTGGGAGAACTGACTGTACTATGAGAACTGACTGTACTAGGAGAACTGACTGTGCTAGGAGAACTGACTGTGCTAGGAGAACTGACTGTGCTAGGAGAACTGACTGTACTAGGAGAACTGACTGTGCTAGGAGAACTGACTGTACTAGGAGAACTGACTGTGCTAGGAGAACTGACTGTACTGGGAGAACTGACTGTACTGGGAGAACTGACTGTGCTAGGAGAACTGACTGTACTGGGAGAACTGACTGTACTAGGAGAACTGACTGTACTAGGAGAACTGACTGTACTAGGAGAACTGACTGTACTAGGAGAACTGACTGTACTAGGAGAACTGACTGTACTAGGAGAACTTGACTGTGCTAGGAGAACTGACTGTGCTAGGAGAATTGACTGTACTGGGAGAACTGACTGTGCTAGGAGAACTGACTGTGCTAGGAGAACTGACTGTACTGGGAGAACTGACTGTGCTAGGAGAACTGACTGTACTGGGAGAACTGACTGTGCTAGGAGAACTGACTGCTAGGAGAACTGACTGTACTGGGAGAACTGACTGTGCTAGGAGAACTGACTGCTAGGAGAACTGACTGTACTGGGAGAACTGACTGTGCTAGGAGAACTGACTGCTAGGAGAACTGACTGTACTGGGAGAACTGACTGTACTGGGAGAACTGACTGTGCTAGGAGAACTGACTGTGCTAGGAGAACTGACTGCTAGGTGAACTGACTGCTAGGAGAACTGACTGCTAGGTGAACTGACTGCTAGGAGAACTGACTGCTAGGATAACTGACTGCTAGGTGAACTGACTGCTAGGTGAACTGACTGCTAGGAGAACTGACTGCTAGGAGAACTGACTGCTAGGAGAACTGACTGCTAGGAGAACTGACTGCTAGGTGAACTGACTGCTAGGAGAACTGACTGGTGAGAGGAGGCCATCTGTATAGTATATGCCGATTCTTTAGCCAAAAAATAACAATTTGCAATGAATGATTCTTTTGTTTAGTTTATACATATTTTAGCTCGATTGCGAAACAAGTTCATACAACTTATATTAATTATATTGATGGAATCCATCGCCATGAGTGAGAGACAAGCGGTAATATGGAATTTAGATGCCTTGCCTAAAGGCACAATCATAATGGCTCCAGCGGGGCTCGAACTCCGGGCCTTTCGCATCCGAAGCGAAAGCGCTACCACTGCACTATCATGACTTCTTTTGTTTTGGCAGTTTGGACTGAGTCATATGTTTTATTTCTTCCCTTTCACTTTTGCAGAAGTCCTCCAAATTTGTACATGCCAAGTATTTCTGTCGTCTTTGTGACTATCACTGTGATAACATCCCTGTGTGTAGACAGCACGTCACTGATGCCCGCCACCGACGAAGAAAAGAGGTAACTCTCATACACATGTCACTGCTTTATGCCATGAACAGTCAGTGTGTAAGTTAGTGATGGCAACACATATGCCATGAACAGTAAGTGTGTAAGTTAGTGATGGCAACACATATGCCATGAACAGTAAGTGTGTAAGTTAGTGATGGCAACACATATGCCATGAACAGTAAGTGTGTAAGTTAGTGATGGCAACACATATGCCATGAACAGTAAGTGTGTAAGTTAGTGATGGCAACACATATGCCATGAACAGTAAGTGTGTAAGTTAGTGATGGCAACACATATGCCATGAACAGTAAGTGTGTAAGTTAGTGATGGCAACACATATGCCATGAACAGTAAGTGTGTAAGTTAGTGATGGCAACACATATGCCATGAACAGTAAGTGTGTAAGTTAGTGATGGCAACACATATGCCATGAACAGTAAGTGTGTAAGTTAGTGATGGCAACACATATGCCATGAACAGTAAGTGTGTAAGTTAGTGATGGCAACACATATGCCATGAACAGTAAGTGTGTAAGTTAGTGATGGCTAGACATATGCCATGAACAGTAAGTGTGTAAGTTAGTGATGGCAACACATATGCCATGAACAGTAAGTGTGTAAGTTAGTGATGGCAGCACATATGCCATGAACAGTAAGTGTGTAAGTTAGTGATGGCAACACATATGCCATGAACAGTAAGTGTGTAAGTTAGTGATGGCAACACATATGCCATGAACAGTAAGTTAGTGATGGCAGCACATATGCCATGAACAGTAAGTGTGTAAGTTAGTGATGGCAACACATATGCCATGAACAGTAAGTGTGTGTTAGTGATGGCAGCACATATGCCATGAACAGTAAGTGTGTAAGTTAGTGATGGCAACACATATGCCATGAACAGTAAGTGTGTAAGTTAGTGATGGCAACACATATGCCATGAACAGTAAGTTAGTGATGGCAACACATATGCCATGAACAGTAAGTGTGTAAGTTAGTGATGGCAACACATATGCCATGAACAGTAAGTTAGTGATGGCAACACATATGTCATGAACAGTAAGTGTGTAAGTTAGTGATGGCAACACATATGTCATGAACAGTAAGTGTGTAAGTTAGTGATGGCAACACATATGCCATGAACAGTAAGTTAGTGATGGCAACACATATGCCATGAACAGTAATCCTATGTTTGTATGCTAGGCTGGTAGGCAATCGGTAACCATTATTTAGCTAGCTGGCGGCTCACCAACCGGCCATATCAGAATGAACCCCAGACGAGATTCGAACCTTCGACCTCCCGCTCCGTAGGCATAAATGTATGTGTTTTACATGCCGAGAGACAGTTACATTCAGTTATATTATGCGTATTCACGTTTATAGTTTCATTCCTTGGTGGTGACATATCGATCATCACAAAAAGAATGTTACAAAATACAGAGCGGCCTCTAAGTAGAGCAACAGGGGGTTGTCGCTGACAGACATTTGACAAGATGTGGCACCCTGCTTAGTTTAGTTTATTCAAATTAATTTTAGCTTGATTGCGAAACAAGTTCTTATAACTTATATTAATCACTCTCGAGACCTTATTCCTGATGGAATCCATCGCCTACGAGGGAGAGAGAAGAAGCAACATGGAATTTAAATGTTAAGGGCAGAATCGTAATGGCTCCAGCGGGGCTCGAACTCCGGACCTGAAGCGAACGGGCATCCACTGTGCTAGCACGATTTCCACAAATGGTAATCCACATTACGTAGCATTGTGATTGTTCTGGAGTATGACGTAGTGATATTATCATATTACTACATTGTTGAGTTCTGATTTGGCGTAATATGGCCTAATAGACATTTCATGACGTCATGACGCTGCATGTATAACGTCATATATTCACAGATTGTACGATATGCTTCAGATCATTAATATTTGGTTTAGTTTATACAAATTATTTTAGCTTGATTGCGAAACAAGTTCTTACAACTTATATTAATCACTCTCGAGACCTCATTCTTGATGGAATCCATCGCCACGAGGGAGAGAGGAAATTAAATGCCTTGCCTAAGGGCACAATCGTAACGGCTCCAGCGGGGCTCGAACTCAGGATCTTTCGCACCTGAAGGGACCGCGGTAATCTTTGCTCTCTACAAGCCTCTTTTTTTTAATAAGAAGATAAGTAGACTCTTAAGTTACTGACTGTCCTAAAAAAAGTTTTGACAAAGACACACCTGGTATATTTTCTCCAACTCGCCTCATGTCCGCCTCCGTGGTCGAGTGGTTAAGGTCGCTGACTTGTATACCACTGTAACCTATCATCACTGATGGTCACGGGTTCGAGCCCCGCTCAGGCCGTGTCTCATTTATATGAAAAAGTTGGCAGTTTCTTACGGAGGTTGGTGCACCCAAGTACTGGTTAACCGCTGGAGCCTGCCCAGGAAAGGTGTTGTTAAGTAAACTGCCCGCCGGCGATATAGCCCAAAATGGTGCTGATGCAGGCGTAAAACCCGAAATATAACATAACATAATAACCAACTCGCCTCATAAATTCAAATTGATAACTCGGTAACCTAATATTCTCTATATGTATATGGAATTGTACAGACTAAACAGGGTTCCCTGTCTCAATGTTTTCTGAAAGGCCACTTCTGTCGCCAATTGAAAAACACTGGAGCCAATTTAAAATGCTTTGAGCCAACTAAGAGCCATATAGTTCACAAATAAATATTTGAAGTCATGTATTTGACAAAACATGTGCCATAAAAAAAAAGGGAACCCTACTAAATTCGCATCAATAGGTATCAGCGGTACCTGATATGTCATGTTGTGTCTTAGAGAAAGGACACAAGGAGCTTGTCCGTAACAGTTCTATCGCTTGAATATATGAAATAATAATGTATGAACATTAAATATAAATAATTCATAATTATATTAATAGTTGGTGTTCTCTAGATTCAACCCAAGTTTAAATAGGATAACATCCGTCATATAGAATGGACAATGATCTGTTATTTACTACCACATTTATTCGACCAAGTAGCATACAACATCACAACCTTACAGGCGGGCTCCACCGGTTATGTCCCAACGTTTATTCTTGTCCATGAGGCCAGGTTTTGACAAGAAGTGGACAAAGAATTATGTCACAGGAATAACATGTATAATACTGAGCATAGATACCTTGAGTTATTAGCTCACCTGAGCAAATCTATTGTTACCTCAATGTGTTTGTCTGCTGTCGTCCGTGACCATTTTCAAACATCTTCTCTTCAGTAACCATTGGGTCTATAGCCACCATTTATTCTCATGATACTTGGGTATGTTTTGAGATTACAAAATTGTTAAAATCACATCATTACGTAATCCAAGATGGCGCCCATCTAAAAATAGCGCAAATCCTTTAAAAAAACAAAACAAGCTTCTTAGGAACACCAGCCAGAGTTTGATGCATTTTCATAGGAATGATTGATATACAATGCTCTTTCAAAGTTGTTCAAATGGTGACCCAGGATCAAATATGGGCATGCAATTGTCATCACAATTAGATGATAACTTCATCCAAAGATGACCGTCGAAGGTCACGCTTTTATGAGATATTTCAAACGTCTTCTTCTCACAAATTGATCAGCCACCACGTTCAAGAAACTCTACTTGTATGATCCATAGGTGAAGCATTTCCAAAATTGTTGAAAAAAGTTCCCTTGAAATCCATGATGGCCACTGTCTAAAAATAGCACAAATTCTTAAAAAATGCTACAAATCTTGGTAGGATGGATGTACAATGTTATTTCAAAGTTGTTACTTTGACCCTGAGATCAAAAATGGGGAGTATTTTTGAGCGAATATGGTCATGTCGTATATATCCATCAAAAAGTATCGAATCCAAGTTGATCGCCGAAAGGTCAAAAGATCATTCTTTTATTATAGATTTCAAAATTCTTCTTCATCACTTTGCCAATAGTAGCCAAATTTCAGTTATGGTCGTCCATGGGCGAAGCCTTTTCATATTTGTTAAAATGGAGGTTGTCACAAATAAAATATGGCCATCATCTAAAATTAACTCAAATTATTCAAACATCTCCTCACGACCCACTTGTCAGATTTTGACAACATTTGGTAGGAATAATCGATGTACATTGCTCTTTTCAAAGTTGTTAACATGGTGACCACAGAGTAATAAATGGATGAGGTGAGCTATACAGGGCCATGTTGATCCTCTTGTTTTAATAGGAGACAGTTCTGCTGAACAATTACACAGGAGTTAGACCAAATAGCATGCTAGTTAAACCAAGCAACTTCAGGAATCTATTGTTTCGGGCTGCTGTAGGATAGCAGGGTATCTCAAAAGGTTGTGGATGAAATACTCTGAGGAAGTGATTCGATTTTTGGAGAAATCGGTCAAGACCTGTAGGCCTGGCGGTCAGCCCATCACGGTAGTCTGCATCTCTCCTGAGTGCTGTTCTCTAGGTTTCCTTGTGTTACAGATAATGTTACAAGACAAAATGTTGAAGGACTTGCCATTTCCATCTGAGCGACATGTTGCAGCCTTGGACAATGTGGTAGAGGATATATACAAGAAGCACGGACTGACGGATGAAGAGATTGTGTGTAGACAGGCAGTAGTTGATAGCATTCAGGATTTCATCACAGCTACCATACCAAGTATGTGCAGATATTTAAAGTGCGTCTGGTATATGACACTTAAAATCCATTTCGGTTGCGTGAAATAAACTGTAGATACAGAAATAGTTAGGCATTATAGCCGAGTTAATACGCATCAAAGTATGTAGTTTGCAACGGCTTGGTTTGTGCCTCCTAGTGTGTCATGTCTCCAATAGACTCGGCTTGGTTTATGCCTCCTAGTGTGGCGTGTCTCCAATAGACTCGGCTTGGTTTGTGCCTCCTAGTGTGTCGTGTCTCCACTAGACTATGCTTGGTTTAAGCCTCCTAGTGTGTCGTGTCTCCAATAGACTCGGCTTGGTGTATGCCTCCTAGTGTGTCGTGTCTCCAATAGACTCGGCTTGGTTTATGCCTCCTAGTGTGGCGTGTCTCCAATAGACTCGGCTTGGTGTATGCCTCCTAGTGTGTCGTGTCTCCAATAGACTCGGCTTGGTTTATGCCTCCTAGTGTGGCGTGTCTCCAATAGACTAGGCTTGGTTTATGCCTCCTAGTGTGTCGTGTCTTCAATAGACTCGGCTTGGTTTATGCCTCCTAGTGTGTCGTGTCTCCAATAGACTCGGCTTGGTTTATGCCTCCTAGTGTGTCGTGTCTCCACTAGACTATACTTGGTTTATGCCTCCTAGTGTGTCGTGTCTCCAATGGACTCGGCTTGGTTTATGCCTCCTAGTGTGGCGTGTCTCCAATCAATAGATTCGGCTTGGTTTATGCCTCCTAGTGTGTCGTGTCTCCAATAGACTCGGCTTGGTTTATTCCTCCTAGTGTGGCGTGTCTCCAATCAATAGACTCGGCTTGGTTTGTGCCTCCTAGTGTGTCATGTCTCCAATAGACTCGGCTTGATTTATGCCTCCTAGTGTAGCGTGTCTCCAATAGACTCGGCTTGGTTTGTGCCTCCTAGTGTGTCATATCTCCAATAGACTCGGCTTGGTTTATGCCTCCTAGTGTGGCGTGTCTCCAATAGACTCGGCTTGGTTTGTGCCTCCTAGTGTGTCGTGTCTCCACTAGACTATGCTTGGTTTATGCCTCCTAGTGTGTCGTGTCTCCAATAGACTCGGCTTGGTTTATGCCTCCTAGTGTGTCGTGTCTCCAATAGACTATGCTTGGTTTATGCCTCCTAGTGTGTCGTGTCTCCAATGGACTCGGCTTGGTTTATGCCTCCTAGTGTGGCGTGTCTCCACTAGACTCGGCTTGGTTTATGCCTCCTAGTGTGTCGTGTCTCCACTAGACTAGGCTTGGTTTATGCCTCCTAGTGTGGCGTGTCTCCAATAGACTAGGCTTGGTTTATGCCTCCTAGTGTGTCGTGTCTCCACTAGACTAGGCTTGGTTTATGCCTCCTAGTGTGGCGTGTCTCCAATAGGCTCGGCTTGGTTTATGCCTCCAAGCTGTTATGTCTCCAATAGACTCGGCTTGGTTTATGCCTCTTAGCGTGTGGTGTCTCCAATAGACTCGGCTTGGTTTATGCCTCCTAGTGTGTGGTGTCTCCAATAGACTCGGCTTGGTTTATGCCTCCTAGTGTGTCGTGTCTCCAATAGACTCGGCTTGGTTTATGACTCGGAGCATGTCGTGTCTCCAATAGACTTGGCTTGGTTTATGACTCTGAGCATGTGGTGTCTCCAATAGACCCGGCTTGGTTTATGACTCTGAGCATGTTGTGTCTACAATAGAATCTGCTTTGTTTATGACTCCTAGCATAATGTGTCACCAATAGACTCGGCTTGGTTTATGACTCGGAGCATGTCGTGTATCCAATAGACTTGGCTTGGTTTATGACTCTGAGCATGTGGTGTCTCCAATAGACCCGGCTTGGTTTATGACTGAGCATGTTGTGTCTCCAATAGACCCGGCTTGGTTTATGCCTCTGAGCATGTTGTGTCTCCAATAGAATCTGCTTTGTTTATGACTCCTAGCATAATGTGTCTCCAATAGACTCGGCTTGGTTTATGACTCGGAGCATGTCGTGTCTCCAATAGACTCGGCTTGGTTTATGACTGAGCATGTGGTGTCTCCAATAGACCCGGCTTGGTTTATGACTCTGAGCATGTTGTGTCTCCAATAGACTCGGCTTGGTTTATGACTTGGAGCATGTTGTGTCTCCAATAGACTCGGCTTGGTTTATGACTCGGAGCGTGTTATTCAGCTATCGTCTACAGTGTCACTATATGATGTCACAGCATGTTATAATAATATTTCCACACTCCAATCAATGAGGCTGTGCTCCAATTATCTACTTCGTATATTGTTTATTTGCATGGTAATAAGCCGTCAATCAGATGCATGTATAATCTTAACCATCAGCTAATCCCTACCCTTACTTGTTTATCAATGCTTGACTACATTATCTTGGCTGTCCGATTAGCGCAGTGGTTAGCTCGCTCGCTTCTCACCAATGCAACCCAGCTTCGATCCTCGGACCGGGAAGTATGTGAGATGGTATGATGGTCGCCAGATCGGACAAGAATGACCACATTTATGATTTCATCCGCGCCAACGAGAGTGATTAATATAGGTTGTTAGAACTTGCTTCGCAATCGTTGTAAAATAAATAAAGTTTAAACATTATCTGTTGCATCAATGCGGCAACAAATTACTGAAAATATCGGTGAACCAGATAAATTCGAGGATTTATGATTTATTTTAATTCTGGGGATTCTTGCCTATCACATTTTTCTTGAATTAATTATAATTTTGGAGCCAATGACTCAATTGGCAATGCCAGCGCTAGCCCTAGTTTTACCCGGATTTTCTTTAAAAAAAGATTTTCATTTCGCAAACTGTAACATTTGTTTGTAAAGATTATATGATTATTTTAATCTTACTAAGTTAAAAATATATACGAAATGAACTTTTATGAATGTGAAACTGCTAAATTTGAGTGTCGGTTGGTTTAAACATATTTTATTTATCAAGATAAACATGACATATAACATCCATACAATACAACTATCAAGACAAGTGGATTGAATTGAAAGCTACAGGAGCTTATGGTAATTCTCTCCACTGAGTGTCGGTTGATGAGATGATGTTTGCAGCATACAAGTTACAACGTCGTACTAGATGGGAAATTTCAAATTTATTATCATGTACTGGCTGATATATTCGAAACTTAAATTGGTTTGCATTGTGTTTAATGTCCTACAGCAGACATGTAAACATTTGTCTTATAACTTGAATGTTATCATTTAAGGCGTGAGGCTGTGTATGTACGGGTCATCATTGACTGGGTTTGGACTGAAAACGTCGGACCTCAACATGGACCTTGTAATTCCTCCTGGAACGAATCCGGCACTGCGTCTCTCCGAGGTCTACAAAATAATGTGCCAATCAGGTAACAGTCATAGTGTAACCACGCATCACACTCAGATCTTCGTTTTTAGTCCTCGTTATTGAACAAGTTGAGTTAAAATCAAATCTTCACATTGTTTTTCATAACAACACATACTATTTTCTGAAAATACTGCCTCCTAGTTGGTGATTTTACGATATATAATACGTGGTAATTTTCTAAATATAGAATTTTTTGTATTGGCTGCCGGATTTGTCATGTGATCCTCACGTGCGGCTATTGATAGGGATAACATGAAAGCAAATCATCGGTCGTCTCCGTTGTAGTCAAGGAGTCGGGTATCTGTACTGTTCTATAAGGTATTTTTCGGAAAATACCGCGAGCATAGAGATACCGTGAGCATAGAGATACCGCGAGCATAGAGATACCGCGAGCATAGCGATACCGTGAGCATAGAGATACCGCGAGAGATACGAGCATAGAGATACCGCGAGCATAGAGATACCGCGAGCATAGAGATACCGCGAGCATAGAGATACCGCGAGCATAGAGATACCGCGAGGGATACCATGAGCATAGAGATACTGCGAGCATAGAGATACCGTGAGCATAGAGATACCGCGAGCATAGGGATACCGCAAGAGATACCGTGAGCATAGAGATACCGCGAGCATAGAGATACTGCGAGCATAGAGATACCACAAGCATAGAGATACCACGAGCATAGAGATACCGCGAGCATAGAGATACCGCGAGCATAGAGATACCGTGAGCATAGAGATACCGTGAGCATAGAGATACCGCGAGCATAGAGAACCGCGAGCATAGAGATACCGCGAGCATAGAGATACCGTGAGCATAGAGATACTGCGAGCATAGAGATACCGCGAGCATAGAGATACCGCGAGCATAGAGATACCGCGAGCATAGAGATACCGCGAGCATAGAGATACCGCGAGCATAGAGATACCGTGAGCATAGAGATACCATGAGCATAGAGATACCGCGAGCATAGAGATACCGCGAGCATAGAGATACCGTGAGCATAGAGACACCGTGAGCATAGGGATACCGCGAGAGATACCAAGAGCATAGAGATACCGCGAGCATAGGGACACCGTGAGCATAGAGATACCGCGAGCATAGAGATACCGCGAGCATAGGGACACCGTGAGCATAGAGATACCGCGAGCATAGAGATACCGCGAGCATAGGGACACCGTGAGTATAGAGATACCGCGAGCATAGAGATACCAAGAGCATAGAGATACCGCGAGCATAGAGACACCGCGAGCATAGAGATACCACGAGAGATACCGTGAGCATAGAGATACCGCGAGCATAGAGATACCACGAGCATAGAGATACGACGAGCATAGAAATACCGCGAGCATAGGGACACCGTGAGCATAGAGATACCAAGAGCATAGAGATACCAAGAGCATAGAGATACCATGAGCATAGAGACACCGCAAGCATAGATATACCGCGAGAGATACCGCGAGCATAGAGATACCGCGAGACATACCGCTAGCATAGAGATACCGCGAGAGATACCGCGAGAGATACCGCTAGCATAGAGATACCGCGAGAGATACCGCGAGCATAGAGATACCGCGAGCATAGAGACACCGCGAGCATAGAGACACCGCGAGCATAGAGATACCGTGAGCATAGAGACACCGCGAGCATAGAGACACCGCGAGCATAGAGACACCGCGAGCATAGAGATACCGTGAGCATAGAGATACCGCGAGCATAGAGATACCGCGAGCATAGAGAAACCGTGAGCATAGAGATACCGCGAGCATAGAGATCCGCGAACCGCGAGCATAGAGATACCGCGAGCATAGAGACAGCATGAGTCCACCGCGAGCATAGAGATACCGCGAGATACCGCGAGCATAGAGATACCGCGAGCATAGAGATACCGCGAGCATAGAGATACCGCGAGCATAGAGATACCGGAGCATAGAGACCCGCGAGCATAGAGATACCGCGAGCATAGAGATACCGCGAGCATAGAGATACCGTGAGCATAGAGATACCGCGAGCATAGAGATACCGCGAGCATAGAGATACCGCGAGCATAGAGATACCGTGAGCATAGAGATACCGTGAGCATAGAGATACCGCAAGAGATACCGCGAGCATAGAGATACCACGAGCATAGAGATACCGCGAGCATAGAGATACCGCGAGCATAGAGATACCGCGAGCATAGAGATACCACGAGCATAGAGATACCGCGAGCATAGAGTACCGCGAGAGATACCGCGAGCATAGAGATACCACGAGCATAGAGATACCGCGAGCATAGAGATACCGCGAGCATAGAGATACAGCGAGCATAGAGATACCACGAGCATAGAGATACCGCGAGCATAGAGATACCGCGAGCATAGAGATACCGCGAGCATAGAGATACCGCGACATAGAGATACTGCGAGCATAGAGATACCGCGAGCATAGAGATACCGCGAGCATAGAGATACCGCGAGCATAGAGATACCGCGAGCATAGAGATACCGCGAGCATAGAGATACCGCGAGCATAGAGATACCGCGAGCATAGAGATACCGCGAGCATAGAGATACCGCGAGCATAGAGATACCGCGAGCATAGAGATACCGCGAGCATAGAGATACCGCGAGCATAGAGATACCACGAGCATAGAGATACCGCGAGCATAGAGATACCGCAAGCATAGAGATACCGCGAGCATAGGGATACCGCGAGAGATACGGAGCAGAGAGATACCGCGAGGGATACCATGAGCATATAGATACTGCGAGCATAGAGATACCGCGAGCATAGGGATACCGCAAGAGATACCGTGAGCATAGAGATACCGCGAGCATAGAGATACTGCGAGCATAGAGATACCACAAGCATAGAGATACCACGAGCATAGAGATACCGCGAGCATAGAGATACCGCGAGCATAGAGATACCGCGAGCAAGAGATACCGGAGCATAAGTACGGAGCATAGAGATACCGCGAGCATAGAGATACCGCGAGCATAGAGATACCGCGAGCATAGAGATACCGCGAGCATAGAGATACCGCGAGCATAGAGATACCGCGAGCATAGAGATACCGCGAGCATAGAGATACCGCGAGCATAGAGATACCGCGAGCATAGAGATACCGCGAGCATAGAGATACCGTGAGCATAGAGATACCATGAGCATAGAGATACCGTGAGCATAGAGATACCACGAGCATAGAGATACCGCGAGCATAGAGATACCGTGAGCATAGAGACACCGTGAGCATAGGGATACCGCGAGAGATACCAAGAGCATAGAGATACCGCGAGCATAGGGACACCGTGAGCATAGAGATACCGCGAGCATAGAGATACCGCGAGCATAGGGACACCGTGAGCATAGAGATACCGCGAGCATAGAGATACCGCGAGCATAGGGACACCGTGAGTATAGAGATACCGCGAGCATAGAGATACCAAGAGCATAGAGATACCGCGAGCATAGAGACACCGCGAGCATAGAGATACCACGAGAGATACCGTGAGCATAGAGATACCGCGAGCATAGAGATACCACGAGCATAGAGATACCACGAGCATAGAGATACCGCGAGCATAGGGACACCGTGAGCATAGAGATACCAAGAGCATAGAGATACCAAGAGCATAGAGATACCATGAGCATAGAGACACCGCAAGCATAGAGATACCGCGAGAGATACCGCGAGCATAGAGATACCGCGAGAGATACCGCTAGCATAGAGATACCGCGAGAGATACCGCGAGAGATACCGCGGATACCTAGCATAGAGATACCGCGAGAGATACCGCGAGCATAGAGATACCGTGAGCATAGAGATACCATGAGCATAGAGATACCGTGAGCATAGAGATACCACGAGCATAGAGATACCGCGAGCATAGAGATACCGTGAGCATAGAGACACCGTGAGCATAGGGATACCGCGAGAGATACCAAGAGCATAGAGATACCGCGAGCATAGGGACACCGTGAGCATAGAGATACCGCGAGCATAGAGATACCGCGAGCATAGGGACACCGTGAGCATAGAGATACCGCGAGCATAGAGATACCAAGAGCATAGAGATACCGCGAGCATAGAGACACCGCGAGCATAGAGATACCGCGAGAGATACCGTGAGCATAGAGATACCGCGAGCATAGAGATACCACGAGCATAGAGATACCACGAGCATAGAGATACCGCGAGCATAGGGACACCGTGAGCATAGAGATACCAAGAGCATAGAGATACCAAGAGCATAGAGATACCATGAGCATAGAGACACCGCAAGCATAGAGATACCGCGAGAGATACCGCGAGCAAAGAGATACCGCGAGAGATACCGCTAGCATAGAGATACCGCGAGAGATACCGCGAGCATAGAGATACAGCGAGAGATACCGCGAGCATAGAGATACCGCGAGCATAGAGACACCGCGAGCATAGAGACACCGCGAGCATAGAGATACCGTGAGCATAGAGACACCGCGAGCATAGAGACACCGCGAGCATAGAGATACCGCGAGCATAGAGATACGAGCATAGAGATACCGCGAGCATAGAGATACCGTGAGCATAGAGATACCGCGAGCATAGAGATACCGCGAGCATAGAGATACCGCGAGCATAGAGATACCGCGAGCATAGAGATACCGCGAGAGATACCGCGAGCATAGAGATACCGCGAGAGATACCGCGAGCATAGAGACACCGCGAGCATAGAGACACCGCGAGCATAGAGATACCGTGAGCATAGAGACACCGCGAGCATAGAGACACCGTGAGCATAGGGATACCGCGAGAGATACGAAGAGCATAGAGATACCGCGAGCATAGGGACACCGTGAGCATAGAGATACCGCGAGCATAGAGATACCGCGAGCAGAGAGATACCGCGAGGGATACCATGAGCATATAGATACTGCGAGCATAGAGATACCGTAAGCATAGAGATACCGCGAGCATAGGCATACCGCAAGAGATACCGTGAGCATAGAGATACCGCGAGCATAGAGATACTGCGAGCATAGAGATACCACAAGCATAGAGATACCACGAGCATAGAGATACCGCGAGCATAGAGATACCGCGAGCATAGAGATACCGTGAGCATAGAGATACCGTGAGCATAGAGCTACCGCGAGCATAGAGAACCGCGAGCATAGAGATACCGCGAGCATAGAGATACCGTGAGCATAGAGATACTGCGAGCATAGAGATACCGCGAGCATAGAGATACCGCGAGCATAGAGATACCGCGAGCATAGAGATACCGCGAGCATAGAGATACCGTGAGCATAGAGATACCATGAGCATAGAGATACCGCGAGCATAGAGATACCGCGAGAGATACCGCGAGCATAGAGATACCGCGAGAATACCGCTAGCATAGAGATACCGCGAGAGATACCGCGAGCATAGAGATACGCGAGAGATACCGCGAGCATAGAGATACCGCGAGCATAGAGACACCGCGAGCATAGAGATACCGCGAGCATAGAGATACCGTGAGCATAGAGATACCGCGAGCATAGAGACACCGCGAGCATAGAGATACCGCGAGCATAGAGATACCGTGAGCATAGAGATACCGCGAGCATAGAGATACGCGAGCATAGAGATACCGTGAGCATAGAGATACCGCGAGCATAGAGATACCGCGAGCATAGAGATACCGCGAGAGATACCGCGAGCATAGAGATACGGAGCATAGAGATACCGCGAGCATAGAGATACCGCGAGCATAGAGATACCGCGAGCATAGAGATACCGCGAGCATAGAGATACCGCGAGCATAGAGATACCGCGAGCATAGAGATACCGCGAGAGATACCGCGAGCATAGAGATACCGCGAGAGATACCGCGAGCATAGAGATACCGCGAGCATAGAGATACCGCGAGCATAGAGACACCGCGAGCATAGAGATACCGTGAGCATAGAGACACCGTGAGCATAGAGATACCGCGAGCATAGAGATACCGCGAGCATAGAGATACCGCGAGCATAGAGATACCGCGAGCATAGAGAAACCGTGAGCATAGAGATACCGCGAGCATAGAGATACCGCGAGCATAGAGATACCGTGAGCATAGAGATACCGTGAGCATAGAGATACCGCAAGAGATACCGCGAGCATAGAGATACCACGAGCATAGAGATACCGCCAGCATAGAGATACCGCGAGCATAGAGATTACCGCGAGCATAGAGATACCACGAGCATAGAGATACCACGAGCATAGAGGTACCGCGAGAGATACCGCGAGCATAGAGATACCACGAGCATAGAGATACCGCAAGCATAGAGATACCGCGAGTATAGAGATACAACGAGCATAGAGATACCACGAGCATAGAGATACTGCGAGCATAGAGATACTGCGAGCATAGAGATACCGCGAGCATAGAGATACCGCGAACATAGAGATAGTGCGGGCATAGAGATACCGCGGGCATAGAGATACCGCGAGCATAGAGATACCGCGAGCATAGAGATACCGCGAGCATAGAGATACCGCGAGCATAGAGATACCGCAAGCATAGAGATACCGCGAGCATAGAGTTACCGCGAGCATAGAGGTACAGCGAGCATAGAGATACCGCAAGCATAGAGATATCGCGAGCATAGAGATACCGCGAGCATAGAGATACCACGAGCATAGAAATACCGCGAGCATAGAGATACCGCAAGCATAGAGATACCGCGAGCATAGGGATACCGCGAGAGATACTGCGAGCAGAGAGATATCGCGAGGGATACCATGAGCATATAGATACTGCGAGCATAGAGATACCGCGAGCATAGGGATACCGCAAGAGATACCGTGAGCATAAAGATACCGCGAGCATAGAGATACTGCGAGCATAGAGATACCACAAGCATAGAGATACCACGAGCATAGAGATACCGCGAGCATAGAGATACCGCGAGCATAGAGATACCGCGAGCAGAGAGATACCGCGAGGGATACCATGAGCATATAGATACTGCGAGCATAGAGATACCGTAAGCATAGAGATACCGCGAGCATAGGCATACCGCAAGAGATACCGTGAGCATAGAGATACCGCGAGCATAGAGATACTGCGAGCATAGAGATACCACAAGCATAGAGATACCACGAGCATAGAGATACCGCGAGCATAGAGATACCACAAGCATAGAGATACCGTGAGCATAGAGCTACCGCGAGCATAGAGAACCGCGAGCATAGAGATACCGCGAGCATAGAGATACCGTGAGCATAGAGATACCGCGAGCATAGAGATACCGCGAGCATAGAGATACCGCGAGCATAGAGATACCGCGAGCATAGAGATACCGCGAGCATAGAGATACCATGAGCATAGAGATACCGTGAGCATAGAGATACCACGAGCATAGAGATACCGCGAGCATAGAGATACCGTGAGCATAGAGACACCGTGAGCATAGGGATACCGCGAGAGATACCAAGAGCATAGAGATACCGCGAGCATAGGGACACCGTGAGCATAGAGATACCGCGAGCATAGAGATACCGCGAGCATAGGGACACCGTGAGCATAGAGATACCGCGAGCATAGAGATACCGCGAGCATAGGGACACCGTGAGTATAGAGATACCGCGAGCATAGAGATACCAAGAGCATAGAGATACCGCGAGCATAGAGACACCGCGAGCATAGAGAACCGAGAGTACCACGAGAGATACCGTGAGCATAGAGATACCGCGAGCATAGAGATACCACGAGCATAGAGATACCACGAGCATAGAGATACCGCGAGCATAGGGACACCGTGAGCATAGAGATACCCAAGAGCATAGAGATACCATGAGCATAGAGACACCGCAAGCATAGATACCGCGAGAGATACCGCGAGCATAGAGATACCGCGAGAGATACCGCTAGCATAGAGATACCGCGAGAGATACCGCGAGAGATACCGCTAGCATAGAGATACCGCGAGAGATACCGCGAGCATAGAGATACCGCGAGCATAGAGATACCGCGAGCATAGAGACCGCGAGCATAGAGATACCGTGAGCATAGAGATACCGCGAGCATAGACACCGCGAGCATAGAGACACCGCGAGCATAGAGATACCGTGAGCATAGAGATACCGCGAGCATAGAGATACCGCGAGCATAGAGAACCGTGAGCATAGAGATACCGCGAGCATAGAGATACCGCGAGCATAGAGATACCGCGAGCATAGAGATACCGCGAGACCGCGAGCATAGAGATACCGCGAGCATAGAGATACCGCGAGCATAGAGATACCGCGAGCATAGAGATACCGCGAGCATAGAGATACCGCGAGCATAGAGATACCGGAGATAGAGATACCGGAGCATAGAGATACGAGATACCGCGAGCATAGAGATACCGCGAGAGATACCGCGAGCATAGAGATACCGCGAGCATAGAGACACCGCGAGCATAGAGATACCGCGAGCATAGAGATACCAAGAGCATAGAGATACCGCGAGCATAGAGATACCGTGAGCATAGAGACACCGCGAGCATAGAGATACCGCGAGAGATACCGCGAGCATAGAGATACCGCGAGAGATACCGCTAGCATAGAGATACCGCGAGAGATACCGCGAGCATAGAGATACCGCGAGAGATACCGCGAGCATAGAGATACCGCGAGCATAGAGACACCGCGAGCATAGAGACACCGCGAGCATAGAGATACCGTGAGCATAGAGACACCGCGAGCATAGAGACACCGCGAGCATAGAGACACCGCGAGCATAGAGATACCGTGAGCATAGAGATACCGCGAGCATAGAGATACCGCGAGCATAGAGAAACCGTGAGCATAGAGATACCGCGAGCATAGAGATACCGCGAGCATAGAGATACCGCGAGCATAGAGATACCGCGAGAGATACCGCGAGCATAGAGATACTACGAGCATAGAGATACCGCGAGCATAGAGATACCGCGAGCATAGAGATACCGCGAGCATAGAGATACCGCGAGCATAGAGATACCGCGAGCATAGAGATACCGCGAGAGATACCGAGCATAGAGATACCGCGAAGATACCGCGAGCATAGAGATACCGCGAGACCATAGAGATACCGCGAGCATAGAGACACCGCGAGCATAGAGATACCGCGAGCATAGAGATACCGTGAGCATAGAGATACCGCGAGCATAGAGACACCGCGAGCATAGAGACACCGCGAGCATAGAGATACCATGAGCATAGAGATACCGCGAGCATAGAGATACCGCGAGCATAGAGATACTGCGAGCATAGAGATACCGCGAGAGATACCGCGAGCATAGAGATCGGAGATACCGCGAGCATAGAGATACCGCGAGAGATACCGCGAGCATAGAGATACCGCGAGCATAGAGACACCGCGAGCATAGAGATACCGCGAGCATAGAGATACCGTGAGCATAGAGACACCGCGAGCATAGAGACACCGCGAGCATAGAGATACCGTGAGCATAGAGATACCGCGAGCATAGAGATACTGAGAGCATAGAGAAACCGTGAGCATAGAGATACCGCGAGCATAGAGATACCGCGAGCATAGAGATACCGTGAGCATAGAGATACCGCGAGCATAGAGATACCGCAAGAGATACCGCGAGCATAGAGATACCACGAGCATAGAGATACCGCCAGCATAGAGATACCGCGAGCATAGAGATTACCGCGAGCATAGAGATACCACGAGCATAGAGATACCACGAGCATAGAGGTACCGCGAGAGATACCGCGAGCATAGAGATACCACGAGCATAGAGATACCGCAAGCATAGAGATACCGCGAGCATAGAGATACAACGAGCATAGAGATACCACGAGCATAGAGATACCGCGAGCATAGAGATACTGCGAGCATAGAGATACCGCGAGCATAGAGATACCGCGAGCATAGAGATACCGCGAACATAGAGTGGAGCATAGAGATAGTGCGGGCATAGAGATACCGCGGGCATAGAGATACCACGAGCATAGAGATACCGCGAGCATAGAGATACCGCGAGCATAGAGATACCGCGAGCATAGAGATACCGCGAGCATAGAGATACCGCAAGCATAGAGATACCGCGAGCATAGAGTTACCGCGAGCATAGAGGTACAGCGAGCATAGAGATACCGCAAGCATAGAGATATCGCGAGCATAGAGATACCGCGAGCATAGAGATACCGCGAGCATAGAGATACCACGAGCATAGAAATACCGCGAGCATAGAGATACCGCGAGCATAGAGATACCGCAAGCATAGAGATACCGCGAGAGATACTGCGAGCAGAGAGATACCGCGAGGGATACCATGAGCATATAGATACTGCGAGCATAGAGATACCGCGAGCATAGGGATACCGCAAGAGATACCGTGAGCATAAAGATACCGCGAGCATAGAGATACTGCGAGCATAGAGATACCACAAGCATAGAGATACCGCGAGAGATACCGCGAGCATAGAGATACCGCGAGAGATACCGCGAGCATAGAGACACCGCGAGATGGATACCGCGAGCATAGAGATACCGCGAGCATAGAGATACCGTGAGCATAGAGACACCGCGAGCATAGAGATACCGTGAGCATAGAGATACCGCGAGCATAGAGATACTGCGAGCATAGAGAAACCGTGAGCATAGAGATACCGCGAGCATAGAGATACCGCGAGCATAGAGATACCGTGAGCATAGAGATACCGCAAGAGATACCGCGAGCATAGAGATACCACGAGCATAGAGATACCGCCAGCATAGAGATACCGCGAGCATAGAGATTACCGCGAGCATAGAGATACCGCGAGCATAGAGATACCACGAGCATAGAGATACCACGAGCATAGAGGTACCGCGAGATACCGCGAGCATAGAGATACCACGAGCATAGAGATACCGCAAGCATAGAGATACCGCGAGCATAGAGATACAACGAGCATAGAGATACCACGAGCATAGAGATACCGCGAGCATAGAGACACCGCGAGCATAGAGATACCGCGAGAGATACCGTGAGCATAGAGATACCGCGAGCATAGAGATACCACGAGCATAGAGATACCACGAGCATAGAGATACCGCGAGCATAGGGACACCGTGAGCATAGAGATACCAAGAGCATAGAGATACCAAGAGCATAGAGATACCATGAGCATAGAGACACCGCAAGCATAGAGATACCGCGAGAGATACCGCGAGCATAGAGATACCGCGAGAGATACCGCTAGCATAGAGATACCGCGAGTGAGATACCGCGAGAGATACCGCGAGAGATACCGCGAGCATAGAGATACCGCGAGCATAGAGACACCGCGAGCATAGAGACACCGCGAGCATAGAGATACCGTGAGCATAGAGACACCGCGAGCATAGAGACACCGCGAGCATAGAGACACCGCGAGCATAGAGATACCGTGAGCATAGAGATACCGCGAGCATAGAGATACCGCGAGCATAGAGAAACCGTGAGCATAGAGATACCGCGAGCATAGAGATACCGCGAGAGATACCGCGAGCATAGAGATACCGCGAGCATAGAGATACCGCGAGCATAGAGATACCGCGAGCATAGAGATACCGCGAGCATAGAGATACCGCGAGCATAGAGATACCGCGAGAGATACCGCGAGCATAGAGATACCGCGAGAGATACCGCGAGCATAGAGATACCGCGAGCATAGAGACACCGCGAGCATAGAGATACCGCGAGCATAGAGATACCGGAGCATAGAGATACCGCGAGCATAGAGATACCGCGAGCATAGAGATACCGCGAGCATAGAGATACCGTGAGCATAGAGATACCGCGAGCATAGAGATACCGCGAGCATAGAGATACCGTGAGCATAGAGATACCGCGAGCATAGAGATACCGTGAGCATAGAGATACCGCGAGCATAGAGATACCGTGAGCATAGAGATACCGCGAGCATAGAGATACCGCGAGCATAGAGATACCGCGAGCATAGAGATACCACGAGCATAGAGATACCGCGAGCATAGAGATACCGCGAGCATAGAGATACCGCAAGAGATACCCGAGCATAGAGATACCACGAGCATAGAGATACCGCCAGCATAGAGATACCGCGAGCATAGAGATTACCGTGAGCATAGAGATACCACGAGCATAGAGATACCACGAGCATAGAGGTACCGCGAGAGATACCGCGAGCATAGAGATACCACGAGCATAGAGATACCGCAAGCATAGAGATACCGCGAGCATAGAGATACAACGAGCATAGAGATACCACGAGCATAGAGATACCGCGAGCATAGAGATACTGCGAGCATAGAGATACCGCGGCATAGAGATACCGCGAGCATAGAGATACCGCGAACATAGAGCTACCGCGAGCATAGAGATAGTGCGGGCATAGAGATACCGCGGGCATAGAGATACCACGAGCATAGAGATACCGCGAGCATAGAGATACCGCGAGCATAGAGATACCGCGAGCATAGAGATACCGCGAGCATAGAGATACCGCAAGCATAGAGATACCGCGAGCATAGAGTTACCGCGAGCATAGAGGTACAGCGAGCATAGAGATACCGCAAGCATAGAGATATCGCGAGCATAGAGATACCGCGAGCATAGAGATACCGCGAGCATAGAGATACCACGAGCATAGAAATACCGCGAGCATAGAGATACCGCGAGCATAGAGATACCGCAAGCATAGAGATACCGCGAGAGATACTGCGAGCAGAGAGATACCGCGAGGGATACCATGAGCATATAGATACTGCGAGCATAGAGATACCGCGAGCATAGGGATACCGCAAGAGATACCGTGAGCATAAAGATACCGCGAGCATAGAGATACTGCGAGCATAGAGATACCACAAGCATAGAGATACCGCGAGAGATACCGCGAGCATAGAGATACCGCGAGAGATACCGCGAGCATTGAGACACCGCGAGCATAGAGACACCGCGAGCATAGAGACACCGCGAGCATAGAGATACCGTGAGCATAGAGACACCGCGAGCATAGAGATACCGTGAGCATAGAGATACCGCGAGCATAGAGATACGAGCATAGAGAAACGTGAGCATAGAGATACCGCGAGCATAGAGATACCGCGAGCATAGAGATACCGCGAGCATAGAGATACCGCAAGAGATACCGCGAGCATAGAGATACACGAGCATAGAGATACCGCCAGCATAGAGATACCGCGAGCATAGAGATTACCGCGAGCATAGAGATACCACGAGCATAGAGATACCACGAGCATAGAGGTACCGCGAGAGATACCGCGAGCATAGAGATACCACGAGCATAGAGATACCGCAAGCATAGAGATACCGCGAGCATAGAGATACAACGAGCATAGAGATACCACGAGCATAGAGATACCGCGAGCATAGAGACACCGCGAGCATAGAGATACCGCGAGGTGAGCATAGTGCGAGGGAACCCGAGCATAGAGATACCGCGAGAGATACCGTGAGCATAGAGATACCGCGAGCATAGAGATACCACGAGCATAGAGATACCACGAGCATAGAGATACCGCGAGCATAGGGACACCGTGAGCATAGAGATACCAAGAGCATAGAGATACCAAGAGCATAGAGATACCATGAGCATAGAGACACCGCAAGCATAGAGATACCGCGAGAGATACCGCGAGCATAGAGATACCGCGAGAGATACCGCTAGCATAGAGATACCGCGAGATAGAGATACCGCGAGAGATACCGCGAGAGATACCACGAGAATAGAGATACCGCGAGCATAGAGACACCGCGAGCATAGAGACACCGCGAGCATAGAGATACCGTGAGCATAGAGACACCGCGAGCATAGAGACACCGCGAGCATAGAGACACCGCGAGCATAGAGATACCGTGAGCATAGAGATACCGCGAGCATAGAGATACCGCGAGCATAGAGAAACCGTGAGCATAGAGATACCGCGAGCATAGAGATACTGCGAGAGATACCGCGAGCATAGAGATACCGCGAGCATAGAGATACTGCAAGCATAGAGATACCGCGAGCATAGAGATACCGCGAGCATAGAGATACTACGAGCATAGAGATACCGCGAGAGATACCGCGAGCATAGAGATACCGCGAGAGATACCGCGAGCATAGAGATACCGCGAGCATAGAGACACCGCGATCATAGAGACACCGCGAGCATAGAGATACCATGAGCATAGAGACACCGCGAGCATAGAGATACCGCGAGCATAGAGATACCGCGAGCATAGAGATACCGTGAGCATAGAGATACCGCGAGCATAGAGATACCGCGAGCATAGAGATACCGTGAGCATAGAGATACCGCGAGCATAGAGATACCGTGAGCATAGAGATACCGCGAGCATAGAGATACCGTGAGCATAGAGATACCGCGAGCATAGAGATACCGCGAGCATAGAGATACCGCGAGCATAGAGATACCACGAGCATAGAGATACCGCGAGCATAGAGATACCGCGAGCATAGAGATACCGCGAGAGATACCGCGAGCATAGAGATACCACGAGCATAGAGATACCGCGAGCATAGAGATACCGCGAGCATAGAGATACCGCGAGCATAGAGATACCACGAGCATAGAGATACCGCGAGCATAGAGATACCGTGGGCATAGAAATACCGCGAGCATAGAGATACCGCGAGCATAGAGATACCGCGAGCATAGAGATACCGCGAGCATAGAGATACCGTGAGCATAGAGATACCGCGGGCATAGAGATACCGCGAGCATAGAGATACCGCGAGCATAGAGATACCGCAAGCATAGAGATACCGCGAGCATAGAGATACCGCGAGCATAGAGATACCGCGAGCATAGAGGTACCGCGAGCATAGAGATACCGCGAGCATAGATATACGAGCATAGAGATACCGCGAGCATAGAGATACTGCGAGCATAGGTTCCACCACTCTATATATGCATTCTTCTATTTACTTTAAGACCCTAAGAATATCTTTAAGCACTATATAGGTTTAGCGTTTTTTGTTTTGTCTGTCCCTGTGTTACAGATAAGTATTATTTGCATCATGAAGTATGACTGTACTGTGAGGATTGTCCCCCCTGGAGATTGTCCAGATTCGTTTGAAATGAGTTATACTTTCATCAAAATACAACGTCTGCCCCTTCCATCTTTGTTCTATTTATACATCTTAGATGTGCACTTTTGGAATGAGGGGCCATTGGGCTCTAGGAATTTTTGCACACATGTATGTGTACTAGAAATGTATATGTGTACATGAAATATGTATGTGTACTAGAAATGTGTATGTGTACTTGAAATGTACGCAAGATTCTTTAAATTATAATGATTATCTATATAGCCATTACACACATTAATGCCCTTGATTTATGATTGAATGTATATTGTATTCCTTGTGTTTATTTCCTTGTCTTCTTGTTGCGTCATTTTATTGCATCCATGTTTATGTTTGCTGTATTGTCACATGGGCCTCTGGCATACTGAATTTGAAAATAAACTATCTATCTGTATTTCACATGATTCATTTTCAGAAAAGTTCACAAATGTTAAAAGTGATTTTCAAGCTAAGGTGCCATCAGTGCTGTTTACCTCCCCTTGTGGAACTCTTTGTCAAATCACAGTAGGAAGTGAGCTTTCCTGTCTCACCAGCCAGTATCTAGCCATATATTCCCAGCTGGACAATAGGTTACGGAAGTTGGCAGTGACTTTCAAATACTGGGCTAAGGTATGTTAAACCATGTCATTATTGAATTAGAACAAACCCCCGGAAACAAAGAGTAGTGTATGTGGACGTTCAGGGCTTCTGTAGTTCAGATAAAGTTCACTCAGCAAATTTATAGGCTGGAGGTGAGAGTACCAAATGCACATAATTAGAATGATATACATGCTGCCCTAAAGAACACCCTTGCAAAAACCTGTCACAAAACTGCTCTCTAAGGACCACCATTACACAACTGCTCTCTAAGGACCACCATTACACAACTGCTCTCTAAGGACCATCATTACACAACTCCTCTCTAAGGACCACCATTACACAACTGCTCTCTAAGGACCACCATTACACAACTGCTCTCTAAGGACCACCATTACACAACTGCTCTCTAAGGACCACCATTACACAACTGCTCTCTAAGGACCACCATTACACAACTGCTGTCTAAGGACCACCATTACCAAACCAGTCATTATAAAAGATATGCTCTCTAAGAACCACCATGACAATAACCAGTCTCTTAAAACACCATGACAATAACCAGTCTCTTAAAACACCATTACAATAACCAGTCTCTTAAAACACCATTACAATAACCAGTCTCTTAAAACACCATTACAATAACCAGTCTCTTAAAACACCATTACAATAACCAGTCTCTTAAAACACCATTACAATAACCAGTCTCTTAAAACACCATTACAATAACCAGTCTCTTAAAACACCATTACAATAACCAGTCTCTTAAAACACCATGACAATAACCAGTCTCTCAAATCACCATTGCAAAACCCAGTCTCCCAAAACACCATTACAATAACCAGTCTCTCAAAACACCATTACAAAACCCAGTCTCCCAAAACACCATTACAAAACCCAGTCTCCCAAAACACCATTACAATAACCAGTCTCCCAAAACACCATTACAAAACCCAGTCTCCCAAAACACCATTACAAAACCCAGTCTCCCAAAACACCATTACAAAACCCAGTCTCCCAAAACACCATTACAAAACCCAGTCTCCCAAAACATCATTACAATAACCAGTCTCCCAAAACACCACTACAAGAACCAGTCTCCCAAAACCCAGTCTCCCAAAACACCATTACAATAACCAGTCTCTCAAATCACCATTACAAAACCCAGTCTCCCAAAACACCATTACAAAACCCAGTCTCCCAAAACACCATTACAAAATCCAGTCTCCCAAAACACCATTACAAAACCCAGTCTCCCAAAACACCATTACAAAACCCAATCTCCCAAAACACCATTACAAAACCCAGTCTCCCAAAACACCATTACAAAACCCAGTCTCCCAAAACACCATTACAAAACCCATTCTCCCAAAACACCATTACAAAACCCAGTCTCCCAAAACACCATTACAAAACCCAATCTCCCAAAACACCATTACAATAACCAGTCTCTCAAAACACCATTACAATAACCAATCTCCCACAACACCATTACAATAACCAGTCTCCCAAAACACCATTACAAAACCCAGTCTTCCAAAACACCATTACAATAACCAGTCTCCCAAAACACCATTACAAAACCCAGTCTCCCAAAACACCATTACAATAACCAGTCTCCCAAAACACGATTACAATAACCAATCTCCCAAAACACCACTACAAAACCCAATCTCCCAAAACACCATTACAATAACCAGTCTCCCAAAACACCATTACAATAACCAATCTCCCAAAACACCATTACAAAACCCAGTCTCCCAAAACACTATTACAAAACCCAATCTCCCAAAACACCATTACAATAACCAGTCTCCCAAAACACCATTACAATAACCAGTCTCCCAAAACACCATTACAATAACCAGTCTCTCAAAACACCATTACAAAACCCAGTCTCCCAAAACACATTTGAACACCCATCGGACCATTATCAAGGTACAGTCTACATCCACTACGTTAAAGACGGTTATGTCGAATTCTCCGGTTATCTCGAAGTTGGATCAAAGTGCCGTTTCAGACACTATAATTTTACATATAACTGGATCTGTTTATATCGAATTTCGTTAGTCAAATTTCGGTTATGTCAAAGTATTTTGTTCGGTCCGACGGAATTCCACATAACGGATGTAGACTGTATATTTAACCTGTTTTAAGAGACAACCTGTCGACAAACAACTTTTTACCTTTCCTGGTCTTTTCCAGTCTAGCCTGTCGATCGTTCAATTAATTACAGTTTATTTCCCCGACACGCTGTTTGTTCCGTTTCTCCTTTTATTATTTAGGTTCTTTACCTATCTCATGTATGTTTTATTTTCATCGTGACTATCCCGTATTTTGCTTGCGTATTTTATTTGCAAACTTGTGTGTATGCCAATTGGATTGCGACATACATATCTGGACCAGTGACTGTGTGAACTGTATGTATGTTGCAGGTATGTGAGTTAGACGATCAGGAACGAGGATCTCTACCCGCCTACTGCTATGGTTTGATGACAGTATGTTACCTGCAGCAGCATAATCCACCTGTGCTGCCTGTGCTATGGAAGGTAAACCTTTTGATTACACATACCACCGATGGAAATTTGTATAGCAAATGTATTGAGACTAAAATATCGAAGAATATATAGATTATTATGAATGTTTTTTCCACCATTTGGAGAACATGACCCATATGAATGTAAGTGTGGAATTGGGAATGATCACAGGGTTTTGATATACCGTATTTAGCTATGTATAGTGCGCTATCGTGTATAATGCGCACCCACGATTTGGCACGAAAATCGGGGAAAAACTGAGTTCCGATGTATAATGCGCACGTGAAAAACGCAATTTTCCAAGTCAAAATTTAACATTTTTCAAGAATCGTTAAAAATTGTGCTCCGTGATTTTTACAACTTATATTAATCACTCGAGAAACGGTAACGCACTCAGGCATGATTTCATGAAAATTACATGCATATCGTTCTCGAACATCTCAACACGTTCTCAAACATGTCAGCAGATGCTCAAACTTCTCAACACGTGTAGCCTACCTAATTAACTGGGACCCATTGTGAATAGTTTGTCGAAATTAATTATCGCTACAAACAATTGAAATGCTGCAATGCATTGTACATAGTAAATATTTCCCGTAAAAATAACCAACACATCGTGTCTTTAATCATGTCGTATTTAAAAACATACGATATATTAAATCAAATAAACTATAATTACAAAGTTTCTTTACCTCTATGATATCGTATGAAGGCAGTGTCGCTTTATAAGGCGAAGTACGGGAAATATTACATACGATAAAACCACGTGATGTTATCAAATCGCCATTTTTTATGCATTTAGTAATTTCAATTAAATTCTTCAAAGTTTGCCAAAATAAACGCAATATATGCTAATTTTGTGGTCTTATTCATTTCATTTATTTATATAGACTATCGGCAACTGGTTTTAATAGCTAGTTTATAACGTTTATCGAATGTAACAAATTATAGAATGACTGTGGGCTGTTCGGGTCGAATTTCATGAAATAATGGTCAATTTTGGTCCGAAAAAAAATGTCCTGATGTCTGTACTGGTGTATAATGCGCAGTAGATAAAATGGATGAGGATTTCAGTAAGAAATGTGCGCACTATACATAGCTAAATACGGTACAGTGAAACCCCTCAAAACCGGTACCCCTCTAAATCGGAATTCCCTCCAAACCAGACAATTTTCGTGGTCCCGATATTTTCCCTTCTTTGTTCATTGTAAAAAAACCTCTCTAAACCGGAACCTCTCTTTTCCGAATACCGGACAATTTTTCGGGACCATTTGTGCACATTTCTATTGCAAATTACCCCTGAAAACCGAACAGCCAGCGGCGTAAAATCTGGATCCGAAACAACCTTTGTCTCACCTGAAACACCTTCCGTGTTTTCACAAGTCAATTAATCAGTCGGCATATTGGTGTTTTATCCGTATTGTTTACATCCGACGTGGTGTTGTGAGAACATAAAGGCGTGATAAAAACCAATGATGCTGAAAATTTGTTTTAATTAAGTTGTTTTCAAATGGATTACGACTGGACACTATTTAATTATGTCCTTTGCAATTGCAGGTTTGTTAATCTCTTTTCATGTTTGAGTAATTAGTTTTAATACGATCTAATTAGATGTGAATGGGATTTCACAAAAGGCAGACTATCATTATTTAAGGCATAACATTGAAACCCCTCTAAACCGAAAACCCCTCAAAACCGAACTTCTCTTCCGGTCCGGAAGCTGTTCGGTTTAGAGGGGTTTCACTGTATAAGCTTCTAGAGAAATCAGGTGCAGGGAAAGCTCCAATGTTTTTAAATAACTGTTACTGTATCAGCTGTCCAGATAATGCAGTATGTTACTGTATGTACAGATAATGCAGTATGTTACTGTATGTCCAGATAATGCAGTATGCTACTGTATGTACAGATAATGCAGTATGTTACTGTATGTACAGATAATGCAGTATGTTACTGTATGTACAGATAATGCAGTATGCTACTGTATGTACAGATAATGCAGTATGCTACTGTATGTACAGATAATGCAGTATGTTACTGTATGTACAGATAATGCAGTATGTTACTGTATGTACAGATAATGCAGTATGTTACTGTATGTACAGATAATGCAGTATGTTACTGTATGTACAGATAATGCAGTATGTTACTGTATGTACAGATAATGCAGTATGTTACTGTATGTACAGATAATGCAGTATGTTACTGTATGTACAGATAATGCAGTATGTACAGATAATGCAGTATGTTACTGTATGTACAGATAATGCAGTATGTTACTGTATGTACAGATAATGCAGTATGTTACTGTATGTACAGATAATGCAGTATGTTACTGTATGTACAGATAATGCAGTATGTTACTGTATGTACAGATAATGCAGTATGTTACTGTATGTACAGATAATGCAGTATGTACAGTTGGTTGTTACTGTATGTACAGATAATGCAGTATGTACAGATAATGCAGTATGTTACTGTATGTACAGATAATGCAGTATGTTACTGTATGTCCAGATAATGCAGTATGTTACTGTATGTACAGATAATGCAGTATGCTACTGTATGTACAGATAATGCAGTATGCTACTGTATGTACAGATAATGCAGTATGCTACTGTATGTACAGATAATGCAGTATGTACAGATAATGCAGTATGTTACTGTGTGTACAGATAATGCAGTATGCTACTGTATGTACAGATAATGCAGTATGCTACTGTATGTACAGATAATGCAGTATGTACAGATAATGCAGTATGCTACTGTATGTACAGATAATGCAGTATGTACAGATAATGCAGTATGTTACTGTATGTACAGATAATGCAGTATGTTACTGTATGTACAGATAATGCAGTATGTTACTGTATGTACAGATAATGCAGTATGCTACTGTATGTACAGATAATGCAGTATGCTACTGTATGTACAGATAATGCAGTATGCTACTGTATGTACAGATAATGCAGTATGCTACTGTATGTACAGATAATGCAGTATGCTACTGTATGTACAGATAATGCAGTATGCTACTGTATGTACAGATAATGCAGTATGCTACTGTATGTACAGATAATGCAGTATGCTACTGTATGTACAGATAATGCAGTATGCTACTGTATGTACAGATAATGCAGTATGTTACTGTATGTACAGATAATGCAGTATGTTACTGTATGTACAGATAATGCAGTATGTTACTGTATGTACAGATAATGCAGTATGTTACTGTATGTACAGATAATGCAGTATGTTACTGTATGTCCAGATAATGCAGTATGTTACCGGTTATGAAATGTATGTTTATTATATTGATTCCGGTGATGGTGAGGAATATTAATGGTTTGTACATCCGGTTATGAAATGTATGTTTATTATATTGATTCCGGTGATGGTGAGGAATATTAATGGTTTGTACGTCCGGTTATGAAATGTATGTTTATTATATTGATTCCGGTGTTGGTGAGGGATATTAATGGTTTGTACGCCCGGTTATGAAATGTATGTTTATTATATTGATTCCTGTCCGGTGTTGATGAGGGATATTAATGGTTTGTACGCCCGGTTATGAAATGTATGTTTATTATATTGATTCCGGTGTTGATGAGGGATATTAATGGTTTGTACGTCCGGTTATGAAATGTATGTTTATTATATATGTAGGACTTGTCCGAAAAAGCATTGAAGAGACCAAAGACAAAGGATGATGTCCAAAACATGATGACAGAGTTTCAACAACAGGTACAGTAGTATTGCAGTTTATCATACAATAACAGTTACAGTAGTATAGCAATTTATGGGAAGTCACTCTCCCTCCTCTCTAGCCAATTTATGGGAAGTCACTCTCCCTCCTCTCTAGCCAATTTAGGGAGAAGTTATGTGAAATGAACAACCACCTACATAATTTACTTTAAATCTCCCATGTTCGTGATCAGACTTAGTCATTGTACATTGAGTGCAATGCCATTTGCCAGTTACCAATTACTTGATGACTGACTGTTAACTTTATTTAAAGTCGGCACTGCATAAATGCATTTGGCCGACTATAAAGTCGCCATCTCATAAATGCATTTGGCCGACTATAAAGTCGCCACCTCATAAATGCATTTGGCCGACTATAAAGTCGCCATCTCATAAATGCATTTGGCCGACTATAAAGTCGCCACCTCATAAATGCATTTGGCCGACTATAAAGTCGCCACCTCATAAATGCATTTGGCCGACTATAAAGTCGCCACCGCATAAATGCATTTGGGCGACTAAAATATCTTGTGCGCCTCTGTGGTCGAGTGGTTAAGGTCGTTGACTTGTATACCACTGTAACCTATCATCACTGATGGTCACGGGTTCGAGCCCCGCTCAGACCATGTCTCATTTATATGAAAAAGTTGGCAGTTTCTTACGAAGGTTGGTGCACCCAAGTACTGGTTAACCGCTGGAGCCTGCCCAGGAAAGGTGTTGTTAGGTAAACTGCCCGCAATATAACAATAATATGATGTGAATAGCATATTAATAAAATGTGACCTGTCAATTTTAACTGGATGAATTGGTTCACTCCTGGGGCCAGGTCCCGAGGTTATAAAACTTTTCTCCAATCTCAAAACTCAGTCTCAAGCATCTGGTTGGTTCAGCTGGCAGTAAAAACTCAGAATCAACCAATCAAATCATTTGAGCTTGAGTTTGAGATCTGAGAAAAGTGTTATAACCTTGGGCACTTGTCTACATATACATTGTTGTTTTCGGGGCTTCTGAGGGCCAATTAGCTGTCGGCAATATTGTACAATGTTGTTATTTGTGTAGTCCAGAAGTGTAGTTACATGGTTCAGTGGATTGGAACTATGGATTAAGGACTTTCTATGGATTAAGGACTCTATGGATTAAGGACTTTCTATGGATTAAGGACTTTTTATGGATTATAGGCTTCTGATTATAGGCACTCCACTGATACAGGCGGATCTGTAGTCCAGTGGTAACACGCTGGATTGATAATCCAGGGATCGCAGGTTCGATCCCCCGTCTGACCCTAATAAAATTAACAGTCTTTCAGATGGGACGTTAAACCGAGGTCTAGTGTCGGTACTGTACACCGTGCAAGTAAAAGAACCAGAGGAGACTCTGGAATGGGTCTCTGTCTGTATCATTGCACTATCCTCCAAAAATCTAAAATGTCTAATCTCAACGCCTCGTTGCTCATATGGGCAACCTTAGTGTACACCATATGCAACCAGATACAACAAAGTGTCTTTGCTGTGAACTATTTACATTGTTTTTATGCTGGTGATGTTGAACACCTTCCAATGTACTGCATATACATACCGGTACACATTGTTGCCCCTGAGACTTTGCTGATTGGTTAAATTAGTTCTTTAATGTCACGCATTTCTATAGCATTGTCAGTGTGTGTACTGTGCGGTGCATTAATTGAAATGAAACGACGTAAATACAGGTTTAACACAAATTTTCTATCATTTATGGAGTCCGCCTCCGTGGCCGAGTGGTTAAGGTCGCTGACTTGTATACCACTGTAACCTATCATCACTGATGGTCACGGGTTTGAGCCCTGCTCAGGCTGTGTCTCATTTATATGAAAAAGTTGGCAGTTTCTTACGGAGGTTGGTGCACCCAAGTACTGGTTAACCGCTGGAGCCTGCCCAGGAAAGGTGTTGTTAGGTAAACTGCCCGCCGGCGATATAGCCCAAATGGTGCTGATGCAGGCGTAAAACCCGAAATATAACATAATCTATCATTTATGGGCATTTACTGTCTTCAAACATTCAGAAAATGCAATGTTAATAGGTGGAATAAATTCAACCAATGTATCGTTTATTGGAATATACAGTCAAACCTGTCTTAAACAGCCAGCCAAGGGAATCACTGAAAGTGGCTGCTTAGCACAGGTGGCTGCTTAATACAGGTCAAATGTATAAAAAATCAACAAATTGGGAATCTTGCAACTGGCTGGTTAATGTTGGTGACCACCAACACAGGTTTGACTGTACTTAATGGAGGTGACCACTAACACAGGTTTGACTGTACTTAATGGAGGTGACCACTAACACAGGGTTGACTGTACTTAATGGAGGTGACCACTAACACAGGTTTGACTGTACAATACATTTGTGCTGTTTAATGTGTATTTGGAGGCCTTCGATAAATGGAGATGCATATTGTGTTGTAGACGATTGAATTGAATTTCGCTCACCGTTTATTTACAGTCATGGACGTCGGAGAATGAACACACGGTAGGTGTGTTATGGAAGGATATGTTGATGTATTACGGTGTGCACTTTGACCTCGCAGAGAATATCATTGGTGTGAGGTCATTGAAGGTGATTCCGCGAGCGGAGAAGAAATGGAAGAGTCGACGTATTGCCATAGAAGGTTAATTGTGGAGTTATATCTGCTGTATTTTATAATTATTAACAATTGATTTACTCCGCTAAGTTAACATTTAAAGTCCCGATTTGAGTGTACCGTAATCCATGTTGAGTGTACTTTGAATGCAGGAGCTGAGTGTTGTTAGAATTCACCTTTGACAACTATCGTGAGTTGTGAGTTTGCTCCCTATCAAGGGTAAGCAAGTTCTAACAACTTATATTAATCACTCTCGTTGGCGCAGATGAAAGCTTAAATGTGGTCATTCGTGTGGGAGGAAACCGGAGTACCCGGACAAAATCCACCTGTCCGATCTGGCGACCACCGTACCATCTCACATACTTCCCGGTCCGAGGATCGAACCCGGGTTGCATTGGTGAGAAGCGAGCGCGCTAATCACTGCGCTAATCGGACAGCCTTTTTTGGGAACCATGAGCGTAAAGCAGTGAGGATAAAATGTGTTATTTTACACATAAATATATACCGGTAACACATTTTATTTCATAGATAAATTTCTCTGTTCCACTGAAATATATTATAATTAATTATTATGTGAGTGGTCATATATTATTGAAATTTTCTTCTAAAAATGATCCTTATTGATGACAAGTTAAATAAATTCAATAACAAATGAACACGAATATAAGATCGTTGCTATGTGATAATACTGGTTATTACCCAGATAATGTGAGTTGTATTCACTCCACCACAAAAGACTCACCTCCCAGCTCCAAATCAGAAATTTCAGTTTGTTAATAACTTGATAGAATAAAGAGGATTATTTCATGCTTCAATTTCAGACCCATTTTTATGCAAGAGAAATGTTGCAAGGTCACTCCAGAATCTGAGAATGTTTGATTACTTCTACAACTGTCTCCGCAAAGCCGGTGTTTACTTCAGTCTCCCCACATCACACCAGAATATCAGCAAGTACTACGAGTGCAAGCGTAAAACTACTCATCTAGCAAAAGAAAATGAGAGGCAGTCCAGATTGGAGACTGCAGAAACCAGTGAAATTCTAGAAACACTGAATGTGTCTGAAGCACAAGGAATTAGTGAAAATGCTGAGCTGGCCTCTGGCTGTGAAATCAGTGTGAATGAAGAGTCTGCAGCTGTGATGGAAAATGAGAAAATACTAGAAGCTGATCTCACAAACAGTACAGAAACTAGCAGTGACTGTAGCATTAAGGAGAACCAATTATTCGAAGATTGTAAATTGGGATATGTGCAGATTTCTTCTGGTGTTCCCGAAAGGTCTCATGGTGAGACTGAAAATGATAATGATGAAATTGATGTAGTTAATGATTTGAAAGGTTTATCCATAAAAACTACAGATCAATGGAATGAATCGAAAAAGGCCAAAGTGCAGACAGACACTCAGTATGAATCATGTACCCAGAACCAATCAGAAAATGATATGATTGATCAAACAAACTGTGATAAACTAGAAAGAAGTGACCAGATTGGAGATGATTATGTTGATGTAGATCCGATAGAAAGTGATAGTAACAGTTGTCCTAAACATATGACACAAGACTTAGATCAAGGTGCAGATAAGCATGGAAAAACACTGATTAACAGTGGTGAAAAGCATGACGGAACTATTCCAGAAAGTCATAGAACTGGTGCACAAAGGAATTCGGAAGGTGAGAATGATAGTGAACAGGTTCAGGTAAAACGTATTGAGCAAACAGAGAATGAAGTTGTGAAAGATGTAGTAGATACAGCACAAGTGGTTGATGATACATGTAATAAGGTTACAGGAGATTCTGATGCAACAGAAGGCATGGTTGATCAAGAAATAGAAAACATTGCTGATACATGTGCAATAAATATAGAATTCAAAGATAGATGTGAAAAAGAACTAACTGATGGTAAAGGTGTTGTTCTGTTATCAGATGGGGAGACTAGTTCAGGTCTGAGTTCAGACAGTGATATGGACGCCGAGAGTCCAGACACGAGCCCGTTAGTGAAGAGGAAGAAGTTGGTGTCGAGTCCAGTGGGGGCAGAGTATGAGTTTATGTTTGACTCCCAAACATTGACGGATGGCAAGGTAAATATGATTTACGGGTGTAGATTTTCAAATGAAATGTTCTTATATTCTCACTGATAATTATTAACCTGTTTGAGGAATAAAATCTATATATATGTATGTATATGTATACACGTATATATATGTATATATTTAGTTTATACAAATTTATTTTAGCTCGATTGCGAAACAAGTTCTTTCAACTTATATTAATCACTCTCAAGACTTCATTCCTGATGGAATCCATCGCCATGAAGGAGAGAGAAGAGGCAACGTGGAATTTAAATGCATTGCCTAAGGGCACAATTGTAACGGCTCCAGCGGGGCTCGAACTCCGGACCGTTCGCACCTGAAGCGAATGCGCATCCACTGCGCTATCACTACTTCCACTTATATATGATTATTTCCAATATCTGATATTGCATCATATTGGAAATGATCATAGATATGGTGTCATTGTAATGCTTGTTCATTTCCGGAAGCTTTATGAAGTCATGTATTTTTTCGTCTCGTGTTTCAGTGTGGATTATTACTATTAGGTAGTATTGTGCAGAATTTAGTATTCCAATAAGGGAGTTCTTAAAATGTTCAGCTTTACTCTTTAAACTGGAATTAGTTTGTTCCAATGGCTGTATACATTCATTTTAATTTATTAGAAACGTTTGTCACAGCAGTGTGTTGTTATAATTGCAGGGTCCGTCTGTGTTCTGTCAAATCTGTGAGAAGGAAGGTCATCTTAAGATGAACTGTCCAGAAGATGAATTACCTGACCTGAAAGCATTGCCTACTATGACCAATGTCCATCTGCAAATGCTCACTAATGTAATCAAGCAAGTGCCAAGTATGTCTGTGTTCTCTCGTACATTTAACATGATATAACTTATAAGGCACTGCCTAAGTTAAACTTTAAGAAAACATTTTCTTCAAAAAGACAAAGCCCCTTTTATTCACATACAAGTACATAATTATACATAAATACATGTGATCATTAACATAAAACATATGACAATTATATGAGATGCAATTAACGGTAATCAACAGGGATCATTCTAGAGGGCTATGTGGGCGAAATTGTCGCCCTAGGGACCCTGACTTCGCCCTAAAAAAAAAAAAAATTATTTACGAATTTCAAACAAAATTGTGTCTAATAAGATACACTGGTCCATTATAAAGCACTCCTTCTATTCAAATGCTGTATTTAATGGTTGTATTGTGCATTTTAACCCTATTTTGCAGAAGTATATTAAAGAACACCATTTAAGGAAGCGATCATGCGCTTTCTCACTTCTCCCAAAAATTCACATACATATACACATATACGATATCATTACTTGATCACACGTTTTCATGTTCATTTCCCTGTCATGTTCACGTATTTATAATTTGGAACCTCTGTGATGTATTGATTTCGGTCGTTTACTTCAAATCAATCACTAGCTCCTCTACTGGCTCACCTGGGGTGTCGAAATCTGTCATGTGGGGAATTTATCCAGCTGGCTTGTGGAAGTTCGGTTGTTCTACCTGGGTATACACCCTTTCCTGAAACAATGTGGCACCTTGCGTCATATTCCACCACTTAAGCTTAGTTTATACAAATTTATTTTAGCTCGATTGCGAAACAAGTTCTTACAACTTATATTAATCACTCTTGATCACTCAATTAAATGTCTTGCCTGGCACAATCGTAACGTCTCCAGCGGGGCTCAGACTCTGGACAAGTGGATGCACGTTCCCTTCAGGTGCGAAAGGTCCGGAGTTCGAGCCCCGCTGGAGCCGTTACGATTGTGTCCTTAGGCAAGGCATTTAAATTCCACGTTGCCTCTTCTCTCTCCCTCGTGACGATGGATTCCAACAGGAATGAGGTCTCAAGAGTGATTAATATAAGTTGTAAGAATTTGTTTCGCAATCGAGCTAAAATAAATTTGTAGAAACTAAGCTAATGCTCACAATTACTGTCTTGTATATTCGAGGTCAGTGAGGGTATAGCTTCCTGTCAAGAATTTAAATGGAAAAATATACCCCTAACATAACTGACAAATACCAAAAATGATAACACACAAACAGTGAGTGAAAAAAGATGCCTCCTACCCTACATATTTCTGTACTTGCTGGGTTTGAATGCGTGCGTGGGTGTTGGTTGTGTGAGTGAATGGGGGGTGTAAGTGTGAATACGAGGCTATGTATGTGAGAGAGAAAGCGAGAAAGATAGATGATAGATTTAAATTATTTTGTAACTTAACCACATTTGATAAATATGTACAATGTTACATATAAGTTCTGTCATTATCAAAACTGTTAAATGTATAATGTTTGTGAAATGTGTTTAAATAACAAAATAAATATATTCAATAAAAAAATTTTTTTTTTAAGGGATTGGCTGGATGACATTACTTGGAGACAGCTAAGGTTGGAAATTGGATATAATAATATAATAACTGAGATTTTACGCTAAAGTAAATTTATTATTTTCGCCAATTGCGGAAAAGGTGACTGCCAGCAGGAACCCTGCCACCCAAGGAATCCGAATGTAAAAAAAAGTGTCTATAAACAGGAACGGTTCCGTAATAAAGTGGAATTGAAAAAGTGGTCCTTTTAATAGACATGATCTCTCATCAAGTTTGATCTGTATTTGTGATTTTGTAGGAGATTTCAAGCTGACTCAGAACGAGATAGATGACAGAGAGTTTGTGAGGAACAACCTGCAATTACATATACATGACTTGTACCCAGGTTGGTATTACATGACTTGTACCCAGGTTGGTATTACTTGACTTGTACCCAGGTTGGTATTACTTGACTTGTACCCAGGTTGGTATTACTTGACTTGTACCCAGGTTGGTATTACATGACTTGTACCCAGGTTGGTATTACATGACTTGTACCCAGGTTGGTATTACTTGACTTGTACCCAGGTTGGTATTACTTGACTTGTACCCAGGTTGGTATTACTTGACTTGTACCCAGGTTGGTATTACATGACTTGTACCCAGGTTGGTATTACATGACTTGTACCCAGGTTGGTATTACATGACTTGTACCCGGGTTGGTATTACTTGACTTGTACCCAGGTTGGTATTACTTGACTTGTACCCATGTTGGTATTACTTGACTTGTACCCAGGTTGGTATTACATGACTTGTACCCAGGTTGGTATTACATGACTTGTACCCAGGTTGGTATTACTTGACTTGTACCCAGGTTGGTATTACATGACTTGTACCCAGGTTGGTATTACTTGACTTGTACCCATGTTGGTATTACTTGACTTGTACCCAGGTTGGTATTACATGACTTGTACCCAGGTTGGTATTACATGACTTGTACCCAGGTTGGTATTACATGACTTGTACCCAGGTTGGTATTACATGACTTGTACCCGGGTTGGTATTACATGACTTGTACCCAGGTTGGTATTACATGACTTGTACCCAGGTTGGTATTACATGACTTGTACCCAGGTTGATATTACATGACTTGTACCCAGGTTGATATTACATGACTTGTACCCAGGTTGGTATTACATGACTTGTACCCAGGTTGGTATTACATGAGTGTGACCTGTAACCAGTGGTATCAAAAGAACACACTCTGTTCTTGATAGCTGACACATTGTTTCAGTACCACTATCTACCAATTTCAGTACCACTATCTACCAGTTTCAGTACCACTATCTACCAGTTTCAGTACCACTATCTACCAGTTTCAGTACCACTATCTACCAGTTTCAGTACCACTATCTACCAGTTTCAGTACCACTATCTACCAGTTTCAGTACCACTATCAGCCAGTTTCAGTACCACTATCTACCAGTTTCAGTACCACTATCTACCAGTTTCAGTACCACTATCTACCAGTTTCAGTACCACTATCTACCAGTTTCAGTACCACTATCTACCAGTTTCAGTACCACTATCTACCAGTTTCAGTACCACTATCTACCAGTTTCAGTACCACTATCAGCCAGTTTCAGTACCACTATCTACCAGTTTCAGTACCACTATCTACCAGTTTCAGTACCACTATCTACCAGTTTCAGTACCACTATCTACCAGTTTCAGTACCACTATCTACCAGTTTCAGTACCACTATCTACCAGTTTCAGTACCACTATCTACCAGTTTCAGTACCACTATCTACCAGTTTCAGTACCACTATCTACCAGTTTCAGTACCACTATCAGCCAGTTTCAGTACCACTATCTACCAGTTTCAGTACCACTATCTACCAGTTTCAGTACCACTATCTACCAGTTTCAGTACCACTATCTGCCAGTTTCAGTCGATATATTTTGCCTGGTCAGTCAAATAAATATATTTTAACACCGAGACTATTAATTGGGCCGTATTGAGTTTCTGAACATATTTGACTAGAAGTTAAAAAGTGAAACAATCGACACACTGGAACCCAGGCTAGTATAAGACATATTGTTGGGTATTATATAACAAACTGAATATTCATTATTCTCTATATCTCTCTATTTGAACATTGGCTATAATGAACTATGGATATTAAGACTGTTCTATTTGAATATTGGCTATAATGAACTATGGATATTAAGACTGTTCTATTTGAATATTGGCTATAATGAACTATGGATATTAAGACTGTTCTATTTGAACATTGGCTATAATGAGCTATGGATATTAAGACTGTTCTATTTGAATATTGGCTATAATGAACTATGGATATTAAGACTGTTCTATTTGAATATTGGCTATAATGAACTATGGATATTAAGACTGTTCTATTTGAACATTGGCTATAATGAACTATGGATATTAAGACTGTTCTATTTGAATATTGGCTATAATGACTGTTCTATTTGAATATTGGCTATAATGAACTATGGATATTAAGACTGTTCTATTTGAACATTGGCTATAATGAACTATGGATATTAAGACTGTTCTATTTGAACATTGGCTATAAGGAACTATGGATATTAAGACTGTTCTATTTGAATATTGGCTATAATGAACTATGGATATTAAGACTGTTCTATTTGAACATTGGCTATAAGGAACTATGGATATTAAGACTGTTCTATTTGAACATTGGCTATAAGGAACTATGGATATTAAGACTGTTCAGCTTGTCCTAATGGTGTTTGTTGTAAGCAAGTTTTACTGATTAATACCAATATCTTACCGTATGTTTATTTAACTCATTCTTTATCTACAGATGCACAATTGCGGTTGTTTGGGTCGTCCGTGAATGGGTTTGGGTTTCACCAGAGTGACCTTGACATTTGTGTGACCTTCAAGGACAAGGATGCAGAGGTAATGTGTATTATATAACTAGTTATTTGTGTCTTTATTGTGTGTACATATAACAAGTATTTTTTAATTTGGCAGGCAGGGTCACTTGAATTAAGCAAATTTTGACCACCACAAAATCACAATAGTACATCAATCACAACAGGTGATGGTATTTCTTGCCCGTATAAGTCTTTTGGATGAGATTATCACTGTACAGTGATTTAGTTTATACAAATTTATTTTAGTTTGATTGCGAAACAAGTTCTTACAACTTATATTAATCACTCTCGAGATGGAATCCATCGCCACGAGGGAGAGAGAAGAGGCAACGTGGAATTTAAATGCATTGCCTAAGGGCACAATTGTAACGGCTCCAACGTGCATCCACTACGCTATCACAACTTCAAGGTGATTTACACGTGCATGTAAAAGAATTAGAGAGCCACGTGTAGAGTACCACACTATATTCACTCTGTATTGCCCTCGCATGTCTGGGGTGGTTCTAGTGTAAGCACAACAAACAAGAATAAATTGTTTGTATACTGCAGGAAGTGAACTTCGTGGAGCATATTGAAGCTATCTGTAAGAGGTTGAAGATGCATCGAGGACTATATGGCGTATTTCCCATCACCACAGCCAAGGTTCCCATCGTGAAGTTCACACACCGGAACACTCGGCTCGAGGGAGATATCAGCATGTACAATATCTTGGTAAACATTGTTAGTTCTGTGCTTTATTTGTTAGAACAACTGGCTATTTGTCTTGGTTTTGCTGGAAACCGTTGTCGTCCTTTCTCCGCTGTCTCGTGTTATTGCTTCCTCATTTCTCGACAGATTTCATCGGTTATCACACACACGTTTCTTGATGGCTTGATGGCTGCCATATTGCAGTATGAATGTGAACCCTGACCATTTAAATGTCGAACACTTGTCTAAACACTATAATGTTGACATAGCCTGTGTGGCTGCTGGTGGATATAGTTGATATATGCTAGCCTGTGTGGCTGCTGGTGGATATAGTTGATATATGCTAGCCTGTGTGGCTGCTGGTGGATATAGTTGATATATGCTAGCCTGTGTGGCTGCTGGTGGATATAGTTGATATATGCTAGCCTGTGTGGCTGCTGGTGGATATAGTTGATATATGCTAGCCTGTGTGGCTGCTGGTGGATATAGTTGATATATGCTAGCCTGTGTGGCTGCTGGTGGATATAGTTGATATATGCTAGCCTGTGTGGCTGCTGGTGGATATAGTTGATATATGCTAGCCTGTGTGGCTGCTGGTGGATATAGTTGATATATGCTAGCCTGTGTGGCTGCTGGTGGATATAGTTGATATATGCTAGCCTGTGTGGCTGCTGGTGGATATAGTTGATATATGCTAGCTGTTAACCAGTACTTGGTGCACCAATCTCCTTTCCTGGGCAGGCTCCAGCTGTTAACCAGTACTTGGGTGCACCAACCTCCGTAACAAACTTTTTTCATATAAAGAGAGACAGTCTGAGTGGGGCTCGAACCAGTGACCATCAGTGATGATAGGTTACAGTGGTATGCAAGTCATCGACCGTAGCCACTCAACCACCTGTAGAGGGTATGGATGATAGAGGGAAATATATATTTCTTTTCATTTGATCTTACATGAGACCTCCAGATATCCAAATTAATATCCATGGATCGAAATTCGTAAAGGGAAGTAATAAACATAGATGTAAAACAAGATTGCAACAAACAACTGTGTAATTAATTAAATCCGGAAGATGCAAGCAACATTACTCTAATATATAAAGGAGATTTTCCCAGAGATAAATAGTTATATACGTAATAGGATATTTGTTTTCTTCATCAGTGTTTTATCAAATTATATTTTACCGAATGAACATTGAAAGCATTATTATCACTTTTTAGTTTATACAAATTTATTTTAGCTCGATTGGGAAACAAGTTCTCACAACTTATATTAATCACTCTCGAGACCTCATTCCTGATGGAATCCATCACCATGAGGGAGAGAGAAGAGGCAATGTGGAAATTAAATGCCTTGCCTAAGGGCACAATTGTAACGACTCCAGTGGGGTTTCGAACTCCGGACCTTTCGCAACATCATCCAGCTAGTTATGAACACATCATTCAGGTAGTTATGAACACATCACCCAGGTAGTTATGAACACATCATCCGGGTAGTTATGAACACATCATCTAGGTAGTTATGAACACATCATTCAGGTAGTTATGGACACATCATCCAGGTAGTTATGAACACATCATTTGGGTAGTTATGGACACATCACCCAGGTAGTTATGAGCACATCATCCAGGTAGTTATGAACACATCATCCGGGTAGTTATGAACACATCATCCAGGTAGTTATGAACACATCATCAGGTAGTTATGAACACATCATCCGGGTAGTTATGAACACCTCATCCAGGTAGTTATGAACACATCATCCAGGTAGTTATGAACACATCATCCAGGTAGTTATGAACACATCATCCAGCTAGTTATGAACACATCATCCAGGTAGTTATGAACACATCATCCAGGTAGTTATGAACACATCATTCTGGTAGTTATGAACACATCATCCAGGTAGTTATGAACACATCATCCAGGTAGTTATGAACACATCACCCAGGTAGTTATGACCACATCATCCAGCTAGTTATGAACACATCATCCAGGTAGTTATGAACACATCATCCAGGTAGTTATGAACACATCATCCAGCTAGTTATGAACACATCATCCAGGTAGTTATGAACACATCATCCAGGTAGTTATGAACACATCATTCTGGTAGTTATGAACACATCATCCAGGTAGTTATGAACACATCATCCAGGTAGTTATGAACACATCACCCAGGTAGTTATGACCACATCATCCAGCTAGTTATGAACACATCATCCAGGTAGTTATGAACACATCATCCAGGTAGTTATGAACACATCATCCAGCTAGTTATGAACACATCATCCAGGTAGTTATGAACACATCATCCAGGTAGTTATGAACACATCATTCAGCTAGTCATGAGCACATCATCCAGGTAGTTATGAACACATCATCCAGGTAGTTATGAACACATCATTCAGCTAGTCATGAGCACATCATCCAGGTAGTTATGAACACATCATCCAGCTAGTTATGAACACATCATCCAGGTAGTTATGAACACATCATCCGGGTAGTTATGAACACATCATCCAGGTAATTATGAACACATCATCCGGGTAGTTATGAACACATCATCCAGCTAGTTATGAACACATCATCCAGGTAGTTATGAACACATCATTCAGCTAGTCATGAGCACATCATCCAGGTAGTTATGAACACATCATCCAGGTAGTTATGAACACATCATTCAGCTAGTCATGAGCACATCATCCAGGTAGTTATGAACACATCATCCAGGTAGTTATGAACACATCATCCAGCTAGTTATGAACACATCATCCAGGTAGTTATGAACACATCATCCAGGTAATTATGAACACATCATCCGGGTAGTTATGAACACATCATCCAGGTAATTATGAACACATCATCCGAGTAGTTATGAACACATCATCCAGGTAGTTATGAACACATCATCCAGGTAGTTATGAACACATCATCCAGGTAGTTATGAACACATCATCCGGGTAGTTATGAACACATCATCCGGGTAGTTATGAACACATCATCCAGGTAGTTATGAACACATCATCTGGGTAGTTATGAACACATCATCCGGGTAGTTATGAACACATCATCCAGGTAGTTATGAACACATCATCCAGGTAGTTATGAACACATGGTAGTTATGAACACATCATCCAGCTAGTTATCATCCAGCTAGTTATGAACACATCACCCAGGTAGTTACGAACACATCATCCAGGTAGTTACGAACACATCATCCAGGTAGGTAGGAACACATCATCCAGGTAATTATGAACACATCATCCGGGTAGTTATGAACACATCATCCAGGTAGTTACGAACACATCATCCAGGTAGTTATGAACACATCACCCAGGTAGTTATGAACACATCATCCAGCTAGTTATGAACACATCATCCAGGTAGTTATGAACACATCATCCGGGTAGTTATGAACACATCATCCAGGTAGTTATGAACACATCATCCAGGTAGTTATGAACACATCATCCAGGTAGTTTATGACCACATCATCCAGGTAGTTTATGAACACATCATCCAGCTAGTTATGAACACATCATCCAGGTAGTTATGAACACATCATCCAGCTAGTTATGAACACATCATCCAGCTAGTTATGAACACATCATCCAGGTAGTTATGAACACATCATCCAGCTAGTTATGAACACATCATCCAGGTAGTTAGGAACACATCACCCAGGTAGTTTATGAACACATCATCCAGGTAGTTATGAACACATCATCCAGCTAGTTATGACCACATCATCCAGGTAGTTATGAACACATCATCCAGGTAGTTATGAGCACATCATCCAGGTAGTTATGAACACATCATCCAGGTAGTTATGAACACATCATCCAGCTAGTTATGAACACATCATCCAGGTATTTATGAACACATCATTCTGGTAGTTATGAACACATCATCCAGGTAGTTATGAACACATCATCCAGGTAGTTATGAACACATCATCCAGGTAGTTATGAACACATCATCCAGGTAGTTATGAACACATCATCCAGGTAGTTATGAGCACATCATCCAGCTAGTCACAGGGTGCGTTTTAATAAATTGGGGTAGTTAAAACGTTCTCAAGTTTCCCCAATGAATAGAGAAAACTATGCATTAGGGTTCCCCATTGCAGTCCCCATGGTTTAGATTTAACACAAACTGTTCTTCAGTGTGAATTCAATAAGTTTACTATCCACTGAACTTGCCGCTGTATTTATGTGCATTTACAAGAGTGAGGCGACGAGGGTTCGTGCTTCAATGCATTTACTTATAGTAGATTGTGTTTCTAGGCTATGCAGAACACACGACTGTTGTACACGTATTCCTGTATAGACCAAAGAGTGCAGACACTTGGCTATGCTGTTAAAGTGTTTGCTAAAGTGTGCGACATCGGTGACGCATCACGAGGCAGTCTGTCGTCGTACGCCTACATGCTGATGATGTTACACTATCTGCAACACACGAAACCACCGCTGATACCTGTTCTGCAAGAGGTTCGTATCTCCGCTCCCATCATTGGGTACTTGTGAAGTATTGATGGTCTGTAAAATCCTCATACTACCATCTATTCCCCATCTATACACTGATCTATCCATCTGTCCATCTATACACTAATATATCCACCTGTCCACCTATACACTGATCTATCCACCTGTCCATCTATACACTGATATATCCACATGTCCATCTATACACTGATATATCCACCTGTCCATCTATACACTGATCTATCCATCTGTCCATCTATACACTGATCTATCCATCTGTCCACCTATACACCTATGTATCTATCTGTCCACCTATACACTGATCTGTCCACCTATACACTGATATATCCACCTGTCCATCTATACACTGATCTATCCATCTGGCCACCTATACACTGATATATCCATCTATCCACCTATACACTGATCTATCCATCTGTCCATCTATACACTTATCTATCCACCTGTCCATCTATACACTGATCTATCCATATGTCCATCTATACACTGATCTATCCATCTGTCCACCTATACACTGATCTATCCATATGTCCACCTATACACTGAGCTATCCACCTGTCCATCTATACACTGATCTATCCACATATACACTGATCTATCCATCTGTCCACCTATACACCTATGTATCTATCTGTCCACCTATACACTGATCTATCCACCTGTCCATCTATACACTGATCTATCCACCTATACACTGATCTATCCATCTGTCCACCTATACACCTATGTATCTATCTGTCCACCTATACACTGATCTATCCACCTGTCCACCTATACACTGATCTATCCACCTGTCCATCTATACACTGATCTATCCACCTATACACTGATCTATCCATCTGTCCACCTATACACCTATGTATATATCTGTCCACCTATACACTGATCTATCCACCTGTCCACCTATACACTGATCTATCCATCTGTCCATCTATACACTGATCTATCCATCTGTCCACCTATACACCTATGTATCTATCTGTCCACCTATACACTGATCTATCCACCTGTCCACCTATACACTGATCTATCCATCTGTCCATCTATACACTGATATATCCATCTGTCCACCTATACACCTATGTATCTATCAGTCCACCTATACACTGATCTATCCATCTGTCCACCTATACACTGATCTATCCATCTGTCCACCTATACACTGATCTATCCATCTGTCCATCTATACACTGATCTATCCATCTGTCCACCTATACACCTATGTATCTATCAGTCCACCTATACACTGATCTATCCATCTGTCCACCTATACACTGATCTGTCCACCTATACACCTATGTATCTATCGTCCACCTATACACTGATCTATCCACCTATACACTGATCTATCCATCTGTCCACCTATACACCTATGTATCTATCAGTCCACCTATACACTGATCTATCCATCTGTCCACCTATACACTGATCTATCCATCTGTCCATCTATACACTGATCTATCCATCTGTCCATCTATACACTGATCTATCCATCTGTCCACCTATACACTGATCTATCCATCTGTCCACCTATACACTGATCTATCCATCTGTCCACCTATACACTGATCTATCCATCTGTCCACCTATACACTGATCTATCCATCTGTCCACCTATACACTGATCTATCCATCTGTCCATCTATACACTGATCTATCCACCTGTCCATCTATACACTGATCTATCCACCTGTCCATCTATACACTGATCTATCCATCTGTCCATCTATCACTGATATGTCCATCTATACACTGATCTATCCACCTGTCCATCTATACACTGATCTATCCACCTGTCCATCTATACACTGATCTATCCATCTCTGTCCATCTATACACTGATCTATCCACCTGTCCATCTATACACTGATCTATCACATCTGTCCATCTATACACTGATCTATCCACCTGTCCATCTATACACTGATCTATCCACCTGTCCATCTATACACTGATCTATCCACCTGTCCATCTATACACTGATCTATCCACCTGTCCATCCATACACTGATCTATCCATCTGTCCATCTATACACTGATCTATCCATCTGTCCATCTATACACTGATCTATCCATCTGTCCATCTATACACTGATCTATCCACCTGTCCATCCATACACTGATCTATCCATCTGTCCATATATACACTGATCTATCCATCTGTCCATCTATACACTGATCTATCCATCTGTCCATCTATACACTGATCTATCCATCTGTCCACCTATACACTGATCTATCCATCATTCTATTCACTGATCTATCCACCTGTCCATCTATACACTGATCTATCCATCTGTCCACCTATACACTGATATATCCATCTGTCCACCTATACACTAATCTATCCATCTGTCCATCTATACACTGATCTATCCATCTGTCCACCTATACACTGATATATCCATCTGTCCATCTATACACTAATCTATCCACCTGTCCACCTATACACTGATCTATCCATCTGTCCATCTATACACTGATCTATCCACCTGTCCACCTATACACTGATCTATCCATCTGTCCATCTATACACCTATGTATCTATCCATCTGTCCACCTATACACTGATCTATCCATATGTCCACCTATACACCTATGTATCTATCCACCTGTCCACCTATACACTGATCTATCCACCTGTCCACCTATACACTGATCTATCCATCTGTCCACCTATACACTGATCTATCCACCTGTCCACCTATACACTGATCTATCCATCTGTCCATCTATACACTGATATATCCATCTGTCCACCTATACACTGATCTATCCATCTGTCCACATATACACTGATCTATCCATCTGTCCACCTATACACCTATGTATCTATCCACCTGTCCACCTATACACTGATCTATTCACCTGTCCACCTATACACTGATCTATCCATCTGTCCATCTATACACTGATCTATCCATCTGTCCACCTATACACTGATCTATCCACCTGTCCATCTATACACTGATCTATCCACCTGTCCATCTATACACTGATCTATCCATCTGTCCACCTATACACTGATCTATCCACCTGTCCACCTATACACCTATGTATCTATCTGTCCACCTATACACTGATCTATCCATCTGTCCATCTATACACTGATCTATCCATCTGTCCACCTATACACTGATCTATCCACCTGTCCATCTATACACTTATCTATCCACCTATACACTGATATATCCACCTGTCCATCTATACACTTATCTATCCACCTGTCCATCTATAGACTGATCTATCCATCTGTCCACCTATACACTGATCTATCCACCTGTCCATCTATACACTGATCTATCCATCTGTCCACCTATACACTGATCTATCCATCTGTCCATCTATACACTGATCTATCCATCTGTCCATCTATACACTGATCTGTCCATCTATACACTGATCTATCCATCTGTCCATCTATACACTGATCTATCCATCTGTCCATCTATACACTGATCTATCCATCTGTCCACCTATACACTGATCTATCCATCTGTCCATCTATACACCTGTCCATCTATACACTGATCTATCTATCAGTCCACCTATACACTGATCTATACACCTGTCCACCTATACACTGATCTATCCATATGTCCATCTATACACTGATCTATCCATCTGTCCACCTATACACTGATCTATCCATATGTCCACCTATACACTGAGCTATCCACCTGTCCATCTATACACTGATCTATCCACATATACACTGATCTATCCATCTGTCCACCTATACACCTATGTATCTATCTGTCCACCTATACACTGATCTATCCACCTGTCCATCTATACACCTATACACTGATCTATCCATCTGTCCACCTATACACCTATGTATCTATCTGTCCACCTATACACTGATCTATCCACCTGTCCACCTATACACTGATCTATCCACCTGTCCATCTATACACTGATCTATCCACCTATACACTGATCTATCCATCTGTCCACCTATACACCTATGTATATATCTGTCCACCTATACACTGATCTATCCACCTGTCCACCTATACACTGATCTATCCATCTGTCCATCTATACACTGATCTATCCATCTGTCCACCTATACACCTATGTATCTATCTGTCCACCTATACACTGATCTATCCACCTGTCCACCTATACACTGATCTATCCATCTGTCCATCTATACACTGATCTATCCATCTGTCCACCTATACACCTATGTATCTATCAGTCCACCTATACACTGATCTATCCATCTGTCCACCTATACACTGATCTATCCATCTGTCCACCTATACACTGATCTATCCATCTGTCCATCTATACACTGATCTATCCATCTGTCCACCTATACACCTATGTATCTATCAGTCCACCTATACACTGATCTATCCATCTGTCCACCTATACACTGATCTATCCATCTGTCCACCTATACACCTATGTATCTATCGTCCACCTATACACTGATCTATCCATCTGTCCACCTATACACTGATCTATCCATCTGTCCACCTATACACTGATCTATCCATCTGTCCACCTATACACCTATGTATCTATCTGTCCACCTATACACTGATCTATCCATCTGTCCACCTATACACTGATCTATCCATCTGTCCATCTATACACTGATCTATCCATCTGTCCATCTATACACTTATCTATCCATCTGTCCACCTATACACTGATCTATCCATCTGTCCACCTATACACTGATCTATCCATCTGTCCACCTATACACTGATCTATCCATCTGTCCATCTATACACTGATCTATCCATCTGTCCATCTATACACTGATCTATCCATCTGTCCATCTATACACTGATCTATCCATCTGTCCATCTATACACTGATCTATCCATCTGTCCATCTATACACTGATCTATCCATCTGTCCATCTATACACTGATCTATCCATCTGTCCATCTATACACTGATCTATCCACCTGTCCATCTATACACTGATCTATCCATCTGTCCATCTATACACTGATCTATCCATCTGTCCACCTATACACTGATCTATCCACCTGTCCATCTATACACTGATCTATCCACCTGTCCATCTATACACTGATCTATCCACCTGTCCATCTATACACTGATCTATCCACCTGTCCATCTATACACTGATCTATCCACCTGTCCATCCATACACTGATCTATCCATCTGTCCATCTATACACTGATCTATCCATCTGTCCATCTATACACTGATCTATCCATCTGTCCATCTATACACTGATCTATCCACCTGTCCATCCATACACTGATCTATCCATCTGTCCATATATACACTGATCTATCCATCTGTCCATCTATACACTGATCTATCCATCTGTCCATCTATACACTGATCTATCCATCTGTCCACCTATACACTGATCTATCCATCATTCTATTCACTGATCTATCCACCTGTCCATCTATACACTGATCTATCCATCTGTCCACCTATACACTGATATATCCATCTGTCCACCTATACACTAATCTATCCATCTGTCCATCTATACACTGATCTATCCATCTGTCCACCTATACACTGATATATCCATCTGTCCATCTATACACTAATCTATCCACCTGTCCACCTATACACTGATCTATCCATCTGTCCATCTATACACTGATCTATCCACCTGTCCACCTATACACTGATCTATCCATCTGTCCATCTATACACCTATGTATCTATCCATCTGTCCACCTATACACTGATCTATCCATATGTCCACCTATACACCTATGTATCTATCCACCTGTCCACCTATACACTGATCTATCCACCTGTCCACCTATACACTGATCTATCCATCTGTCCACCTATACACTGATCTATCCACCTGTCCACCTATACACTGATCTATCCATCTGTCCATCTATACACTGATATATCCATCTGTCCACCTATACACTGATCTATCCATCTGTCCACATATACACTGATCTATCCATCTGTCCACCTATACACCTATGTATCTATCCACCTGTCCACCTATACACTGATCTATCCACCTGTCCACCTATACACTGATCTATCCATCTGTCCATCTATACACTGATCTATCCATCTGTCCACCTATACACTGATCTATCCACCTGTCCATCTATACACTGATCTATCCACCTGTCCATCTATACACTGATCTATCCATCTGTCCACCTATACACTGATCTATCCACCTGTCCACCTATACACCTATGTATCTATCTGTCCACCTATACACTGATCTATCCATCTGTCCATCTATACACTGATCTATCCATCTGTCCACCTATACACTGATCTATCCACCTGTCCATCTATACACTTATCTATCCACCTATACACTGATATATCCACCTGTCCATCTATACACTTATCTATCCACCTGTCCATCTATAGACTGATCTATCCATCTGTCCACCTATACACTGATCTATCCACCTGTCCATCTATACACTGATCTATCCATCTGTCCACCTATACACTGATCTATCCATCTGTCCATCTATACACTGATCTATCCATCTGTCCATCTATACACTGATCTGTCCATCTATACACTGATCTATCCATCTGTCCATCTATACACTGATCTATCCATCTGTCCATCTATACACTGATCTATCCATCTGTCCACCTATACACTGATCTATCCATCTGTCCATCTATACACCTGTCCATCTATACACTGATCTATCTATCAGTCCACCTATACACTGATCTATACACCTGTCCACCTATACACTGATCTATCCATCTGTCCATCTATACACTGATCTATCCATCTGTCCATCTATACACTGATCTATCCATCTGTCCATCTATACACTGATCTATCCATCTGTCCACCTATACACTGATCTATCCATCTGTCCACCTATACACTGATCTATCCATCTGTCCATCTATACACTGATCTATCCATCTGTCCATCTATACACTGATCTATCCATCTGTCCACCTATACACTGATCTATCCATCTGTCCATCTATACACCTGTCCATCTATACACTGATCTATCTATCAGTCCACCTATACACTGATCTATACACCTGTTCACCTATACACTGATCTATCCATCTGTCCATCTATACACTGATCTATCCATCTGTCCATCTATACACTGATCTATCCATCTGTCCACCTATACACTGATCTATCCATCTGTCCACCTATACACTGATCTATCCATCTGTCCACCTATACACTGATCTATCCATCTGTCCACCTATACACTGATCTATCCATCTGTCCATCTATACACTGATCTATCCATCTGTCCATCTATACACTGATCTATCCATCTGTCCACCTATACACTGATCTATCCATCTGTCCACCTATACACTGATCTATCCACCTGTCCATCTATAGACTGATCTATCCATCTGTCCACCTATACACTGATCTATCCACCTGTCCATCTATACACTGATCTATCCATCTGTCCACCTATACACTGATCTATCCACCTGTCCATCTATACACTGATCTATCCATCTGTCCATCTATACACTGATCTATCCATCTGTCCACCTATACACTGATCTATCCACCTGTCCATCTATACACTGATCTATCCATCTGTCCATCTATACACTGATCTATCCATCTGTCCACCTATACATTTTTTCGGGGAGAAATTGGATCCCAGGGACGAAGTCAGAGTCCCTAGGACGACTATTTCGCCTAAGTCTCCCTCTAGAATGTAATTTACAAAATGATATACAGATTTGTTAATGTTAATTAATTATTTATGAATGTATTGTTTTTGACCAGAATGATTGAAATGTTAGATTACATATATGTAAAACTTGATGACCACTGATGAACTTGCATATTTTCAGCTTCGGACGGCAAACAATCCCAACCCGGAGAATATTGTTGAAGGCTGGAACACTTGGTTCTACGACAACATCACTGATCTGGTACGAAACAAGTTATTACAACTTATATTAATCACTCTCGAGACCTCATTCCTGATGGAATCCATCGCCACGAGGGAGAGAGAAGAAGCAACGTTGAATTTAAATGGCTTGCCTAAGGGCACATTTGTAACGGCTCCAGTGTGGTTCGAACTCCGGGCCTTTCGCACCTATGGCAAGTTTACAAGGGAGAATGTTTGCATTCATCTCACCTTATGATATGTTCACAGGGGGTAATGTTTGCATTCATCTCACTTTATGACAAGTTTACAGGTGGTAATGTTTGCATTTATCTCACCTTATGACAAGTTCACAGGAGGTAGGTAATGTTTGCATGCATCTCACCTTATGACAAGTTCACAGGGGGTAATGTTTGCATTCATCTCACCTTATGACAAGTTCACAGGGGGTAGGTAATGTTTGCATTCATCTCACCTTATGACAAGTTCACAGGGGGTAGGTAATGTTTGCATTCATCTCACCTTATGACAAGTTCACAGAGGGTAATGTTTGCATTCATCTCACCTTATGACAAGTTCACAGTGGGTAATGTTTGCATTCATCTCGCCTTATGACAAGTTCACAGTGGGTAGGTAATGTTTGCATTCATCTCACCTTATGACAAGTTCACAGTGGGTAATGTTTGCATTCATCTCACCTTATGACAAGTTCACAGGGGGGAATGTTTGCATTCATCTCACCTTATGACAAGTTCACAGTGGGTAATGTTTGCATTCATCTCGCCTTATGACAAGTTCACAGTGGGTAATGTTTGCATTCATCTCACCTTATGACAAGTTCACAGGGGGTAGGTAATGTTTGCATTCATCTCACCTATGACAAGTTCACAGGGGGTAGGTAATGTTTGCATTCATCTCACCTGATGACAAGTTCACAATGTTTGCATTCATCTCACCTTACGACAAGTTCACAGGGGGTAATGTACACAAATTATATCATAAACTGATTCACAATTGTTAAATAGTTCACTAACCAGTGATACTATGAACATTAGCTAGTTTTATCCCAACCGTTTTTGTTTTGGCATATTTTAATGCATGCAAAATGTACATTGATCTAGTTTACATACACAATACAATCGCAGAATGGTTTGATAAGGGATTTATCAATAGATTTTAAGTTTGAGTGTATCTGTAGAATAGTTTTAAAATGGAATAAATTCCCCGCATATTAATTTTTTGTTAGTTTTAGGTGTTTATTATAATCTTATTCCAACAAATGTATATAAACATATATTTGGAATACGGTAGAAGTATATTGTATACATACTGAATTTGTTTCTGTACCTGCTGATACGTGTGTATGCTGTATGAATGTGTGTATGGTAGTGAGAGTGTTTCTGTACCTGCTGATACGTGCGTATGCTGTATGAATGTGTGTATGGCTGTGAGAGTGTTTCTGTACCTGCTGATACGTGCGTATGCTGTATGAATGTGTGCATGGTTGTGAGAGTGTTTCTGTACCTGCTGATACGTGCGTATGCTGTATGAATGTGTGCATGGTTGTGAGAGTGTTTCTGTACCTGCTGATACATGCGTATGCTGTATGAATGTGTGTATGGTAGTGAGAGTGTTTCTGTACCTGCTGATACGTGCGTATGCTGTATGAATGTGTGTATGGTAGTGAGAGTGTTTCTGTACCTGCTGATACCTGTATTAATTTCTATTCAGTGAGTGACCAGGCATGTGTTATATTTCAGCCATATCTTTGGTCAGGATGTGGGAAGAACCACACATCTGTGGGTGAACTCTGGCATGTGTTATATTTCAGCCATATCTTTGGTCAGGATGTGGGAAGAACCACACATCTGTGGGTGAACTCTGGCTTGGGTTTTTCCGGTACTACTTGGAGGAATTCAACTTCACGGACCAGGTTGTGACCATACGTCAGTTCGAGCCACTATCCAAGTTCGAGAAACTCTGGAACGGAAAGTGCATTGCTATTGAAGGTATTTCTGTTAACTAGTGTGGTATGCCTTGTATTGTACAATATAATGCTTAGGGAAACTCTGGAACGGAAAGTGCATTGCTATTGAAGGTATTTCTGTTAATTAGTGTGGGTATGCCTTGTATTGTACAATATAATGCTTAGAGAGACTCTGGAACGGAAAGTACATTGCTATTGAAGGTATTTCTGTTAACTAGTGTGGGTATGCATTGTATTGTGCAATATAATGCTTAGATAAACTTGGGGAAGCGAAAATGCATTGCATCCTAAAGTTAAATATAAACAGACGAGCTGGTTTTAAATATGAAATGCTCTCAAAATATCTGACTGAAGAACATAGCAAAGTCTCTAATATGTTCATAAAGTAATTAATTGATGTACTGATAGATGGATGGGTGGGTGGGTGGGTGGGTGGATGGATGGATGGATGGATTCAGATTAAGACTATCGGATATCTTCACTAAGTACTCTCCTGTATGTGGAACTATTTTCTACTGTGATATTTAGTATGTTTATGTATCATGCAACCTTCTCCATACATCAGTCGGTCTCCGGAAGGCATCAACATGGCTTTAATAAGTTTGGCAGCTGTTGAGAGAATTACCAAAGAAAAAATTTATTGTATGGATGTGGAAATATTTGCTGGTATGTGATACTAGAGAGGATTCTCTGTTCGTATAGATGTACGACCATTTGCTGGTATGTGATACTAGAGAGGATTCTCTGTGCATATAGATGTACGACCATTTGCTGGTATGTGATACTAGAGAGGATTCTCTGTTCGTATAGATGTACGACCATTTGCTGGTATGTGATACTAGAGAGGATTCTCTGTGCATATAGATGTACGACCATTTGCTGGTATGTGATACTAGAGAGGATTCTCTGTGCATATAGATGTACGACCATTTGCTGGTATGTGATACTAGAGAGGATTCTCTGTGCATATAGATGTACGACCATTTGCTGGTATGTGATACTAGAGAGGATTCTCTGTGCATATAGATGTACGACCATTTGCTGGTATGTGATACTAGAGAGGATTCTCTGTGCATATAGATGTACGACCATTTGCTGGTATGTGATACTAGAGAGGATTCTCTGTGCATATAGATGTACGACCATTTGATGCACTATAAAAGTAAAGTGGTTTATTTATTATAGTGTCACCCCTATTTAAAGGGCCAGCCATATCTGACTTATGAGACACCTATTTTTATGAACATCGGTACTTCCCGAATCCTATGCCTGTAGGCAATCTGTAACCATTATTTAACTAGCTTGCGGCTCACCAACCGACCATATCAGAACAAACCCCTGACAAGGTTTCAACCTTTGACCTCCCTCTACGTAGGCATCCGTTGGTGGACGCCTTGACCACCAGGCCACGGAGACAGTCTATATATGTATTAATTGATTCGTCTTGCATTTCAGATCCATTTGATCTTGATCATAACCTGGGAGGCGGACTCCTTGACCACCAGGCCACGGAGACGGTCTATATATGTATTAAATGATTCGTCTTGCATTTCAGATCCATTTGATCTTGATCATAACCTGGGAGGCGGACTATCCAGAAAAAGTAAGAACATATGACCTAATGTTACAAACTATTAAAGTCTGAATATGCGTTTTCTTGGAATCTACTGCGCTTGGAATTATTCAAACTAGTGTAATGTTATTTTATTGCTCGATTCATTTTACATATATATAATACAAGACATGACAATTTCAAGAAAAGCAAACAGTTCGTTAAAAGTTTTTCTAAGCAGCATATGATTAGAAATTTTTTATTTCTAGAAAAAAACCAATTTCAATTGCAAATTATACAGATTTTTAGTAATATTCTGAAGACAAGTTACGTGTTTTGTGAAATTATTATTTGTAAATTATCTCCCTTAGCAAAATCATCAATAATTGTTGTTGTTTTCGTGATGCACTATTATTTAACAGCAGTTTTAAACTGTATGATTAGCGTTTGCTATATATTTCATCGAGGATTAAATACACACCTTGTTCCATTTGCAATTAACAGCATTTAATAAATTAGTAAAATAAAGTGGGTAAACGGCATCACATATTTCAAAATAAAGTGGGTAAACGGCATCACATATTTCAAAATAAAGTGGGTAAACGGCATCACATATTTCAAAATAAAGTGGGTAAACGGCATCACATATTTCAAAATGGCTGCCTCCATGATCAACCATTTTGTCATATTTCTACTTGTTACATAATACTCGTTAGAAGAATGATTTTTGTCAATTCCATCAGCGTTGTGAGGAGTTTGCGATATAAAACTATTTACAACATGCTGTTCCATCTCCCGGATGTCACAGTGCGGAACCACAGGAGCCTGGAATTGAACTCTGTATCAGTGCACTATCCTTCAAAAATCTAACAAGACTTCTCTCTTCAGAGTGAGTCACTCTGTGGCCAACTGCTAGCTATGGTAAATAAATGCTAAACACACACTGAGAAAACCAAATATGCAACATTCTATGTTTAATGGTATACTGTATGCCAATAATTATGCCCCATCAAGGATCTCTGTCCATTGCTTAAAACTGGACTGTCCATGTCTGACCTTCACTGGTGTCTCGAAGTCCCAAAGGAAGCTAACAAAACCATTTTCAGATTTAAAACTCATGTTTATATTTGGAAGTAAAATGTTGTGCATATTTTCAGTGAACCACTACATCCAGTGTACATATATCCATGCCAGAGAGCTGTATGGCACTTGTGTAGGTGGGATACCGAAGGGATTCGTCACTATTCAGGTACAGTCAATGTTCACTTGGACATTCTCCATTTACATTGTGCAGGGTGGTGGGCATTGTACAGTGGGAGGGTATTGTACAGTGGGTAGGGTATTGTACAGTGGGTAGGGTATTGTACAGTGGGGAGGGTATTGTACAGTGGGGAGGGTATTGTACAGTGGGTAGGGTATTGTACAGTGGGTAGGGTATTGTACAGTGGGGAGGGTATTGTACAGTGGGTAGGGTATTGTACAGTGGGTAGGGTATTGTACAGTGGGAGGGTATTGTACAGTGGGTAGGGTATTGTACAGTGGGGAGGGCATTGTACAGTGGGTAGGGTATTGTACAGTGGGAGGGTATTGTACAGTGGGAGGGTATTGTACAGTGGGTAGGGTATTGTACAGTGGGTAGGGTATTGTACAGTGGTAGGGTATTGTACAGTGGGTAGGGTATTGTACAGTGGGTAGGTATTGTACAGTGGGTAGGTATTGTACAGTGGGTAGGGTATTGTACAGTGGGTAGGGTATTGTACAGTGGGTAGGGTATTGTACAGTGGGTAGGGTATTGTACAGTGGGTAGGTATTGTACAGTGGGAGGGTATTGTACAGTGGGAGGGTATTGTACAGTGGGTGGGTATTGTACAGTGGGGGGTATTGTACAGTGGGTAGGGTATTTACAGTGGGTAGGGTATTGTACAGTGGGGAGGGTATTGTACAGTGGGTAGGGTATTGTACAGTGGGTAGGGTATTGTACATGGGGAGGGTATTGTACAGTGGGAGGGTATTGTACAGTGGGGAGGGTATTGTACAGTGGGTAGGGTATTGTACAGTGGGGAGGGTATTGTACAGTGGGGAGGGTATTGTACAGTGGGAGGGTATTGTACAGTGGGTAGGGTATTGTACAGTGGGTAGGGTATTGTACAGTGGGAGGGTATTGTACAGTGGGTAGGGTATTGTACAGTGGGGAGGGTATTGTACAGTGGGTAGGGTATTGTACAGTGGGTAGGGTATTGTACAGTGGGTAGGGTATTGTACAGTGGGGAGGGTATTGTACAGTGGGAGGGTATTGTACAGTGGGGATGGTATTGTACAGTGGGAGGGTATTGTACAGTTGGGAGGGTATTGTACAGTTGGTAGGCTATTGTACAGTGGGATGGGTATTGTACAGTGTGGTGGGCATTGTACAGTGGGGAGGGTATTGTACAGTGGGTAGGGTATTGTACAGTGGAAGGGTATTGTGCAGGGTGGTGGGCATTGTACAGTGGAAGGGTATTGTACAGTGGGGAGGGCATTGTACAGTGGGAGGGTATTGTACAGGGGGAGGGTATTGTACAGTGGGAGGGTATTGTACAGGGTGGTGGGCATTGTACAGTGGAAGGGTATTGTACAGTGGGGAGGGTATTGTACAGTGGGGAGGCATTGTACAGTGGGGAGGGCATTGTACAGTGGGAGGGATTTACAGGGGGTGGGTATTGTACAGTGGGAGGGTATTGTACAGTGGGAGGGTATTGTACAGTGGGGAGGGCATTGTACAGTGGGGAGGGTATTGTACAGTGGGGAGGGCATTGTACAGTGGGAGGGCATTGTACAGGGGGAGGGTATTGTACAGTGGGTAGGGTATTGTACAGTGGGTAGGGTATTGTACAGTGGGGAGGGTATTGTACAGTGGGTAGGGTATTGTACAGTGGGTAGGGTATTGTACAGTGGGAGGGTATTGTACAGTGGGTAGGGTATTGTACAGTGGGGAGGGCATTGTACAGTGGGTATGGTATTGTACAGTGGGAGGGTATTGTACAGTGGGAGGGTATTGTACAGTGGGAGGGTATTGTACAGTGGGTAGGGTATTGTACAGTGGGTATGGTATTGTACAGTGGGAGGGTATTGTACAGTGGGAGGGTATTGTACAGTGGGAGGGTATTGTACAGTGGGTAGGGTATTGTACAGTGGGGAGGGTATTGTACAGTGGGTAGGGTATTGTACAGTGGGGAGGGTATTGTACAGTGGGAGGGTATTGTACAGTGGGGATGGTATTGTACAGTGGGGTGGGTATTGTACAGTGGGGAGGGTATTGTACAGTGGGGAGGGCATTGTACAGTGGGGAGGGTATTGTACAGTAGGGTGGGTATTGTACAGTGGGGTGGGTATTGTACAGTGGGGAGGGCATTGTACAGTGGGGTGGGTATTGTACAGTGGGGAGGGCATTGTACAGTGGGAGGCTATTGTACAGTGGGGTGGGTATTATACAGTGGGGAGGGCATTGTACAGTGGGGTGGGTATTGTACAGTGGGGAGGGCATTGTGCAGTGCGTAGATCATTGTGCAGTGGAGAGGTCATTGTGCAGTGGAGAGGTCATTGTGCAGTGCGTAGATCATTGTGCAGTGTAGAGATCATTGTGCAGTGGAGAGGTCATTGTGCAGTGGAGAGGTCATTGTGCAGTGGAGAGGTCATTGTGCAGTGGAGAGGTCATTGTGCAGTGGAGAGGTCATTGTGTAGTGGAGAGGTCATTGTGCAGTGGGTAGGTCATTGTGCAGTGTAGAGATCATTGTGCAGTGGAGAGGTCATTGTGCAGTGGAGAGGTCATTGTGCAGTGGAGAGGTCATTGTGTAGTGGAGAGGTCATTGTGCAGTGGGTAGATCATTGTGCAGTGGGTAGATCATTGTGTAGTGCGTAGATCATTGTGCAGTGGAGAGGTCATTGTGCAGTGGGTAGATCATTGTGCAGTGGGTAGATCATTGTACAGTGTGTAGGTCATTGTGTAGTGCGTAGATCATTGTGCAGTGGAGAGGTCATTGTGCAGTGGGTAGATCATTGTACAGTGTGTAGGTCATTGTGTAGTGCATAGATCATTGTGCAGTGGAGAGGTCATTGTGCAGTGGGTAGATCATTGTGTAGTGCGTAGGTCATTGTGTAGTGCGTAGATCATTGTGTAGTGGGTAGGTCATTGTGTAGTGCGTAGATCATTGTGTAGTGCATAGGTCATTGTGTAGTGCGTAGATCATTGTGTAGTGCATAGGTCATTGTGTAGTGCGTAGATCATTGTGTAGTGCGTAGATCATTGTGTAGTGCATAGGTCATTGTGTAGTGCGTAGATCATTGTGTAGTGCATAGGTCATTGTGTAGTGCGTAGATCATTGTGTAGTGCGTAGATCATTGTGCAGTGGGTAGGTCATTGTGCAGTGGGTAGATCATTGTACAGTGTGTAGATCATTGTGTAGTGCGTAGATCATTGTGCAGTGTGTAGGTCATTGTGTAGTGCCTAGGTCATTGTGCAGTGGAGAGGTCATTGTGCAGTGGAGAGGTCATTGTACAGTGGGTAGGTCATTGTGCAGTGGGTAGATCATTGTACAGTGGGTAGGTCATTGTACAGTGGGTAGGTCATTGTGTAGTGCGTAGATCATTGTGCAGTGGGTAGGTCATTGTGCAGTGGGTAGGTCATTGTGCAGTGGGTAGGTCATTGTGCAGTGGGTAGATCATTGTACAGTGGGTAGGTCATTGTGTAGTGCGTAGATCATTGTACAGTGGGTAGGTCATTGTACAGTGGGTAGGTCATTGTACAGTGGGTAGGTCATTGTGCAGTGGGTAGATCATTGTACAATGGGTAGGTCATTGTGTAGTGCGTAGATCATTGTACAGTGGGTAGGTCATTGTGCAGTGGGTAGATCATTGTACAGTGGGTAGGTCATTGTACAGTGGGTAGGTCATTGTGCAGTGTGGTAGATCATTGTACAGTGGGTAGGTCATTGTGCAGTGGGTAGATCATTGTGCAGTGGGTAGGTCATTGTACAGTGGGTAGATCATTGTGCAGTGGGTAGGTCATTGTACAGTGGGTAGATCATTGTGCAGTGGGTAGGTCATTGTACAGTGGGTAGGTCATTGTGCAGTGAGTAGATCATTGTGCAGTGGGTAGGTCATTGTGTAGTGCGTAGATTATTGTGCAATGGGCAGATCATTGTGCAGTGGGTAGGTCATTGTACAGTGGGTAGGTCATTGTGCAGTGTGGTAGATCATTGTACAGTTGGGTAGGTCATTGTACAGTGGGTAGGTCATTGTGCAGTGTGGTAGATCATTGTACAGTGGGTAGGTCATTGTGCAGTGGGTAGGTCATTGTACAGTGGGTAGGTCATTGTGCAGTGGGTAGGTCATTGTACAGTGGGTAGGTCATTGTGCAGTGTGGTAGATCATTGTACAGTGGGTAGGTCATTGTGCAGTGAGTAGATCATTGTACAGTGGGTAGGTCATTGTGTAGTGCGTAGATTATTGTGCGTGGGCAGATCATTGTGCAGTGGGTAGGTCATTGTACAGTGGGTAGGTCATTGTGCAGTGTGGTAGATCATTGTACAGTGGGTAGGTCATTGTACAGTGGGTAGGTCATTGTGCAGTGTGGTAGATCATTGTACAGGGTAGGTCATTGTGCAGTGGGTAGGTCATTGTACAGTGGGTAGGTCATTGTGCAGTGGGTAGGTCATTGTACAGTGGGTAGGTCATTTGTGCAGTGGGTAGGTCATTGTGCAGTGGGTAGATCATTGTACAGTGGGTAGGTCATTGTGTAGTGCGTATATCATTGTGCAGTGGAGAGGTCATTGTGCAGTGGGTAGATCATTGTGTAGTGCGTAGGTCATTGTGTAGTGCGTAGATCATTGTACAGTGGTAGGTCATTGTGTAGTGCGTAGATCATTGTACAGTGAGTAGGTCATTGTACAGTGGGTAGGTCATTGTGCAGTGGGTAGGTCATTGTACAGTGGGTAGGTCATTGTACAGTGGGTAGGTCATTGTACAGTGGGTAGGGCATTGTACAGTGGGTAGGTCATTGTACAGTGGATAGGCCATTTAGGTCATTGTGCATTATTAGACGGCATTGTGGGAGGGTATTGTTCGATCGGACGAGTTTGGTCTAGTGGTGTGCCTGTTCTGGACTGTCTTGATACTTGCATATATAGCAACACGGCATCTTGTCCCATCTGTAGAATCTCTTGGTTCTCATGTGATCAGATACAGACATCATTCATCCTCTGCCTAGGATGAATACAGAGGTTGTAGACTGTGTCTAAATATGTTGAGCTTGAATCCTCCACCTGGTCATTGTGTAACACAATACAGTCTTCAGCAGCAGTTAATGGAATGATGAAATGTGGCTGCTTAGCCAAGATGGCTGCTTAATAGAGATTAATTGTTGAATTCGTGGATGTCGTGATAGCGCAGTGGTTGAAAGAACATGTTTCGCATTCGAGCTAAACTAAATTTGTATAAACTTTTAATTGTTGAAGGAATTGTTACATTGTGAATATGGTCAATGGCTGCTTAATACACACTGGCTGCCTAATAGCGGTGATCACTAACACAGGTTTGACTGTATTTCTGTTTGTACTTTATGTTTCAGGATTATTTCTTTGATAAACAGCAGTTAGTGGATGGCGATCCTCCGTCTGACCGACTGTGTCGGGTTTGCAGTAAGATAGGACATATTGCTAAAGAGTGTCCTAGACTTCTTGCGAAGAAAGAAAGGTTAGTTCATTCATATAGGAAATTATTTAGTAAATGTTGTTAAAATAAATATCTTCAACAAGACTGGAAGAATTTCTACTGGTTGTCTTGATGTGTATTTATTGTTAGCCAGATTGCAAGATCACGGCTTAGTGATTCCTGTCTGTTCCTCCATCACAGCTTGGTTATTCCTGTCTGTCCATCCATCACAGCTTGGTTATTCCTGTCTGTCCCTCCATCACAGCTTGGTTATTCCTGTCTATCCATCCATCACAGCTTGGTTATTCCTGTCTGTCCATCCATCACAGCTTGGTTATTCCTGTCTGTCCATCCATCACAGCTTGGTTATTCCTGTCTGTCCCTCCATCACAGCTTGGTTATTCCTGTCTGTCCATCCATCACATCTTGGTTATTCCTGTCTGTCCATCCATCACAGCTTGGTTATTCCTGTCTGTCCCTCCATCACAGCTTGGTTATTCCTGTCTGTCCATCCATCACAGCTTGGTTATTTCTGTCTGTCCCTCCATCACGGCTTAGTGATTCCTGTCTGTCCATCCATCACGGCTTGGTGATTCCTGTCTGTCCATCCATCACGGCTTGGTTATTCCTGTCTGTATTCATCACGGCTTGATTATTCCTGTCCATCCATTATCGCTTGGTTGTTCCTGTCTGTCCCTCCATCACAGCTTGGTTATTCCTGTCTGTCCATTCACCATGGCTTGGTTACTCCTGTCTGTCCATTCCTCATGGCTTGGTTATTCCTGTCTGTCCATTAACCATGGCTTGGTTACTCCTGTCTGTCCATTCACCATGGCTTGGTTATTCCTGTCTGTCCATTCACCATGGCTTGGTTACTCCTGTCTGTCCATTCATCATGGCTTGGTTATTCCTGTCTGTCCATTCACCATGGCTTGGTTACTCCTGTCTGTCCATTCATCATGGCTTGGTTATTCCTGTCTGTCCATTCACCATGGCTTGGTTACTCCTGTCAGTCCATTCATCATGGCTTGGTTATTCCTGTCTGTCCATTCACCATGGCTTGGTTACTCCTGTCTGTCCATTCATCATGGCTTGGTTACTCCTGTCTGTCCATTCATCATAGCTTGGTTATTCCTGTCTGTCCATTCACCATGGCTTGGTTATTCCTGTCTGTCCATTCATCATGGCTTGGTTATTCCTGTCTGTCCATTCATCATGGCTTGGTTATTCCTGTTTGTCCATCCATCATGGCTTGGTTATTCCTGTCTGTCCATTCACCATGGCTTGGTTATTCCTGTTTGTCCATCCATCATGGCTTGGTTATTCCTGTCTGTCCATTCACCATGGCTTGGTTATTCCTGTCTGTCCATTCATCACAGCTTGGTGAGTCCTGTTTGTCCATCCATCATGGCTTGGTTATTCCTGTCTGTCCATTCACCATGGCTTGGTTATTCCTGTCTGTCCATTCACCATGGCTTGGTTATTCCTGTCTGTCCATTCATCACAGCTTGGTGAGTCCTGTTTGTCCATTCAGATAAACATTTAATTAGAATTTTAATACTATTTGAAGCTTGAAGCAATTAATAATTGACGAAATCAACGATACCGATTAATATCAGTTGTTAAAATTTGTTTCGCAATCATTGTAAAATAAATAATATAACGCAGAGAAGCTGCAGAGAGAAGGAGAAGGGAAGAGATGAAGAAGTCGGACGAAGAGGGATTGAAGGGATCTCCACAGAGAAAATCTGGGTCTCAGAAGTATAACAATAGAGGTAAGTCTGATTGATGGGGGGTCACGTTAAGATGTTTGAGTGTTGATATTTTGCAACTATGGTAATGATGGCTACCTCTATTAAGCAACCACCATCACTCTTGCAGTAAAGATTATCTGAAAAGATGCCATTTTCTCCATATTACAAGTTAGATGATAAATTAGATATTTTCATACAACTTCGACAAGATTCTCTTCTCAAAATGCTATGGTGTGAATTATTAGTCCACAACGGGGAACATGTGTGCGTATGTAGATGTTTGTATGTAGTTTACTTTGTCACTTCAGTACCTGTTTTATATACAGACGCTACATAGTTTAGGCACACACCAATTGAGGGTAGGATCATTTGTGGTGGTGGCCGTACTTGGATATATTTCTATACAAGTGAAGCACCCAAAACACCATTGTGGCAGTGGCTGTACTTGGATATACACCATTGTGGAAGTGGCTGTACTTGGATATACACCATTGTGGTGGTGGCTGTACTTGGATATACACCATTGTGGTGATGGCTGTACTTGGATATACACCATTGTGGTGGTGGCTGTACTTGGATATACACCATTGTGGCAGTGGTCATACATGGATATACACCATTGTGGTGATGGCTGTACTTGGATATACACCATTGTGGCAGTGGTCGTACTTGGATATACACCATTGTGGTGGTGGCCGTACTTGGATATACACCATTGTGGTGGTGGTCGTACTTGGATATACACCATTGTGGCAGTGGTCGTACTTGGATATACACCATTGTGGTGGTGGCTGTACTTGGATATACACCATTGTGGTGGTGGTCGTACTTGGATATACACCATTGTGGTGGTGGTCGTACTTGGATATACACCATTGTGGTGGTGGTCATACATGGATATACACCATTGTGGTGGTGGTCGTACTTGGATATACACCATTGTGGCAGTGGCTGTACTTGGATATACACCATTGTGGTGGTGGTCATACATGGATATACACCATTGTGGTGGTGGTCGTACTTGGATATACACCATTGTTGTGGTGGTCGTACTTGGATATACACCATTGTGGCAGTGGCTGTACTTGGATATACACCATTGTGGTGGTGGTCGTACTTGGATATACACCATTGTGGCAGTGGCCATACTTGGATATTGCATTGTTTATATGGCAGGACCTGATTCATTCAACATGTTCATTTTGAAATAATGTTCTCGCAATAGTAACATAATAAAGTTAACATTTCAGACCGACAGAACTCTTCCAGGTCCTTCTCTGACCCATCAAATGATGGTAGTCCTGTGAAAGGCCAAGGTAACCAGATGTATCGGAGACAACAATCGCAGCCCCACAGTCAGTCACCAGACAAGGTAAATACATACCTTTGTTCCAATGTCTCTTATAAATAGCCATATTTTGCTTGTACTTATCCACTAAAACTTCTGTTTGCATTATGTCTCTCTTCATATTTTGCTTGTACTTATCCACTAAACCTTCTGTTTGCATATTGTCTCTCTTCATGTCTTTCTTCAAATGGAAAATTAAAAATAATTCATATGCAAATTTATCCCAGTGTCAGCTTTGGCAAGCTACCATTTACAAAGATTAATTTGTAGATAAATAAATCAACCGCTCCGTATGTAATCAGTCATTCCGTATGTAATCAGCGATTCCGTATGTAATCAGCGATTCCGTATGTAATCAGCGATTCCGTATGTAATCAGCGATTCCGTATGTAATCAGCGATTCCGTATGTAATCAGCGATTCCTTATGTAATCAGCGATTCCGTATGTAATCAGCGATTCCGTATGTAATCAGCGATTCCTTATGTAATCAGCGATTCCGTATGTAATCAGCCACTCCTTATGTAATCAGCCGCGCCTTATGTATTTGACCGCCCCTTACGTAATCAGCCGTCCCATATGTAATTAGCCGTCCCTTATGTAATTAGCCACCCCTATGTAATCAGCCACTCCCTATATAATCAGCCACTTCCTATGTAATTAGCCACTCCTTATGTAATTAGTCACTCCTTATGTAATTAGCCACTCCCTATGTAATTAGCCACTCCCTATGTAATTAGCCACTCCTTATGTAATTAGCCACTCCTTATGTAATTAGCCACTCCCTATATAAACAGCCACTTCCTATGTAATTAGCCACTTCCTATGTAATTAGCCACTCCCTATGTAATAATTAGCCACTCCTTATGTAATTAGCCACTCCTTATGTAATTAGCCACTCCCTGTGTAATTAGCCACTCCCTATGTAATTAGCCACTCCTTATGTAATTAGCCACTCCTTATGTAATTAGGCACTCCCTATGTAATTAGCCACTCCCTATGTAATTAGCCACTCCTTATGTAATTAGCCACTCCCTATATAATCAGCCACTTCCTATGTAATTAGCCACTCCCTATGTAATAATTAGCCACTCCTTATGTAATTAGCCACTCACTATGTAATTAGCCACTCCTTATGTAATCAGCCACTCCCTATATAATCAGCCACTTCCTATGTAATTAGCCACTCCCTATGTAATTAGCCACTCCCTATGTAATTAGCCACTCCCTATGTAATTAGCCACTCCCTATGTAATTAGCCACTCCCTATGTAATTAGCCACTCCTTATGTAATTAGCCACTCCTTATGTAATTAGCCACTCCCTATGTAATTAGCCACTCCCTATGTAATTAGCCACTCCTTATGTAATTAGCCACTCCCTATATAATCAGCCACTTCCTATGTAATTAGCCACTCCCTATGTAATAATTAGCCACTCCTTATGTAATTAGCCACTCACTATGTAATTAGCCACTCCTTATGTAATCAGCCACTCCCTATATAATCAGCCACTTCCTATGTAATTAGCCACTCCCTATGTAATTAGCCACTCCTTATGTAATTAGCCACTCCCTATATAATCAGCCACTTCCTATGTAATTAGCCACTCCTTATGTAATTAGCCACTCCCTATGTAATTAGCCACTCCCTATGTAATTAGCCACTCCTTATGTAATTAGCCACTCCTTATGTAATTAGCCACTCCCTATATAATCAGCCACTTCCTATGTAATTAGCCACTCCCTATGTAATAATTAGCCACTCCTTATGTAATTAGCCACTCACTATGTAATTAGCCACTCCTTATGTAATCAGCCACTCCCTATATAATCAGCCACTTCCTATGTAATTAGCCACTCCCTATGTAATTAGCCACTCCTTATGTAATTAGCCACTCCTTATGTAATTAGCCACTCCCTATATAATCAGCCACTTCCTATGTAATTAGCCACTCCCTATGTAATTAGCCACTCCTTATGTAATTAGCCACTCACTATGTAATTAGCCACTCCCTATGTAATAATTAGCCACTCCTTATGTAATTAGCCACTCACTATGTAATTAGCCACTCCTTATGTAATCAGCCACTCCCTATGTAATTAGCCACTCCCTATGTAATTAGCCACTCCCTATGTAATTAGCCACTCCTTATGTAATTAGCCACTCACTATGTAATTAGCCACTCCTTATGTAATCAGCCACTCCCTATATAATCAGCCACTTCCTATGTAATTAGCCACTCCCTATGTAATTAGCCACTCCTTATGTAATTAGCCACTCACTATGTAATTAGCCACTCCTTATGTAATTAGCCACTCCCTGTGTAATCAGCCACCCCTATGTAATAAGCCGCCCCTATTTAATTAGTCACCCCTATGTAATTAGCCACTCCCTATGTAATTAGCCACTCCTTATGTAATTAGCCACTCTCTATGTAATCAGCCACCCCTATGTAATTAGCTGCCCCTATTTAATTAGCCACTCCCTAATTAATTAACCACTCCCTTTGTAATTATCCACTCCTATGTAAGCAGCTGCTCCTTAGTGATAGTATTTGTTTTGTTGAGGCATGTATGCAATCTACCATCCCTTGTAAACAGGTTTTGTTGAGGCATGTATGCAATCTACTATCCCTTGTAAACAGGTTTTGTTTTGTTGAGGCATGTATGCAATCTACCATCCCTTGTAAACAGGTTTTGTTGAGGCATGTATGCAATGTACCCTCCCTTGTAAACAGGTTTTGTTTTGTTGAGGCATGTATGCAATCTACTATCCCTTGTAAACAGGTTTTGTTGAGGCATGTATGCAATCTACCATCCCTTGTAAACAGGTTTTGTTTTGTTGAGGCATGTATGCTATCTACTATCCCTTGTAAACAGGTTTTGTTGAGACATGTATGCAATCTACCATCCCTTGTAAACAGGTTTTGTTGAGGCATGTATGCAATCTACCATCCCTTGTAAACAGGTTTTGTTGAGGCATGTATGCAATGTACCATCCCTTGTAAACAGGTTTTGCTGAGGCATGTATGCAATGTACCATCCCTTGTAAACAGGTTTTGTTTTGTTGAGGCATGTATGCAATCTACTATCCCTTGTAAACAGGTTTTGTTGAGGCATGTATGCAATGTACCATCCCTTGTAAACAGGTTTTGTTGAGGCATGTATGCAATCTACTATCCCTTGTAAACAGGTTTTGTTTTGTTGAGACATGTATGCAATCTACCATCCCTTGTAAACAGGTTTTGTTGAGGCATGTATGCAATGTACCATCCCTTGTAAACAGGTTTTGTTGAGGCATGTATGCAATCTACCATCCCTTGTAAACAGGTTTTGTTGAGGCATGTATGCAATCTACCATCCCTTGTAAACAGGTTTTGTTGAGGCATGTATGCAATGTACCATCCCTTGTAAACAGGTTTTGTTGAGGCATGTATGCAATGTACCCTCCCTTGTAAACAGGTTTTGTTGAGGCATGTATGCAATGTACCATCCCTTGTAAACAGGTTTTGTTGAGGCATGTATGCAATCTACCCTCCCTTGTAAACAGGTTTTGTTGAGGCATGTATGCAATCTACCATCCCTTGTAAACAGGTTTTGTTGAGGCATGTATGCAATCTACCATCCCTTGTAAACAGGTATTCTGTAACGTATTCCAGCTAGGGAACAAATTTATTGATCTGATAGCTCATCGACTCTCTGTTAATGTGAGAAATTATCCAGAAGGTTGGTGGTTATTCTTGTGTGCCCGCCTGTCTGTGCCTGAAATGCTGATTAATGGACACCTGGGGGTCTTCCTCCAGCAATAGTATCTTAAGCATTGCCATATAACCTAAGCTGTTTATGTGACTTCATCCGAGAAACAAACTTAACAAAATAACATATCTGGATTAAACCCTTTCAACACCACAGGCCTCTAAATAGGCTTACAAAAATTGTAGATCCAGATGAGCCGGCTCATGACGATCCGTCTCATTAGAATGTGCACTTTTTGCCAGTAATATTACTATTTTTAGACAAAATTACCCATTGTGATAAATGAACTTGTCCAAATGTAATTTTCGTATTAATTTATTGGTCTAAAAGTGCACCAGTCTATGTCAGTTACTTGGTGTTGAATGCACCAGTCCATGTCAGTTACTTGGTGTTGAATGCACCAGTCCATGTCAATTACTTGGTGTTGAATGCACCAGTCCATGTCAGTTACTTGGTGTTGAATGGGTTAAACACTATAAAATGTTTGGAACTAGTTGTTCATTTATTGTTTATGTCAGTTTGTACAAATTACCGTTATATGTCTTCAGAGGCAGATACGACCACTGTTAGATGTACACAGTCCCGACCACTTCACTAACGGAAATTATCATGGTTCCGGGTCACCGAACCGTGAATACCAGCAAAACTTCAACGCAAACCGGCGACCTGAAAGCAACATGGCACAAACCCACGCCTCACCTGGTCCAACAAGTCAAGCATACAGACAAACGAAGGGGTATGGGAACCAATCAAATCAGCAATATTTCCATCGGAACCAGAATGATCACTCCAGTCAAGGATATGGTACTCAAGTCCAAAATCGTCCGAGACACGGACAGCAACAGGCGATTAACCAGAACTATGATCTCAGGACACAGCGTAACTTCATGCAGCAGGGAGACCCTAATAATTACCCGTCGTCCCCGACGAGTGGTCAGCATCAGCCGCAATATAGGAATCCGTTCTATAATGGAATGCCTCAGGTATATTTCATTCCAAGCAGGCCCGTTATAAATGATGGAGTTGCGAGGGGTTTTGTTAATAGCCCCCTATTTAACATTCCTGCAAATGTTGCGCCATCAATACCTGTATTTGTAAATACCAGCATAGCACTAAATCATTTGTACCGACCGTCATTGACAGAATTTGCTACCAGTCCATCCACAGTTAGTCTGCAGAATAATGGAGTACCAGTCTGTACACCAGTTCCAGTGTCAGTCTGTGAGCAACAGCCTGTAGCATATGGACAGGAAACCGGTATTCAACATGAAATAAATTCTGAGCAAGAATCGCACGTGGAGAAGAATTATAGTATTGGGCAGCACCCGGAGGTATCATTTTGTGTTGCTTTAAGCTAGCGCTCTGCCTTCTCCACACATTGTTGTTTTAATCCTAATTTCCTGCTTTATCTGGTTCTCCTCTGAAATGGTTCAAGCTAGGAGTATATTAAGGGTGCACAGGGGCTTGAATTTGAGTATCTTTAACTAATTTATATTGGTCACTTTTCATATGCTGTATTTGATAACACGCTAAATACAGAATCATTTTGCATCAAGCTTCACAAAAAATATTTTATCATGAGCCGGTCATTGCTCATGCATTGGTTGTTGTGAACGATATTCAACTGTCATCTCTCTGACAATAATGAAAATGCACTATTGCACCAAATGCACCACCTTGTCATGCTGGCATCTGTGTTGTTGTATATTGCGTGTTTTTACCATATCTCGACTTTTAGATAGTGTTTTAATATGCAGATTGTTGCAAATACTAATACACGGTAGGGAATTTCACAATTCTTTCAAAATATCTGCCTATATGTGACCCACCCACCATGACAAAATCAGTCTTAAGTCGGAAAAAATAAATAATGAGTTAACTATACCATCATATAGGTATAAGTATAAGCTTTCTAGTGATATCAGTATCATTCATGTAGCTCGTTTCAATCCAAAGTTATGAATAATGGACTTCGCGCGATTAATATTCCGAGAAAACGGCTGTCGAAGATTTTCAGAAATTCTGACTTATTTTAACAAAATTTGGAGACGCAGTGAAATCAAAACAACATAGCAACCAATATGTTCCACATGACACAACTAGTCATGTTTGGTATCAAATTAAAGGTAAATGTCCATTCTTTAAATTGCCACTTTGCTGAACTTTGTAGTATACATAGTGGTTCAGCTGTTCTAGTATAAATACAATAATAATAATAAATAAAAAAATAATAATAAAAATAAATTTAAAAATATTTTTTATTGACTTAAATTTTATTTACTTAAACTAATATATCCTGAAAGGATTATTCTGACTTTTCAGAGTACATGTAGCAATCTCCATGTCTGTAGATATTCTAGTTTTATGGCCCCCATATATTGCGTTGATTAGTCTGATCTGACAGTGCCTAGGGCATAAGTGGACACCTGCTGTTATATAATCCTGTTAATTGGATCATAGTAGGCCTACACAGTAGCAGTGTTTCATTGATCAATTCAAATGCACAATTCCCCTTATCAGTTGTGTTGTTTTAGGAAAGGATTAGGGGGTAATTTATGGCGTTTTGTGGGAAGTAAAGTAACATTGTATATTGTCACATTGTGCAGCTGTGAATTAGAAAAGGGGTCAAAAGCTGGTTCACAGTGAAAAGTAAACACTTATTTTGTAATATTATGAAACATAAAAGCTGAATTAAGTCATAGTTATTAAAAAATGAATGAACTTTTGCATTCAGGTGAAGTATTATTTTAGAATTTATATTAAATACATGTACGTCCGAAATACTGGGCTACACCGAACACAGGTGCAGATAACGGTGTGTTAAAATTTCACACAACAAATCAGCAGATAACGGTTCTACACTTGTCTAGGTTTACCATTTACCTATATATGACTGATTTGCATCGAAATAAATCTAAATATTAAGCTATATAATGAATAATCGTCGTGAAATCACACCGAAAATCGTTTTGTTTCTATTCAATCGTCTGTGAACATAGGAACAGGTGCGCACTTGCAGATCACATGGTGTTTATCGGCCAATGGATGAGTGGGAATCACGTTTACGTCGCAACCGAAGAGATTTTTGATAAAATTTGATCGTTTTAAAGCCGTTTTATTAGTTGGAAGCATATAATATCTTACTTCAAAAATAGCATCAGCTGAAAATACGTCATCTCTAGTTTATTTCGGTACCAAATACATGGGGCCAAACCGCGGGACAGTATCATTGAAGGCCATCGGAAAACACCGCCTACCCGGCTTAGATCTTTTGTTTCACTGCGATTAATAACAATGGCAATTAACACCAAGCTAATTAAATACGTGCTTCTATCACATTTATTATAAAGATAAATGATTATAAAATGCCATTATACAATAATCTGAAAAATGTTAAAATACCATTTTGTTGACTTATAATGTAATTATCTGCCTTATAGTCCAGTCAAAATATCGCCCACAGCACCTCAACCCACCACAAATTGCAACAGAAAGTTTTTATACGTTTTTGTCATCAGGATGGTCACTAGAATGACATACTAAAAATCTACCAAAATCTACACAGGCGAAGTTAGTTATTTTCACCCAAATCCAAGATGGCCGCCGTAAAACCTTATTTTTCAATATCTTCGCTTCTAATGAACATTTTCTCATTATGTTAAGTTCTAAATTAGGGTTTTTAATAACAATGAATATGCTGACTTACAAGAGTGTAGGACAAAACACCCCCCGGACTAAACACCCCCGGACTAAACACCCCCCGGACTAAACACCCCCCGCTCATTTTTGTATAGGTGGACAAAACACCCCTCATCATTTTTACAAGGTGGACAAAACACCCCCTACGGTTTTTACAAGGCGGACAAAACACCCCCTACGGTTTTTACAAGGCGGACAAAACACCCCCTACGGTTTTTACAAGGTGGACAAAACACCCCTTAACTAAAACACCTCCTAATAATGAGGTTACAATAATGACAAAATATTTTACGACTTCAGGGAATCAACCCTGCCAGCCGCAGATGCTACCTCCTTAGGCACGGTGGCTAGTTTGTCTGTAACAATCTGCCCAGGTTTCCCTCTGTTGGCCTGGACGGTAGCCTTGATTTCGGACTTCACCTTCATGGCAGCGATGGCAAACAGATCAGCCTCATGGTTGTGCTCTGTTGTAGACTTCACCTCTGTAGCAGCACAATCAGTTGTGAGTGCACCTTTGCACTGTTTGCTTGAGCGATGAGTACACTCCCACCAAACTGTTGTTTTCGACTCTTTCTTCTTAGTGTACGCATACCCTGCATAGCAGAGTTTTCTAGAGCCTTTATTACTGGTTATGAATTCCATATTTGCAGTTGCAATGATGGAACAGAAGATATGTTTCTTGCAATATCAATTGGCAACCTTAATTAATTATTAATCTTTATATAACAGACATTTTGTGCAGTTTGCATCTTTTTGCAGTTTGCATCTTTTTGCAGTTTGCATTTCGCAGTTTGCAGTTTGCAATATCAATTGGCAACCTTAATTAATTATTAATCTTTATATAACAGACATTTTGTGCAGTTTGCATCTTTTTGCAGTTTGCATTTCACAGTTTTGTCCACCTTGTAAAAACTGTAGGGGGTGTTTTGTCCGCCTTGTAAAAACCGTAGGGGGTGTTTTGTCCACCTTGTAAAAATGATGAGGGGTGTTTTGTCCACCTATACAAAAATGAGCGGGGGGTGTTTAGTCCGGGGGGTGTTGTGTCCGGCTACCGAATACATGGCTTGCACATTGAAATAATATTTATTTTGCATTCATCCAATTTATGCAACAAAATACCATTTTTTACAACAAAATACCATATTTTACCCTGAAAAAACCATTAACTATCATATCTATCACTTGACTGACATGTTGTGTACCAAACTTTGCAATATAGAGCAAATACACATACATGTAGGTCACATAAAATCCCACATGAGACAACAGAACAAAGAGAGACATAGGCCTACTGTTTAAACAATGATAAAATGTACGATATAACATACTAGTATATCAAAATGTCACTAAAACGACGACAAATCTGGATGATGGCCAATTACATGTCATCCTCATCATCTCCGACATCTTCGGCGATTTGGGTAGTCATGTTTGAGCATATACCCCTACACTCTCCACATGCAGTGGAACAATCAAGTCCTGCTTTGCGACATGTGCAACGTAGAGTTTCACATCCTGACTTACAGTTACATCGTACAACTTCAAGTAGTGTTTTGGGAGCCACTTCAAGATCACATTGCAATAGCAGCAATTTCCCATCCTGCACAGCCCAGCCATAGACACAAGGAGACAAGTTTGGAACTCCCTTCCATACCTGAACTTGGTGAAATACACGCAGGCTGTGATACTTGCCTGCTGCTGATGTTGGGGGCAGTGTTTCAGGCTGCACACACGTTTTGCTCGTAGCTACTTTATGGTGGAAACGCTGTAATCTCAGCTTATCAAGGGTGTCTTCCGGGGCACCTTTTAACATGCTCACAAGACACTTTTCACCAGCACTCACTATCTCCCTCTGGGTTGCAGTTTCATCGAGGAACACACCAGCGTGTAACTGAAAATAAGGGTCATTACGAATAAGCTTCATAACAACCCCTTTCCCAATGCCAAACACCCTTGATGTGGTGTCGCATCCTAATATGGCGTGTGCTAATAGAAGATGGTTACAGACTCCCCTTCCCAGGATTCACTGCATGGTTTTGATGTCCCAACATCGTGTGATATTCTTTTGGGTTGCCTTTGGTTCTGGCCTGTAGAATATGTTATGGGAATCATCCTTGATATGGTAGCAAAGGAGCACAAGAAGGTCTGAGTCATCTCCTACCAAAATTGTTTGACCAGTGGCAGCGCAACCTGCAGCAGTTTGCACAATCAGAAGATCAGCATCGCCATCTGCATGATGTGTTTGACATCCAGCTTGTTGTAGACGGTCACTTAGCAAGTTTATAAATTTCTGCTTATTGTGCTTGTTCGACAAAAAATCATCCTTCTTTGATTTCATTACCATGTCACTCGAGAACTCCACAGTTGCTCCTACTCGTCCACCTGTTCGTCTCTGCTGAACACTGTCCTTCGTGGACAGTTCTTCTCCATATCCATCAAACACAATTACTGCTTGTCCATATTTTCTAGTGACATAGTCTGTGTATTGTTTGCATAAGAGATTGTACGTTGTTCCACTTGACCATGGTATTCGGTGCAGAAGGGCAACCCCATCCAAAACATATTGACTGTCGCCAATTGGTTTAGAAACTTTTTCAGGCATCAGAGTCCACAGATCATCTGCCAGGGCTGGTTTATTGGCAGCCTGCATTACATATTTAGCTTCAAAAATGGATGTTGGGTAACTGCAAAGTTCAAACTGGAATATATCTTGCAGCTGATCAGTCCGTGTTCCCGCAGTGATAAGCCTTTGAAACAATAACATTGGGTCGATGTGGATTGTTTCATTGTGGATTTTGACAGATGATGCACTCGGTGTCACTACTTGATCCTTCTTCTTGAATGTGTAATCAAGAACTGACTTGTTCAACATTGATGTCAGGATTTTGCCTCCTATATCTCTTGCCTTATCAACATTCACTCTGTTGTCAGCGTTCACACCAGTGGCAATACTTCGCAAACTGCTGTTGTCACAGAATGGATTTCGTGACTCCAGGAATGTTAACAGTTCACAAGTGTCACTCATGTCCTTCTCTTGTCTGGCTTTTGTTAAATCTTTGTGTTGATCACTTGTAGTGTAATTAATACCAGTTAGCTGCTGCATTGCGTTGTTCACCTCAGAACAATGTGGATGTGACAGCAGCCACAAAAGCCGTTGTGTCTCTGACATGCCACGTCCTCTGGTCAAACCACCACTCGTTTTCATACTCCTCATCAATACTTGTTCAATCACAAGGTCAGCTGAAAGTCCTGCCCACAATCGATCAGACCTACGCACAACGTGGAGTCCTTCGCTGAACTGTCTGTATACTTCTGGGGACGTCTGGGGGAGTTTTGTCATCTGCTGTAAGTAGATATGGAGGCTTTTGGTATACAAGTTATGCCCAGAAGCAGCTAAGTATGGTAGCATTTCATGCATAGCTTTCATATGGAGAGCCCAGTTCCCCAGTCGTTTGGCTTTCACGAACTTATGAAGGATTTGCATCATCTCCATGAACTGTAGCCACAGAGTTGCTGTGCGTGAAGTCTGCATGGACTGCTTTCTTATCTGTAGCCTATCTGTGACTCTGATCAATTCCTCGGCTGCACAGGCTTCCTCAACAGTCAACTTTCCTGTCAGAAGACTGTCGTGTAGATTACCTATTTTGTCAAGGTCAGTCAGTGTAGCATCTCCACTCTGATCACTTTGAGTCACTGATGAAGAGGCAGGTTCTTCTTGGACAACACTCTCATCTGTACCGGTACCATCGTGTGTGATCATGCATGGTGGCTTGATGTGGAACTCTGCAGAAACAATCATAGCATTCAATGCTCCATCAACAAGCAGTAGGCCCCGAACTGCTCGCTGTATTGCCTTCCCATTAAGCATGTGTATGACTGTATTGTTTGCATATATTGTTTCAAGGAGTTCATGCAACCCTGATCCTTCCATAATGTGACCAATACTTCCAATGAAACTCATCAGTGTGTGAAATCCTCCTAACCTCAGCACAATGGAACGTAGTGGATTGTTCTCTGGTGAACTGTGTATCACTTGTAAGGCCTTCCACCAAAGTGGCTGATCGAAGGTTACAATCGGTGTTATATTGTAACGCCTAGCATGATCACATATGAACAGAAGAGTTGACTTCACACATGACATGTTACCCGGATCCATGTCTATCATTGGCAGGAAGAATACTGATGATTTTCCTGGATGGTCACCAGTGTGGACCATCTGCATCATGCCAGGCCAAGCTGATCTTGGCGAATGCACAGACAATGACACTTTCCACAACTCATCAAGAATAGCTGTTTTGTCATCAGTGAAATCAGAAAGCTTTTCATACAATATGGATTTCAGTCCATTGCTTTCTGGCATGAATGGCACTATGTTGACAGTACCAATAGCCGAGATGTCTGCTGCACTGACCACAACACGTGGAATTCGTTGATTATTCTTCGTTGCAGGTGTAATTGTTGCAATCATGCCCATACCATGGAATGTATTCATGCCGTCGATTGTCCTGATATTGTGGTCGACATTATCTGCCACATACTGCACAAAATTATCTGCTGTGTAACTAGGAATATCGGTTCCCTGTGCTTTTGCAGAACTGCGAGCAAACTTCATGACCTGAATATGAGCAGCAGAATCCGTGCTTATTTAGTGACTCTACTAGAAATTTAGATGCGAAGTGATGATGTAATTGAACTGCTAGTCCCACCTGTAGTGGTGCTATAATAGTTCTTGGTCGCGTAGCTTGCATGATTCCCTGTCCCAATGAAGCCAACTTTACACTTTGACTGCCAGATGGAAACAACACATGTAACATCAAGCGCAGTGATTCCGGAAGGAAGGATATCTCATGTAAGCTTGCATATAATTCCTTCGCTTGATTTAATGATTGTATGTCACTTTTAATCAGTTTTGCTGCCGTCTCGATTATTCTCATCTTCTCAGCCACAGCATCCTCCTGTTTTGTTTGACTATAGAACTTGTGGAGAATCGAAGAGGCTTTACGTCGTAATGTTACAACGTTTGTTTTTCCATTTATCTCACTTATAACTATTTCATCACCAAAATGCTGTATAAGCTGGTCTTTCTAGTATTCCAGGTAAGATGAAGTGGGTGTACCATAAAAATGGACAAAACGATACCTACCTAGCTTGATTATATATCAAATATGAAGACAGAAAATGGTTTGTGGCAAGCTGTAACGGGTAGCTAATAGGCCTGCTGAGCCGTTTCCATGGCAACGGTATCCCAAATTCAGATAGTGGGATATGGTATCAATTATATGCCAGAACTAGGCAATCTTTCATTGTAGAAAGTTCATATTAGTTTCAAACTAAACAGTATTGATAATGCTTTCATTTGATGATAAGTTATGTAAATTTTCTCATTTGCATATCCATGAATATTAATTAGATTGTCAGAAATTGGATAAAAAATACTGAAAAGGCTGTTTTCATTGTAATGATGACTCTGGTAATGTGGCCATTAAACTGAGATCCATCATTCAAGATCATGTTCAAGAAGAACCTTGGCTACCACTCCCATCTGACCTGACAGATGCAACGGAATACATCCCTGCTGATTTGCATATTTTCCTGAAAGTTCTTCTGACTGGTAAGCGAGGTGAAGTTGTCCCATCTGAAAAGGTTGCACGTGCAGCTAGTTCTATTTGGCAAGCTATTGTATACAGTGTCAACACTGGAAGAAGAAAACCACCAAAACATATTTTGCTTCCATTCGCGGTTAAGTCTTTAACTGGAAATGTTGAACTTGTGAAAATTGTGAATAGGCTTGGCCATGGTGTCTCATACGATCAGCTACAGGAGATCGATACAGCATTATGCATAGAAAAACTCAACAGGTTTGAAGACAATGTGCCTATACCGGAATGTATTCAACCTAATATTCCAACGACGCTAGCCTGTGACAACATTGATAGATTAGAAGAGACATTAAGCGGTAAGGAAACGTCACACCGAGTGAACGGAATCGCCGTTCAGATGAAGTCATATGGTCCTTTCTTGCCCACAGCCCCAGGGAGACGTATTGAGAAAACAAGGAAGCGATCTATTGCACAATCGTTACCGACCATTCCTGAATATAATGCTGGTGAGCGTGTCGGTCCACTCAGCAGACATTTATACCTATAAATGAAACTGAGGTCATCGAAGATAGTGTCAAGAAAAACCATCTTTGGGCACTGACAAGACTACACTGCTCCTCTAATCAAACAGTCAGCAGTTGGACAGGCTTCAACATACTAACTAGAAACAATGTAGACATACAGCAAGATAACATTGGTTATATGCCAACGATAAATTCTCCTGCAACACAGCTGAAAACTGTCAATGAAGTCCTGACACAGTCTGTTCAGGTAATGGAATCCCTAGAACTACCAAACATTGTTGTTGTTTTGGACCAAGCTCTTTATGCGAAAGCCACTGATATAATATGGAAACACCCAGACAGATTCAATGGAGTAGTATCAAGAATGGGAGTGTTCCATACTATTTGCACACTGCTCGGTATCATTGGAAAACGTTTTGCAGATGTTGGATTAAAAGATTTGTGTATATAATCAGGTGTAATAGCAGAAGGGTCTGTTGCTGGTGTGATAGAGGGGCGAAAGTATAATCGGGCTGTTAGGTTTTATAAGTTAATGTATGAGGCATTAATTCGATTAGCTTGGAAAGGATTTTATGCCTCTTGTGTTTCAGAAGATGAAGGTTTGAAAGAGAAAGTATATGAACTTGGATTGAGAATTGATGAAATGAGTGACAATATATGTGGAGATACCTTCTCTGAGACATTAGGTACTACTGAGTTTGCGTTGTATCAAAGGAATTCAATCAGTATCTGGATACTCTAAGACGAAAAGGGGATCTCTCAGCTTTCTGGATGACCTATTGGTTGAACTGATGTTGAATTTGATTAGAGCATCAAGGGGAGGAAGTTGGAAATTACACCTACGAGCAATACATGATCTAGTACCATGGTGCTTTGCATACGACAATGTTAACTATGCCCGTTTCTTGAGTGCGTACTTTTCAGACATGTTGCATTTACCAGAAGAACATCCACAAGTGTATGCATACATGGAACAGGGCGGTTTCTCTGTACAGATTGGATCATCCAACCCATTTGGGAGGATTCCTGTTGACCAGACAGTGAAGGAAACAGTCAACTAAGACACACAGACACAAGGAGGCACTAAAGGTTTCAGTTTGCAACCCTCTGCTGTGAGTCGATTCTACCTCACATCAGAATATCGAACATCATATTTGCAACAACTGAAGGAAAGCGTAAGCATTTCGGATCCAAATAGTCGCCATCCAGACTTGGGAGAATCAAGAATAGGTAGGGATCAAGCAGATGTCAAGAGCCTAATGGATATGCTTGAGAATAATTGGATAGACCCTTTCAACGCTGAAGATCAGGAACTTGTCAGTTTATCGACAGGTACACTTGCCACAAGTGATGTATTGAACGATCTGCACAATGCAAAAAGTATCGGTCTACAGGCCTATGAGAAGTTCATAAAAGACAGGTTGGAACCAGGACATGAGAACAAATTCCATGATCCAATAACGAAGAATAAACTGAAAAGTTTTACTTTAATGAGCAAAAGAAAGGTTATTAAAAACAGTTCACAAAATGCTATTATTAAGGCAGATAGAAATCTCTTTGCCCAAATGATTCTGATAGCACGAGAGACCTGAACATGGAAGAAGTATTACGACATCCTCTTGGCCTTTTACCATGGTCATTAGCGTCTGCCAATGGAACAATGAGAAAAACCTCGAAGTCAGTGTTATGCAATGAGATTATAAAGAATGTCAAACCAGCAGAATCACTTGGCGAGAACAAAGCCTGTATCATTGACGGAACGACACTATTGCAAAAAGTCCATGCTAACCAAATGACCTTTGCTCTGTTATCGCAACATGTTCTGTCCTTGATAATGGGCGAAAGTAGAGGTTGTGGCAGGGTTGGTATGGTTTTTGATGTTTATCAGGATGGCTCAATCAAGGATGCTGAATGTATTTATAGAGGATCAGCGGATAGTACACAGTTCAAGAATATAGCACCAGGTCATAATGTACAGCAGTGGAGAACGTTTTTCAAAGGATCTGAAAACAAGAAGAACCTCATCAAATTCCTTGTGAATGACTGGAAGCAACCACATCATAGTGAGACGATTGGTCATAAGCAGCTGTTTGTGACTTGTGAGGATGAATGTTTCGTTGTCACTGAAGATGGTAGTGAAGAAGTAGAAGAGTTGAAATCATCTCAAGAAGAAGCCGACACTAGATTACTGTTACATGTCAAATCAAGGAATGGCTTTGGCTTAGTATTAGTGGTATCTGAAGATACTGATGGAACAATTCTGTGTCTAGCAAATGTATCAGATTTAGGGTGTCAAATGTATCAAAAGAAGAGCACTCAAACACGGACAAAGTATATCGACATTGGTAAACTAACAGGTTCAGTTGGACAGGATGTATGTGAAGCTTTGCCAGGATTGCATAGTTTTACAGGATGTGACACAGTGAGTGCTTTTGCAGGCCGTGGAAAGGTGACGGCATATAAACGTCTGAAAGCAGTGACTAGTTTTCAGGATATGTTCAAATTGCTTGGGACAAATTGGTCACTCTCTGATGAACTGTTTGATGGTCTTGAAACATTTACATGCACCATGTATTCATCTAGAACCTCTACAGCTGATGTAAATGAACTACGAATCTTGACAGTTGCCTCCCTGTGCAGCTTCCCTTCTTAAACATTGTATGAGGGCCAATTACCAGTGTGCTATTTGGAGACGATGTCTTGAACCTTCCCCTGATGTTCCATCTCCAATAGGAAATGGTTGGCGTCTTAGCGAAGAAGATGATGCAAATGGTAGTGGCTATCTTGCTGGTGAATGGAATGATGTTCCTACTGCACCGGATGCTGTAATGGAGTTGTTGATGTGCAACTGTTCTCGTGTATGCAAACCAGACACATGTTCTTGTCTAAAAAATAAACTGAAATGCACTCAGATGTGCAAACTAACAACTTGTTCAAATCGGCGTGAAGATGAAGAATTTTACATACCAGATACAGAAGCCGATGACGAAGAGATCGACAGTGATACTGAGCTGATATTCAATTAACCTGTAGAACAGGTATATAAACTATATCATCAGACAATGACAATGTGCATGACTAATATATCGGTATTGTTCATGTATTGATGATTCACATGGTAATTGAGTAATTTGAATAATAGTTCTGATATAGTCCTTAAATAAATACATTTGTTGAAATAAAAGGAAGTAATACATATAGTGCATTAATTTACATTAGGTATTGTAGCCTCATTGTGTCAAATTTACAAGTATTCTTTAAAAAATTTGCAGACACATAAAACACAAACTGATACGAAAAAATCAATGATCAGTCTTACGGATAAATATTTGTAAAAATCTTTATAAATATTTGAATTACGTCCCTTTACAGTATTGCAGTGTGTAATGACCCCTTGTATATTGGTTATTTCATGTGTTTCAACTGGATAGTTTGTACTAATAAATCAAACTTTAACATCATGTGTAAATCATTTGATTTTTGCAATTGTTTTATTAGACGGAAAATATAAGCATTTTTTCCCCGTTTTCTAGCGAAACAAGTCACTTTAAGCATATAATTTACGTCATTAAATCACTCACACCAAAAAGCATTGTTGAATATGGTAGACAAAGGTGTTCTGAATAATTTGATACCAAATAATGATAGAATATGTTTGTTTTTAGTCATTTGAGCCCAATTGTGCTTCCCATACCCTCAAAAGTAAGCAATATTTTTTCAATCCGAAGGTACTTTTTCAAATGGCAAAAAATGTTGTTAAGCTACTCCCAATTGCTTGCCACAACACATTTTTATTATGTCAAGATGTATATCTTCCAAAATATATAAGTGCCGTTTTGTCCATTTTTATGGTACATCCCACCATGGTTTCCTGCACTTGGCTGAAAGGCTAATATACGTGAAATGGTATGGAGTGTTTTCAGTACCCACATATTCTGACATCCTTTCAATGAGATCATGTATGGTGGTTTGTTCATCATCGTTCTCTTGTAAGTACGTTGTTACTTTAAGAAAAGGTCTGCCACGTTTGGCTTCTGGGTGGTCATTTGTTGTGAAATGTTGCGGAACAGATTTATTTGTTCTAAAATTTATACTGCACACTTGGTGATATAATGCATCAGCTGCAAAAAGGTCGTTCACACTGTTGATCCTCCCTTTCACTAGTTCTGACCAACTGTCTTTACGTGTATCACATACTTTGTTTATCTCATTTTGGAAGTCATCTGTTCGGATTCCGATCAGCTTGTGTCCCTTGCCCTTTTTTCGATGATCATATGTGTCTGGATTTCCACAGAATATACAGTGTTTGTTGTACTCAAAAGCAGGTTCTGAGGATCTCAAACTACTTAAGTACTGGCATCAAATGTCCTTTTTCTCGTGGAAGCAGCTATTGATTTCGGATTGCAGTATACCTTCCGGCATTCTATGTGAACTCGTTGGCCAGGCTCTGTCTGGATTTCATCTTCTCTGCTCTCACTTGCTTGTGCTATCCCTTCACACCCTTTCTTCGTTAATGTCACAACCAAACTCTCCCCTGTTAGAGACTGATGACAGAAGATGCATTCGTCCATCATTCACGATGTTGTTCTTGGAACAAACAAGATAATATTGTGGTTAGTTATAATGATGGTACGGTAACTACATGTATCTTAACTAAGCATGATTTATAACACCAGTCATATTGGTACCACAGATCCCAACGATCTAACCTGAAATGTATTACATGATGAACTCCTGAAATGAAACGCCTTCCAGTTGTCGTTGAAAAACTCGTCAAGCTGCCATCGATTGCAAATTCACAGTTGCTGTTTACCAAATTTATCCATGTAAATTTGATATTTTTGGTAAATGCAAAGGAAATATCACTTCAATGTGCATGGCATATATGTCAACAGATTCGTTGATATTAAAAACCCTAATTTAGAACTTAACATAATGAGAAAATGTTCATTAGAAGCGAAGATATCGAAAAATAAGGTTTTACGGTGGCCATCTTGGATTTGGGTGAAAATAACTAACTTCGCCTGTGTAGATTTTGGTAGATTTTTAGTATGTCATTCTAGTGACCTTCCTGATGGCAAAAACATATAAAAAGGTTCTGTTGCAATTTGTGGTGGGTCCATCTATATATTGACCGGACTATTACGATAATCCCGACTTACGACTGATTTTGATATGGCGGGTCACATATTGTCTAGCTAGCATCCTGTAGATATCTATATAAACAATGTACGTGTATGCAAACACTATAGCAGACAGATCTGTAGTCCAGTGGTAACCAGCTGGACTGGTAATCCAGGGATCGCAGGTTCCACCCGTCTGACCCTAATAACATTAACATTCTGAAAGTATGCAAAACCTAGAATCCAACACTGTGAAAGTATGCAAAACCTAGAATCCAACGCTGTGAAAGTATACAAAACCTATAATCAAACACTGTGAAAGTATACAAAACCTAGAATCCAACACTGAAAGTATGCAAAACCTAGAATCCAACACTGAAAGTATGCAAAACCTAGAATCCAACACTGAAAGTATGCAAAACCTAGAATCCAACACTGAAAGTATGCAAAACCTAGAATCCAACACTGAAAGTATGCAAAACCTAGAATCCAACACTGAAAGTATGCAAAACCTAGAATCCAACACTGAAAGTATGCAAAACCTAGAACCCAACACTGTGAAAGTATGCAAAACCTAGAATCCAACACTGAAAGTATGCAAAACCTAGAATCCAACACTGAAAGTATGCAAAACCTAGAATCCAACACTGAAAGTATGCAAAACCTAGAATCCAACACTGAAAGTATGCAAAACCTAGAATCCAACACTGTGAAAGTATGCAAAACCTAGAATCAAAGCCACAATGTGGAAATGATAAATGTGACATACTGCGTACAGATATTTCATATTGTACTATGTTACTGCAACAACTGTTATATATCCATATTGTGCACAGATATTTCATATTGTACTATGTTACTGCAACAACTGTTGTGTTATATATCCATATTGTGCACAGATATTTCATATTGTACTATGTTCCTGCAACAACTGTTGTGTTATATATCCATATTGTGCACAGATATTTTATATTGTACTATGTTCCTTGGTGTGTTATATATCCATATTGTGCACAGATATTTCATATTGTACTATGTTCCTGCAACAACTGTTGTGTTATATATCCATATTGTGCACATATATTTCATATTGTACTATGTTACTGCAACAACTGTTTTGTTATATATCCATATTGTGCACAGATATTTCATATTGTACTATGTTCCTTGGTGTGTTATATATCCATATTGTGCACAGATATTTCATATTGTACTATGTTCCTTGGTGTGTTATATATCCATATTGTGCACAGATATTTCATATTGTACTATGTTCCTTGGTGTGTTATATATCCATATTGTGCACAGATATTTCATATTGTACTATGTTCCTTGGTGTGTTATATATCCATATTGTGCACAGATATTTCATATTGTACTATGTTCCTTGGTGTGTTATATATCCATATTGTGCACAGATATTTCATATTGTACTATGTTCCTTGGTGTGTTATATATCCATATTGTGCACAGATATTTCATATTGTACTATGTTCCTTGGTGTGTTATATATCCATATTGTGCACAGATATTTTATATTGTACTATGTTCCTTGGTGTGTTATATATCCATATTGTGCACAGATATTTCATATTGTACTATGTTACTGCAACAACTGTTGTGTTATATATCCATATTGTGCACAGATATTTCATATTGTACTATGTTACTGCAACATCTGTTGTGTTATATATCCATATTGCCCACAGATATTTCATATTGTACTATGTTCCTTGGTGTGTTATATATCCATATTGCCCACATATATTTTATATTGTACTATGTTCCTTGGTGTGTTATATATCCATATTGTGCACAGATATTTCATATTGTACTATGTTCCTTGGTGTGTTATATATCCATATTGCCCACAGATATTTTATATTGTACTATGTTCCTTGGTGTGTTATATATCCATATTGTGCACAGATATTTCATATTGTACTATGTTCCTTGGTGTGTTATATATCCATATTGTGCACAGATATTTTATATTGTACTATGTTACTGCAACAACTGTTGTGTTATATATCCATATTGTGCACAGATATTTTATATTGTACTATGTTCCTTGGTGTGTTATATATCCATATTGTGCACAGATATTTTATATTGTACTATGTTCCTTGGTGTGTTATATATCCATATTGTGCACAGATATTTCATATTGTACTATGTTCCTTGGTGTGTTATATATCCATATTGTGCACAGATATTTCATATTGTACTATGTTACTGCAACAACTGTTGTGTTATATATCCATATTGTGCACAGATATTTTATATTGTACTATGTTACTGCAACAACTGTTGTGTTATATATCCATATTGTGCACAGATATTTTATATTGTACTATGTTACTGCAACAACTGTTGTGTTATATATCCATATTGTGCACAGATATTTCATATTGTACTATGTTACTGCAACAACTGTTGTGTTATATATCCATATTGTGCACAGATATTTCATCTTGTACTATGTTCCTGCAACATCTATTGTGTTATATATCCATATTGTGCACAGATATTTCATCTTGTACTATGTTCCTGCAACAACTGTTGTGTTATATATCCATATTGTGCACAGATATTTCATCTTGTACTATGTTCCTTGGTGTGTTATATATCCATGTGCAACCGAGCATCTGTTAGAACTATTAACAATTGTTTGTTTTGGGCTATTTATCGTCGCTAACGGTTGCCCATATGAGCTAGGATAGTGCAATGATACAGACAGAGACCCATTCCAGAGTCTCCCCTGGTTCTTATACATGCACGGTGTAAAGCACCAACACGAGACCTCGGTTTAGCGTCCCATCTAATTGTCCCACATAACACAAGTACGCACGGGTACACCCAGGACCACTCGGGGCTATACAACTTAAAACAATGCCCATCATGTCTCACTAACCGCTACCAATGCTAACAACAATGTTTTGCAACATCCTCATGGAAAGGAATTTACATAAGCCCTCAGTTTGTTTTCCAAACCATTTCAAATATTTTGTGTATTGTATAGTCTATAATACTGATGTTACATCAAATCATTGGCTTCTTGTTTATTGTTGTCATTTATAACTACAGTCTACATCCGTTATGTCAAAGTCGGTTATCTCCAAGTAGAATCAAAGTCCAGTTTCAGACACTATCATTTTCCATATAACTGGCTAAGTTTATATCTTATTTCGTTAAGTCAAACTTCGGTTATGTCGAAGTATTTTGTTCGGTCCGACGGAATTCGACATAATGGATGCAGACTGTACATGTGTGTAAGAGTTGTCGGATGACAAGGTGACGGTGGTAATGCTGATTAAAAACCTGGGTTATTTTCAAAGTAGAAATACAGTCAAACTTCGTTGATTCGAACTCGACGGGTCCATGAATAATTGTTCGAGTCATGACTAATGGGTGGTTTGAGTCGAGGATGTAGACTGTATTTAATTATGTAATATTTTGGCTTACCTGTATTGCATGTATAGTGTACTTACTAAAAGAAGACAACATTGCATATTGAAAGCATTGTAGATCTGCACATGTATTAAAGTTGCTCATTTTTGTGTTGCAGTCCCCTTTGAATGCCGAGAGATTGGTTAATGTGCAGATGTCCGGGAACAGAGGAAGTATGCCAGATGTAGGTAAGATTTATACATTAATATTGTTGGCTCAATATTCTGAGATTGGATCAAAGTTCAGAAGTCTTGTAATATAGCACACATGCTAAATTGATACATATTTACTGGCTATTAACAGAGGAGACGCCAGATGTAGGTAAGATTTATACATTAATATTGTTGGCTCAATTTTCTGAGATTGGATCAAAGTACAGAAGTCTTGTAATATAGGACACATGTCAAATTGATACGTATTCCTGTTATACAGTATTATACTGCCGTGCATAAAGTTAGAGGAGGATCACAATATTGGCCTGTGTTATTCTGCTTGCCAATATGGATCATCATTGGTGAGGAGGGAATGTGGGGTATTCTATATGGATCATCATTGGTGAGGAGGGAATGTGGGGTGTTCTATATGGATCATCATTGGTGAGGAGGGAATGTGGGGTATTCTATATGGATCATCATTGGTGAGGAGGGAATGTGGGGTATTATATATGGTTCATCATTGTTGAGGGAATGTGGGGTATTCTATTGTTCATCATGGTGAGGGATGGGGTATTCTATATGGATCATCATTGGTGAGGAGGGAATGTGGGGTATCTATATGGATCATCATTGGTGAGGAGGGAATGTGGGGTATTCTATATGGTTCATCATTGTTGAGGGAATGTGGGGTATTCTATATGGTTCATCATTGGTGAGGAGGGAATGTGGGGTATTATATATGGATCATCATTGTTGAGGGAATGTGGGGTATTCTATATGGTTCATCATTGGTGAGGAGGGAATGTGGGGTATTCTATATGGATCATCATTGGTGAGGAGGGAATGAGGGGTATTCTATATGGTTCATCATTGTTGAGGGAATGTGGGGTATTCTATATGGTTCATCATTGGTGAGGAGGGAATGTGGGGTATTATATATGGATCATCATTGTTGAGGGAATGTGGGGTATTCTATATGGTTCATCATTGGTGAGGAGGGAATGTGGGGTATTCTATATGGATCATCATTGGTGAGGAGGGAATGAGGGGTATTCTATATGGTTCATCATTGTTGAGGGAATGTGGGGTATTCTATATGGTTCATCATTGGTGAGGAGGGAATGTGGGGTATTCTATATGGATCATCATTGTTGAGGGAATGTGGGGTATTCTATATGGTTCATCATTGGTGAGGAGGGAATGTGGGGTATTCTATATGGATCATCATTGGTGAGGAGGGAATGAGGGGTATTCTATATGGTTCATCATTGGTGAGGGAATGTGGGGTATTCTATATGGTTCATCATTGGTGAGGAGGGAATGTGGGGTATTCTATATGGTTCATCATTGGTGAGGAGGGAATGTGGGGTATTCTATATGGTTCATCATTGGTGAGGAGGGAATGTGGGGTATTCTATATGGTTCATCATTGGTGAGGAGGGAATGTGGGGTATTCTATATGGTTCATCATTGGTGAGGGGAATGTGGGGTATTCTATATGGTTCATCATTGGTGATAAGGGGAGGGTGGGGTATTCTATATTGTTCATCGTAGGGGAGGACAGGGCAGGGTGGGGTACATCGTAGGGGAGGACAGGACAGGGTGGGGTACATCGTAGGGGAGGACAGGACAGGGTGGGGTACATCGTAGGGAGGACAGGGCAGGTGGGGTACATCGTGGGGAGGACAGGACAGGGTGGGTTGGACAGGACAGGGTGGGGTACATCGTAGGGGAGGACAGGGCAGGGTGGGGTACATCGTAGGGGAGGACAGGACAGGGTGGGGTACATCGTAGGGGAGGACAGGACAGGGTGGGTACATCGTAGGGGAGGACAGGACAGGGTGGGGTACATCGTAGGGGAGGACAGGGCAGGGTGGGGTACATCGTAGGGGAGGACAGGACAGGGTGGGGTACATCGTAGGGGAGGACAGGGCAGGGTGGGGTACATCGTAGGGGAGGACAGGACAGGTGGGGTACATCGTAGGGGAGGACAGGACAGGGTGGGGTACATCGTAGGGGAGGACAGGGCATGGTGGGGTACATCGTAGGGGAGGGCAGGTCAGGGCAGGGTAGGGTACATCGTAGGTGAGGGCAGGGCAGGGCAGGGTAGGGTACATCGTAGGTGAGGGGTGTGTATTAATCACCAGGTCATATATTGTTGTAGTTACTTTTTACGTTACTCACTCCCATCAACCTGACAGTCATTTTCTGAGCGAGATGTAGGTACGGTTTATACGTTAGTGTTACTGACTACAGTCAACCCTGACAGTAATTTACAGACCAAGGTTCGAGGTCCAAGCTCCATTTTGCTTTTTCCCAAAGCTTGGCATGAAGCACCAGTATTATGTCTAGTTGTGCATAATGTAACCCCGTTCCAGTTGAATCATTCTTGGCTGTCCTATTAGCGCAGTGGTTAGCGTGCTCACTTCTCACCAATGCAACCCGGGTTTGATCCTCAGACCGGGAAGTATGTGAGATGGTTCGGTGGTCGCCATATCGGACAGGTGGGTTTCCTCCCACACGGATGACCACATTTACGCTTTCATCCCCGCCAACGAGAGTGATTAATATAAGTTGTTCGCAATTGTTGTAAAATAAATCAAGTTTAAACTTAATTCTAGGCAGATTTACGGCTATTTGAACATATTTATAACCCATAGCTTATCCATGCTTCATCTCCTAAATGTCATAGAATTTGTTTTATTGCAATGTTTTTTCAGGGATCACAGTAAGGAATGAATATTTTAACCACAAGGATCAGTGATTCTGTGACCTGACATGATCTAGGTATACAAGATCAATAACGGCACAGATTCCGGTACAAGAGGCCAGGCATGGTTTTACGGTTGTCACCGTTACAAGTGCTACAGTAGAACTATAGAGATTCGCGTACCTGATACTAGCGGTCAGGCATGTGGTTTGGTGAGTGTGGCAGTCCGAGTGATACATTCTACAGATATTCGGGTACGAGAGGCCATGCATGGTTTGTGGCAGTCTGCTTGCTGCTTCATTGCACAAACATTTTGATTCCCAGTACCAGGTTCAGCATGGTTGTGTGATGTCCATTCCCGGATGCAACTTTCACGAGTTTGATGCACAGTAACAGACCATTTCTATGTTGCCATATCATTAGTTTTGTCATTTTTCTGCTCCTCGAAAAAGTTTCAGACATTTATTTGTAGCTGCCACTTTGTCAATCCATTTGTACATCAGTCCGACCATCCATCCATCATCCATCATCCATCAAGCCTCGTCCATCCATTTGTATGTCAATCAATCGCACTTGTCCATAGCATAAATATGCATAAACATATAATTAATATAACAATGGAACGTTCAAGCACTAGTTACATATGTATGTGTCTCCGTAGCTCCATTTCTCTCCGTAGCTCCATTTCTCCATAGCTCCATTTCTCCGTAGCTCCATTTCTCCGTAGATCCATTTCTCCAGTAGCTCCATTTCTCCGTAGCAAATCATAATGCCAAAGAAATTAATGTTCGTAAAATATTTTTCAAGATTTTCTATTGCTTGCATAAAAAAAAGTATCGTATCATATTTGTGAATCGGAATAGCACTTTATCTAGAGTGAATATTGGTAGTACATGCCATTGTGTACTGTCACGGTAGTATTTGTGAATCGGAATAGCACTTTATCTAGAGTGAATAGTTTATATTGGTAGTACATGCCATTGTGTACTGTCACGGTAGTATTTGTGAATCGGAATAGCACTTTATCTAGAGTGAATAGTTTATATTGGTAGTACATGCCATTGTGTACTGTCACGGTAGTATTTGTGAATCGGAATAGCACTTTATCTAGAGTGAATAGTTTATATTGGTAGTACTAATGCCATTGTGTACTGTCACGGTAGTATTTGTGAATCGGAATAGCACTTTATCTAGAGTGAATAGTTTATATTGGTAGTACGGACATGCCATTGTTTACTGTCACGGTAGTATTTGTGAATCGGAATAGCACTTTATCTAGAGTGAATAGTTTATATTGGTAGTACGTGTACATGCCATTGTGTACTGTCACGGTAGTATTTGTGAATCGGAATAGCACTTTATCTAGAGTGAATAGTTTATATTGGTAGTACGTGTACATGCCATTGTTTACTGTCACGGTAGTATTTGTGAATCGGAATAGCACTTTATCTAGAGTGAATAGTTTATATTGGTAGTACATGTACATGCCATTGTGTACTGTCACGGTAGTATTTGTGAGTAGCTAGCTGACTGCTCTAAAATATGAAATTATAATTTTAGCCCAATGTTTTATTCTGTTGAATACATTCTGTTTTACGTCGTGATGAAATATTATAATTAATGTTTAACTAAAATGAGTTTTAGTTTTAAATTTGATTGTTAAGAATACTGAAATTTGTTTACATCTGTTTGTATTAGTTTACATAGACAGTGCAGGTGATATATATTGTGCAAATGGTAGGTATCTGTTCAGTACACAATGGCATGTACTACCAATATAAACTATTCACTCTAGATAAAGTGCTATTGCGATTCACAAATACTACTGTGTTTGTATTAGTTTACATAGACAGTGCAGGTGATATATATTGTGCAAATGGTAGGTATCTGTTCATGGTGTCAAGGGGTGGGGTCAGAATTGTTGAATGTTTTAGAGGCAGAAAATATTTGTTGAAAATCACAAAATTGAATTCAATGGTTTGTTCCGTTTTATTTTGGTGTTGGTATTGATTGCACAAAGTGCACAGATCAGTAAATATTTATGATTATACCAGGAGTAAACGGGGAGGACCGAATCTAATGTTGGTATAATTTCTGGTCCAACCCAATTGTGCATGTACCGTATGTTACATTTATCTATATTGAATGTTTTTCATGTCTTTGTATAAACTGGTAGAAGATTGTCCTCACAGTCCTCACACATGGCTTCTTTTAAAGCAGCATTACATCGTATGAAATGAAAGATAATTTAAAAATTCAATTTTTACGTATGGGTAGCAATGCTGCTACACATTCTAACATTATACTTTGTATGCTTATGTTCATTTGGTAAACAGTGTTTTTTTGCGATAAAACAAACTCGAAACCGAAAGTAGGACTTTCCAAGTCGATCGGTCATGCACTTGTTTACAACCGGAACGCATCGTCCGCACTTGTTTACATTCGGAATGCATCTGTCCCACGTTGTCTTTTTTAATTAAATTACTTGATATGTTGATTCATACCTCTGTTAGCTAAGTCTTTTAGGGACATTTCTACATCCCCGCGATGGGTTCGACATTAGGGGAAGATAGGTAGATAGTCTTTCATGTTCAAAATATATACGTTGTTTCTACATCCTCTGTTGTTTCATGCATGCACGCTGTGCGTGTTTACATTTCGTGTGTTGATAAACAAATTCGCGTATACGACAGTTTAAATTTATTGGAATTTTATCGTTTCTGAGCGTCTATTTCAATTTTTGTAAACACACACACATTAGTATTTATATTTTACCCAAATCATCCTTTATTACGATGTAATGCTGCTTTAAATCGATCATTTGTACATTGATGTTTCAAAACGGTTACATGTAAATGTGAGTCTTAGAAATGTATTTTCACATAGGTCTTATTTAGATGTGATAGTTTGTACAATAATTATTTCAAATGGTAGTTTATATAGATTAATTTCTTTATGGTTTGTGATTATAATGTGCCTTTTAAATATGGCGGACATTGCCAGCTGCAGCAGTTTTGGACCATAATGATTACACATTCTAAGGTCTGGCCTGCCTGATTGCTTTACTGGTGTTTTGAAGCTGTTTTCCATGCAAATGTCTAAACTTATATTTTTGTACTGGAATGATAACGTCGTGAGTTAAGAGGTTTATTTTCCATTTACTTAAATGTCCTACACAGCTAGATATTCTACGGTTTACTTAAATGCCCTGCAGGGCTAGATATTCTACGGTTTACCTAAATGCCCTGCACAGCTAGATATTCTACGGTTTACCTAAATGCCCGGCACAGCTAGATATTCTATGGTTTACTTAAATGCCCGGGACAGCTAGATATTCAACGGTTTACTTAAATGCCCTGCACAGCAAGATATTCTATGGTTTACTTAAATGCCCTGCACAGCAAGATATTCTACGGTTTACTTAAATGCTCTGCACAGCAAGCAAGATATTCTACAGTTTACTTAAATGCCCTGCACAGCAATATATTCTACGGTTTACTTAAATGCCCTGCACAGCAAGATATTCTACAGTTTACTTAAATGCCCTGCACAGCAAGATATTCTACGGTTTACTTAAATGCCCTGCACAGCTAGATATTCTACAGTTTACTTAAATGCCCTGCACAGCTAGATATTCTAAGGTTTACTTAAATGCCCTGCATAGCTAGATATGCTACGGTTAACTTAAATGCCCTGCACAACAACAAGATATTCTACGGTTTACTTAAATGCCCTGCACAGCAAGATATTCTAAGGTTTACTTAAATGCCCTGCACAGCTAGATATTCTACGGTTTACTTAAATGCCCTGCACAGCTAGATATTCTATGGTTTACTTAAATGCCCTGCACAGCTTGATATTCTAAGGTTTACTTAAATGCCCTGCACAGCAAGATATTCTACGGTTTACTTAAATGCCCTGCACAGCTAGATATTCTACGGTTTACTTAAATGCCCTGCACAGCAAGATATTCTACGGTTTACTTAAATGCCCTGCACAGCAAGATATTCTACGGTTTACTTAAATGCCCTGCACAGCTAGATATTCTACGGTTTACTTAAATGCCCTGCACAGCTAGATATTCTACGGTTTACTTAAATGCCCTGCACAGCAAGATATTCTACGGTTTACTTAAATGCCCTGCACAGCTAGATATTCTACGGTTTACTTAAATGCCCTGCACAGCAAGATATTCTAAGGTTTACTTAAATGCCCTGCACAGCAAGATATTCTATGGTTTACTTAAATGCCCTGCACAGCTAGATATTCTACGGTTTACTTAAATGCCCTGCACAGCAAGATATTCTACGGTTTACTTAAATGCCCTGCACAGCTAGATATTCTACGGTTTACTTAAATGCCCTGCACAGCTAGATATTCTACGGTTTACTTAAATGCCCTGCACAGCAAGATATTCTATGGTTTACTTAAATGCCCTGCACAGCTAGATATTCTACGGTTTACTTAAATGCCCTGCACAACAACAAATATTCTACGGTTTACTTAAATGCCCTGCACAGCAAGATATTCTACGGTTTACTTAAATGCCCTGCACAGCTAGATATTCTACGGTTTACTTAAATGCCCTGCACAGCAAGATATTCTACGGTTTACTTAAATGCCCTGCACAGCTAGATATTCTACGGTTTACTTAAATGCCCTGCACAGCAAGATATTCTATGGTTTACTTAAATGCCCTGCATAGCTAGATATTCTACGGTTAACATAAATGCCCTGCACAACAAAAGATATTCTACGGTTTACTTAAATGCCCTGCACAGCAAGATATTCTACGGTTTACTTAAATGCCCTGCACAGCTAGATATTATACGGTTTACTTAAATGCCCTGCACAGCAAGATATTCTACGGTTTACTTAAATGCCCTGCACAGCTAGATATTCTACAGTTTACTTAAATGCCCTGTACAGCAAGATATTCTAAGGTTTACTTAAATGCGCTGCACAGCAAGATATTCTATGGTTTACTTAAATGCCCTGCACAGCTAGATATTCTACGGTTTACTTAAATGCCCCGCACAGCAAGATATTCTACGGTTTACTTAAATGCCCTGCACAGCTAGATATTCTATGGTTTACTTAAATGCGCTGCACAGCAAGATATTCTATGGTTTACTTAAATGCCCTGCACAGCTAGATATTCTACGGTTTACTTAAATGCCCCGCACAGCAAGATATTCTACGGTTTACTTAAATGCCCTGCACAGCTAGATATTCTACGGTTTACTTAAATGCGCTGCACAGCAAGATATTATATGGTTTACTTAAATGCCCTGCACAGCTAGATATTCTCTGGTTTACTTAAATGCCCTGCACAGCTAGATATTCTATGGTTTACTTAAATGCCCTACACAGCAAATTAGAATGTGCTGAACACCAAGATATTCTAAGTTTTATTTAGAATGTGCTGAAAACCAAGATATTCTAAGAACTGATTAGAAATCGTGATTGCTGCGTTATGTTTCCATTTTTCAATAGTATTTTATTTTGGTCTGCCCACACATTGTAATATGAAAATTACCTCCCTTTTAGGATAAATGTTTACTCAGTCATCACTAACTGTGTAAATGGCCGTATGCTATTGTTTATTTTTATCGTTATAATTTGGCTGTCCGATTAGCGCAGTGGTTAGTACACTCGCTTCTCACCAATGCAACCCAGGTTCGATCCTCGGACCGGGAAGTATGTGAGATGGTACGGTGGTTGCCAGATCGGACAGGTGAGTTTTCTCCGGGTACTCCGGTTTCCTCCCACACGAATGACCACATATACGCTTTCATCCGCGCCAACGAGTGATTAATATAAGTTGTTAGAACTTGCTTCGCAATCGTTGTAAAATAAATAAAGTTTTATCGTTATAATATTGTGAATTATATCTTTACGACATTAGGTACTTAATAGATGACATAAAATCCTGCCAATTTTTTTTTCAAATTATTGCACATGAATGTGTAGTACCAATGCTATTTATGCATTATATTTAACCCTATCCTACAGGTTAATATACTGTTACAAACGACAGCTATTTAGCTATCATGCAGTGCATAAGTAGTCGCCATATCTATCCCACCTCCATAGATAGTACTGGGACTACATGCGATTTAGGTTAATATACTGTTATATCTCCATACAAACGACAGCTATTTAGCCATCATGCAGTGCATAAGTAGTCGCCATATCTATCCCACCTCCATAGATAGTACTGGGACTACATGCGATTTAGGTTAATATACTGTTATATCTCCATACAAACGACAGCTATTTAGCTATCATGCAGTGCATAAGTAGTCGCCATATCTATCCCACCTCCATAGATATTACTGGGACTACATGAGATTTAGGTTAATATACTGTTATATCTCCATACAAACGACAGCTATTTAGCTATCATGCAGTGCATAAGTAGTCGCCATATCTATCCCACCTCCATAGATATTACTGGGACTACATGAGATTCTGACCTTTATTATGAACATTTGTTTGTCTACTACATTGTCAATGTATGTCGTATTGGTAATGGCATCAAGTGATGCTTCTATGAGGGAAAGGGTTAATATTCTTGGTGTAGTGCAAGTTTATGTACTATAAATATAGGTTTACAAATGCTTGCCCAGTCACCCATATGCCTCTGCGATGGTGACTTTAATTAAACTATAATTTTGTGTGTTTTACGTTTATTTATCGTCGCTACCTGTTGCCCCTTTGAGCAACGCCTCCTGAAGAGATTAGTCATTTTAGATATTTGGCGGATAGTGCAATGATACAGACAGAGACCCATTCCAGAATCTCCTCTGGTTCTTTTACGTGCACTGTGTAAAGCACTGACACGAGACCTCGGTTTAATGTCCCATTTAAAAGACTGAATTTTATTAGGATCGAACCTGCGATTCCTGGATTACCAGTCAAGCGTGTTACCACTGGACTACAGATCCAGTTAAAACTACAAGATTGATTGATTGTATGAAATAGTTTGGGTACCCAAATGCATTTATGCAGTGGCAACTTTATATACAAATATATATATAGTTGAGTTGCATGAAATGTAGCTTCATAGATTAGGCAAAGCTAATTCACAGGAGAGACTTTAGAAAGACAATCCAATGTTCTTACAATTTTACATGTTTTGAAAACAAGTTCTATATTTTTCGAGTGTTTAAAATATCTTTTTAACTGGATGTTTGTAAACAATATTTGTTTATTTTCTTACATAACCAAAATGTCGCACAGAATTGTTATTTTTTAATTTGTTTTTAGTGTATGTGAATTTAGTTTAGATGGAACAATTGAAGATGTTTTCATCAAGTTGTTTTTAAATGTATTCGTAATTACCATAAATTGTATTGTGTACATGTACATTGTATCTGTAAATTGAGGCTCGTAAAGTGGTTTATGTTGACATAATATGCTTTTAACAGTTGTTATTTTTAACCTTGGTCCTTTTGCATTTATTATTCAACCAAGTGGATTCAAGTTGGAATTTTTGTCTCGTCCACTGCAGTGTAAAGTCACCATTCCGGCAGCGACGTCACCCATTACATATAACTAATCACCGTTAAATACAATGTTTTGATAACTTGCATTCTGTATCTAAGGGTTCCCTGTCCCCCTAACAAGTCCCATACCCCAAGAGTAGGCTTGAATTATGGCCAAATATTATCCGATTTCACAGATTATTCGTAAAAATAAAACTCTTACATTATCATTTCTCAAAAAAACATTATTGCATCGAAACTTACATACACCTCCGAGGACTAATTCTCTACACCCACAGTAAATCCCACTGCCCCATCCTACCAGTGACCGTCAGCATTAAAATTTGGCCAATAATAGTCGGATTTAAGAAATTAATGTTTAAAGAAAACAATTCTGACATTATCATTTCTCAAAATCCATGAACGGTGCTTTAAAGATTTACATACACATTCGAGGACTACCGTTTAATAGGTTGGGTTTTTTTAGCGAGATGAGAGCCTCTGATTTGTGAATATAAAAATCGCTAAAATATCTCGGTTCTTGTGTTATTTATAGTAGCGAATACCTGCCAACAACTTAGAATTTATCAGGTAAATATTGTAATGTAATGTATATTGATAATATAATAACTTCTGTCACAGGATCAAATTTTATTGTTTACAGTTCGCGTGGCCCATGTCTTGAAAAATATATTAAAACATCGAAAACATCATAGATATTTAAGAAATATTCGGCCTTCGTGATATATTTATACGCATAAGAACGACAAACTCTGGTTATTTTGCGATATACCACGGTTCATACTTATTATTTCGATTCTAACACGACTTACTTCTAATAATTTTAGACGAGAATCAAAGGAGTATTTTCTTCAAACACCATGCATTTGGCTTTCGAAATTTCCTCCCGCGTAAGGGGTGATGACGTTATTTTTTATGGAAAATATCAATCTAGTGCATATATGAGCAAAAGTTGTAACTGATCAATAATTTTATTTATGTTGTCAAATAAAACTGTACAGAATAGTAACTGAAACGTTACTTAACAGAAAAACACAACGGACAAGAGATTATCTGATTCTAAATATAGCTCACTTCCGCGAATTCCCACGGTAGTATTTACAAACATCACGTGACTTTCATTCAGAAAACTTCACACGCATTGTATAAATGGAATAGCCAAAACACACGCGCAGCATAGTTCAAGGTAGGTATATCGCAGAATAACCCGAGGTAGATTTTACTCTACAAGTATGTATGTTATTAGCTGGGTCGTGTTAGAATTAATAATAGTATGTCAATATAGTAAATCCCAAGTGTAACAAGCATTACACAAGATACCCGGATATTGTCGATGCAGTTATGGTTGACAGGTTAGTAATAGTTAGTATGGGCTATCGGAGATGGGGATAAGTGAGGAAAATGAAAAATAACGGGACATAATTTTATGGTAATGATGAAAAGAGTCACACGAGCATGATGTTTTCCATGTTTTAATATATTTTTCAAGACATGGTCCGCGTGAACTGTAAACAATAAAATGTGATCCTGTGACATTCCCTAAAAAGTGAAAATAATAATCTTGAGACCACCAATTTGTTTAAATTGAAATCGCGAAAACCGATTTTGGTGTGGAATCATGAAAATTGCATGTCGTGAAAATTACCAATTATATGTTAATTCTCAACACCAACTCTACCACTAACCTTGAACGTGAAATTTGGCAATTCCTTGGTAAGCATAAACGGCATCTTTTATTTCGCAGAACAAACACTTATACTGTTTGGCGACCCTTTCAGCGGGGTGACCCATTTTTCCGATTTTTGTTCTTGATCATTCCGGTGCATGGTTCCAATTGATAGATGCGAATATTTTCAAGACATGCGAGGTTAACCTACACAAGCTGTCGGTGAAGTCATTTATAACGTCTTATATACGAAGTCCGCCTCCGTGGTCGAGTGGCTAAGGTCGCTGACTTGTATACCACTGTAACCTATCATCACTGATGGTCACGGGTCCGAGCCCCGCTCAGGCCGTGTCTTGTCTCATTTATATGAAAAAGTTGGCAGTTTCTTACGGAGGTTGGTGCACCCAAGTACTGGTTAAGCGCTGGAGCCTGTCCAGGAAAGGTGTTGTTAAGTAAACTGCCCGCCGGCGATATAGCCCAAAATGGTGCTGATGCAGGCGTAAAACCCGAAATATAACATAAATATATAATATAATAACTTATATACGAAAATTTGTTAGTTTAAACGAATGGTCACATTATATTTCACTCATGAACAAGAGAGATTTTATTATCACGCGTTAGTTACATGCTTTCAATGTTTGATCATACACTGTAGCCTGTGTGCCAGTCTGTCGATTTTTAACTTCTGGCAAAATGTTATGATCAGAAACTCAATACGGCCCAATTAATAGTCTCGGTGTTATA
>CM026397.1:7924792-7946460 GCA_014843695.1 Archivesica marissinica | reverse complement strand
TACTTGGATATACACCATTGTGGTGGTGGCTGTACTTGGATATACACCATTGTGGTGGTGGTCGTACTTGGATATACACCATTGTGGTGGTGGCTGTACTTGGATATACACCATTGTGGTGGTGGTCGTACTTGGATATACACCATTGTGGCAGTGGCTGTACTTGGATATACACCATTGTGGTGGTGGTCGTACTTGGATATACACCATTGTGGTGGTGGCTGTACTTGGATATACACCATTGTGGTGGTGGTCGTACTTGGATATACACCATTGTGGCAGTGGCTGTACTTGGATATACACCATTGTGGCAGTGGCTGTACTTGGATATACACCATTGTGGTGGTGGCTGTACTTGGATATACACCATTGTGGTGGTGGCGTACTTGGATATACACCATTGTGGCAGTGGCTGTACTTGGATATACACCATTGTGGTGGTGGCTGTACTTGGATATACACCATTGTGGTGGTGGTCGTACTTGGATATACACCATTGTGGTGGTGGCTGTACTTGGATATACACCATTGTGGCAGTGGCTGTACTTGGATATACACCATTGTGGCAGTGGCTGTTCTTGGATATACACCATTGTGGCAGTGGCTGTACTTGGATATACACCATTGTGGTGGTGGCTGTACTTGGATATACACCATTGTGGTGGTGGCTGTACTTGGATATACACCATTGTGGCAGTGGCTGTACTTGGATATACACCATTGTGGCAGTGGTCGTACTTGGATATACACCATTGTGGCAGTGGCTGTACTTGGATATACACCATTGTGGTGGTGGTCGTACTTGGATATACACCATTGTGGTGGTGGCCGTACTTGGATATACACCATTGTGGTGGTGGTCGTACTTGGATATACACCATTGTGGCAGTGGCTGTACTTGGATATACACCATTGTGGCAGTGGCTGTACTTGGATATACACCATTGTGGTGGTGGTCGTACTTGGATATACACCATTGTGGTGGTGGTCGTACTTGGATATACACCATTGTGGTGGTGGTCGTACTTGGATATACACCATTGTGGCAGTGGCTGTACTTGGATATACACCATTGTGGTGGTGGTCGTACTTGGATATACACCATTGTGGCAGTGGCTGTACTTGGATATACACCATTGTGGCAGTGGCTGTACTTGGATATACACCATTGTGGTGGTGGTCGTACTTGGATATACACCATTGTGGTGGTGGCCGTACTTGGATATACACCATTGTTGCAGTGGCCGTACTTGGATATACACCATTGTTGCAGTGGCTGTACTTGGATATACACCATTGTGGTGGTGGCTGTACTTGGATATACACCATTGTGGTGGTGGCTGTACTTGGATATACACCATTGTGGTGGTGGTCGTACTTGGATATACACCATTGTGGTGGTGGTCGTACTTGGATATACACCATTGTGGCAGTGGCTGTACTTGGATATACACCATTGTGGCAGTGGCCGTACTTGGATATACACCATTGTGGTGGTGGTCGTATTGGATATACACCATTGTGGTGGTGGCTGTACTTGGATATACACCATTGTGGTGGTGGTCGTACTTGGATATACACCATTGTGGTGGTGGTCGTACTTGGATATACACCATTGTGGCAGTGGCTGTACTTGGATATACACCATTGTGGTGGTGGTCGTACTTGGATATACACCATTGTGGCAGTGGCTGTACTTGGATATACACCATTGTGGCAGTGGCTGTACTTGGATATACACCATTGTGGCAGTGGCTGTACTTGGATATACACCATTGTGGTGGTGGTCGTACTTGGATATACACCATTGTGGTGGTGGCCATACTTGGATATACACCATTGTGGCAGTGTCTGTACTTGGATATACACCATTGTGGTGGTGGCTGTACTTGGTTATACACCATTGTGGTGGTGGCTGTACTTGGATATACACCATTGTGGTGGTGGCCGTACTTGGATATACACCATTGTGGTGGTGGTCGTACTTGGATATACACCATTGTGGCAGTGGCTGTACTTGGATATACACCATTGTGGCAGAGGCCGTACTTGGATATACACCATTGTGGTGGTGGCTGTACTTGGATATACACCATTGTGGTGGTGGCTGTACTTGGATATACACCATTGTGGTGGTGGTCGTACTTGGATATACACCATTGTGGTGGTGGTCGTACTTGGATACACACCATTGTGGTGGTGGTCGTACTTGGATATACACCATTGTGGCAGTGGCTGTACTTGGATATACACCATTGTGGTGGTGGTCGTACTTGGATATACACCATTGTGGCAGTGGCTGTACTTGGATATACACCATTGTGGCAGTGGCTGTACTTGGATATACACCATTGTGGTGGTGGTCGTACTTGGATATACACCATTGTGGTGGTGGCCATACTTGGATATACACCATTGTGGCAGTGGCTGTACTTGGATATACACCATTGTGGTGGTGGCTGTACTTGGATATACACCATTGTGGTGGTGGTCGTACTTGGATATACACCATTGTGGTGGTGGCTGTACTTGGATATACACCATTGTGGCAGTTGCTGTACTTGGATATACACCATTATGGCAGTGGCTGTTCTTGGATATACACCATTGTGGCAGTGGCTGTACTTAGATATACACCATTGTGGTGGTGGCTGTACTTGGATATACACCATTGTGGTGGTGGATGTACTTGGATATACACCATTGTGGCAGTGGCTGTACTTGGATATACACCATTGTGGTGGTGGTCGTACTTGGATATACACCATTGTGGTGGTGGCCGTACTATGATATACACCATTGTGGTGGTGGTCGTACTTGGATATACACCATTGTGGCAGTGGCTGTACTTGGATATACACCATTGTGGCAGTGGCTGTACTTGGATATACACCATTGTGGTGGTGGTCGTACTTGGATATACACCATTGTGGTGGTGGTCGTACTTGGATACACACCATTGTGGTGGTGGTCGTACTTGGATATACACCATTGTGGCAGTGGCTGTACTTGGATATACACCATTGTGGTGGTGGTCGTACTTGGATATACACCATTGTGGCAGTGGCTGTACTTGGATATACACCATTGTGGCAGTGGCTGTACTTGGATATACACCATTGTGGTGGTGGTCGTACTTGGATATACACCATTGTGGTGGTGGCCGTACTTGGATATACACCATTGTTGCAGTGGCCGTACTTGGATATACACCATTGTTGCAGTGGCTGTACTTGGATATACACCATTGTGGTGGTGGCTGTACTTGGATATACACCATTGTGGTGGTGGCTGTACTTGGATATACACCATTGTGGTGGTGGTCGTACTTGGATATACACCATTGTGGTGGTGGCCGTACTTGGATATACACCATTGTGGTGGTGGTCGTACTTGGATATACACCATTGTGGCAGTGGCTGTACTTGGATATACACCATTGTGGCAGAGGCCGTACTTGGATATACACCATTGTGGTGGTGGCTGTACTTGGATATACACCATTGTGGTGGTGGCTGTACTTGGATATACACCATTGTGGTGGTGGTCGTACTTGGATATACACCATTGTGGTGGTGGTCGTACTTGGATACACACCATTGTGGTGGTGGTCGTACTTGGATATACACCATTGTGGCAGTGGCTGTACTTGGATATACACCATTGTGGTGGTGGTCGTACTTGGATATACACCATTGTGGCAGTGGCTGTACTTGGATATACACCATTGTGGCAGTGGCTGTACTTGGATATACACCATTGTGGTGGTGGTCGTACTTGGATATACACCATTGTGGTGGTGGCCATACTTGGATATACACCATTGTGGCAGTGTCTGTACTTGGATATACACCATTGTGGTGGTGGCTGTACTTGGATATACACCATTGTGGTGGTGGTCGTACTTGGATATACACCATTGTGGTGGTGGCTGTACTTGGATATACACCATTGTGGTGGTGGCTGTACTTGGATATACACCATTGTGGTGGTGGCCGTACTTGGATATACACCATTGTGGTGGTGGTCGTACTTGGATATACACCATTGTGGCAGAGGCCGTACTTGGATATACACCATTGTGGTGGTGGCTGTACTTGGATATACACCATTGTGGTGGTGGCTGTACTTGGATATACACCATTGTGGTGGTGGTCGTACTTGGATATACACCATTGTGGTGGTGGTCGTACTTGGATATACACCATTGTGGTGGTGGTCGTACTTGGATATACACCATTGTGGCAGTGGCTGTACTTGGATATACACCATTGTGGTGGTGGTCGTACTTGGATATACACCATTGTGGCAGTGGCTGTACTTGGATATACACCATTGTGGCAGTGGCTGTACTTGGATATACACCATTGTGGTGGTGGTCGTACTTGGATATACACCATTGTGGTGGTGGCTGTACTTGGATATACACCATTGTGGCAGTTGCTGTACTTGGATATACACCATTGTGGCAGTGGCTGTACTTGGATATACACCATTGTGGCAGTGGCTGTACTTAGATATACACCATTGTGGTGGTGGCTGTACTTGGATATACACCATTGTGGTGGTGGATGTACTTGGATATACACCATTGTGGCAGTGGCTGTACTTGGATATACACCATTGTGGCAGTGGTCGTACATGGATATACACCATTGTGGCAGTGGCTGTACTTGGATATACACCATTGTGGTGGTGGTCGTACTTGGATATACACCATTGTGGTGGTGGCCGTACTTGGATATACACCATTGTGGTGGTGGTCGTACTTGGATATACACCATTGTGGCAGTGGCTGTACTTGGATATACCATTGTGGCAGTGGCTGTACTTGGATATACACCATTGTGGTGGTGGTCGTACTTGGATATACACCATTGTGGTGGTGGTCGTACTTGGATACACACCATTGTGGTGGTGGTCGTACTTGGATATACACCATTGTGGCAGTGGCTGTACTTGGATATACACCATTGTGGTGGTGGTCGTACTTGGATATACACCATTGTGGCAGTGGCTGTACTTGGATATACACCATTGTGGCAGTGGCTGTACTTGGATATACACCATTGTGGTGGTGGTCGTACTTGGATATACACCATTGTGGTGGTGGCCGTACTTGGATATACACCATTGTTGCAGTGGCCGTACTTGGATATACACCATTGTTGCAGTGGCTGTACTTGGATATACACCATTGTGGTGGTGGCTGTACTTGGATATACACCATTGTGGTGGTGGCTGTACTTGGATATACACCATTGTGGTGGTGGTCGTACTTGGATATACACCATTGTGGCAGTGGCTGTACTTGGATATACACCATTGTGGCAGAGGCCGTACTTGGATATACACCATTGTGGTGGTGGCTGTACTTGGATATACACCATTGTGGTGGTGGCTGTTCTTGGATATACACCATTGTGGTGGTGGTCGTACTTGGATGTACACCATTGTGGTGGTGGTCGTACTTGGATACACACCATTGTGGTGGTGGTCGTACTTGGATATACACCATTGTGGCAGTGGTTGTACTTGGATATACACCATTGTGGTGGTGGTCGTACTTGGATACACACCTTTGTGGTGGTGGTCGTACTTGGATATACACCATTGTGGCAGTGGCTGTACTTGGATATACACCATTGTGGTGGTGGTCGTACTTGGATATACACCATTGTGGCAGTGGCTGTACTTGGATATACACCATTGTGGCAGTGGCTGTACTTGGATATACACCATTGTGGTGGTGGTCGTACTAGGATATACACCATTGTGGTGGTGGCCATACTTGGATATACACCATTGTGGCAGTGTCTGTACTTGGATATACACCATTGTGGTGGTGGTCGTACTTGGATATACACCATTGTGGTGGTGGCTGTACTTGGATATACACCATTGTGGTGGTGGCTGTACTTGGATTTACACCATTGTGGTGGTGGCTGTACTTGGATATACACCATTGTGGTTGTGGCTGTACTTGGATATACACCATTGTGGTAGTGGTCGTACTTGGATATACACCATTGTGGTGGTGGTCGTACTTGGATACACACCATTGTGGTGGTGGTCGTACTTGGATATACACCATTGTGGCAGTGGCTGTACTTGGATATACACCATTGTGGCAGTGGCTGTACTTGGATATACACCATTGTGGCAGTGGCTGTACTTGGATATACACCATTGTGGTGGTGGTTGTACTTGGATATACACCATTGTGGTGGTGGCCATACTTGGATATACACCATTGTGGCAGTGGCTGTACTTGGATATACACCATTGTGGTGGTGGCTGTACTTGGATATACACCATTGTGGTGGTGGTCGTACTTGGATATACACCATTGTGGTGGTGGCTGTACTTGGATATACACCATTGTGGCAGTTGCTGTACTTGGATATACACCATTATGGCAGTGGCTGTTCTTGGATATACACCATTGTGGCAGTGGCTGTACTTAGATATACACCATTGTGGTGGTGGCTGTACTTGGATATACACCATTGTGGTGGTGGCTGTACTTGGATATACACCATTGTGGCAGTGGCTGTACTTGGATATACACCATTGTGGCAGTGGTCGTACATGGATATACACCATTGTGGCAGTGGCTGTACTTGGATATACACCATTGTGGTGGTGGTCGTACTTGGATATACACCATTGTGGTGGTGGCCGTACTTGGATATACACCATTGTGGTGGTGGTCGTACTTGGATATACACCATTGTGGCAGTGGCTGTACTTGGATATACACCATTGTGGCAGTGGCTGTACTTGGATATACACCATTGTGGTGGTGGTCGTACTTGGATATACACCATTGTGGTGGTGGTCGTACTTGGATACACACCATTGTGGTGGTGGTCGTACTTGGATATACACCATTGTGGCAGTGGCTGTACTTGGATATACACCATTGTGGTGGTGGTCGTACTTGGATATACACCATTGTGGCAGTGGCTGTACTTGGATATACACCATTGTGGCAGTGGCTGTACTTGGATATACACCATTGTGGTGGTGGTCGTACTTGGATATACACCATTGTGGTGGTGGCCGTACTTGGATATACACCATTGTTGCAGTGTCTGTACTTGGATATACACCATTGTGGTGGTGGCTGTACTTGGATATACACCATTGTGGTGGTGGTCGTACTTGGATATACACCATTGTGGTGGTGGCTGTACTTGGATATACACCATTGTGGCAGTTGCTGTACTTGGATATACACCATTATGGCAGTGGCTGTTCTTGGATATACACCATTGTGGCAGTGGCTGTACTTAGATATACACCATTGTGGTGGTGGCTGTACTTGGATATACACCATTGTGGTGGTGGCTGTACTTGGATATACACCATTGTGGCAGTGGCTGTGCTTGGATATACACCATTGTGGCAGTGGTCGTACATGGATATACACCATTGTGGCAGTGGCTGTACTTGGATATACACCATTGTGGTGGTGGTCGTACTTGGATATACACCATTGTGGTGGTGGTCGTATTTGGATATACACCATTGAGGTGGTGGTCGTACTTGGATATACACCATTGTGGCAGTGGCTGTACTTGGATATACACCATTGTGGTGGTGGTCGTACTTGGATATAACACATTATGGCAGTGGCTGTACTTGGATATACACCATTGTGGTGGTGGCTGTACTTGGATATACACCATTGTGGTGGTGGTCGTACTTGGATATACACCATTGTGGTGGTGGTCGTACTTGGATATACACCATTGTGGTGGTGGCCGTACTTGGATATACACCATTGTGGTGGTGGCTGTACTTGGATATACACCATTGTGGTGGTGGTCGTACTTGGATATACACCATTGTGGTGGTGGCCGTACTTGGATATACACCATTGTGGTGGTGATCGTACTTGGATATACACCATTGTGGCAGTGGCTGTACTTTGATATACACCATTGTGGCAGAGGCCGTACTTGAATATACACCATTGTGGTGGTGGCTGTACTTGGATATACACCATTGTGGTGGTGGCTGTACTTGGATATACACCATTGTGGCAGTGGCTGTACTTGGATATACACCATTGTGGTGGTGGTCGTACTTGGATATACACCATTGTGGCAGTGGCTGTACTTGGATATACACCATTGTGACAGTGGCCGTACTTGGATATACACCATTGTGGTGGTGGTCTTAATTGGATATACACCATTGTGGTGGTGGCTGTACTTGGATAAACACCATTGTGGTGGTGGTCGTACTTGGATATACACCATTGTGGCAGTGGCTGTACTTGGATGTACACCATTGTGGTGATGGCTGTACTTGGATATACACCATTGTGGTGGTGGCTGTACTTGGATATACACCATTGTGGTGGTGGCTGTACTTGGATATACACCATTGTGGTGGTGGCTGTACTTGGATATACACCATTGTGGCAGTGGCTGTACTTGGATATACACCATTGTGGTGGTGGCTGTACTTGGATATACACCATTGTGGTGGTGGCTGTACTTGGATATACACTATTGTGGTGGTGGTCGTACTTGGATATACACCATTGTGGCAGTGGCCGTACTTGGATATACACCATTGTGGTGGTGGTCGTACTTGGATATACACCATTGTGGCAGTGGCTGTACTTGGATATACACCATTGTGGTGGTGGTCGTACTTGAATATACACCATTGTGGTGGTGGCTGTACTTGGATATACACCATTGTGGTGGTGGTCGTACTTGGATATACACCATTGTGGCAGTGGCCATACTTGGATATACACCATTGTGGTGGTGGTCGTACTTGGATATACACCATTGTGGCAGTGGCTGTACTTCGATATACACCATTGTGGTGGTGGTCGTACTTGGATATACACCATTGTGGTGGTGGTCGTACTTGGATATACACCATTGTGGCAGTGGCCGTACTTTGATATACACCATTGTGGCAGTGGCTGTACTTGGATATACACCATTGTGGTGGTGGTCGTACTTGGATATACACCATTGTGGCAGTGGCTGTACTTGGATATACACCATTGTGGTGGTGGCTGTACTTGGATATACACCATTGTGGTGGTGGCCGTACTTGGATATACACCATTGTGGCAGTGGCCGTACTTGGATATTGCATTGTTTATATGGCAGGACCTGATTCATTCAACATGTTCATTTTGATATAATGTTCTCGCAATAGTAACCCAGTGTCCCAAGCTACCATTTACAAAGATTAATTTGTAGATAAATAAATCAGCCGCTCCTTATGTAATCAGTCATTCCGTATGTAATCAGCGATTCCGTATGTAATCAGCGATTCCGTATGTAATCAGCGATTCCGTATGTAATCAGCAGCTCCTTATGTAATCAGTCATTCCGTATGTAATCAGCGATTCCGTATGTAATCAGCGATTCTGTATGTAATCAGTCATTCCGTATGTAATCAGCGATTCCGTATGTAATCAGCGATTCCGTATGTAATCAGCGATTCCGTATGTAATCAGCGATTCCGTATGTAATCAGCGATTCCGTATGTAATCAGTCATTCCGTATGTAATCAGCGATTCCGTATGTAATCAGCCGCTCCTTATGTAATCAGTCATTCCGTATGTAATCAGCGATTCCGTATGTAATCAGTCATTCCGTATGTAATCAGCGATTCCGTATGTAATCAGCGATTCCGTATGTAATCAGCGATTCCGTACGTAATCAGCCGCGCCTTATGTATTTGACCGCCCCTTACGTAATCAGCCGTCCCTTATGTAATTAGCCACTCCCTATGTAATCAGCCGTTCCTTACGTAATCAGCCGCCCCTTACGTAATCAGCCGTTCCGTATGTAATTACCAACCCCTATGTAATTAGCCACTCCCTATATAATCAGCCACTCCTTATGTAATTAGCCACTCCCTATATAATCAGCCGCTCTGTATGTAATCAGCCGCCCCTATGTAATTAGCCACTCCTTGTGTAATTAACCACTCCCTATGTAATCAGCCACCCCTATGTAATCAGCCACACCTATGTAATCAGCCGCTCCTTATTTAATTAGCCACTCCCTATGTAAGCAGCCGCTCCTTATGTAATCAGCTGTCCCTTATGTAATTAGCCACCCCCTATGTAATTAGCCGTCCCCTATGTAATCAGCCGCTCCTTATGTAATCAGCCGCTCCTTATGTAATTAGCCACCCCTATGTAATCAGCCACTCCTTATGTAATCAGCCACTCCCTATATAATCAGCCACTCATTATGTAATTAGCCACTCCCTGTGTAATCAGCCACCCCTATGTAATAAGCCGCCCCTATTTAATTAGTCACCCATATGTAATTAGCCACTCCCTATGTAATTAGCCACTCCTTATGTAATTAGCCACTCCCTATGTAATTAGCCACTCACTATGTAATTAGCCACTCCCTATGTAATTAGCCACTCCTTATGTAATTAGCCACTCCCTGTGTAATAAGCCGCCCCTATTTAATTAGTCACCCTTATGTAATTAGCCACTCCCTATGTAATTAGCCACTCCCTATGTAATTAGTCACTCCCTTAGCCACTCCCTATGTAATTAGCCACTCCTTATGTAATTAGCCACTCCCTATGTAATCAGCCACCCCTATGTAATTAGCTGCCCCCATGTAATCAGCCACCCCTATGTAATTAACCACTCCCTATGTAATTATCCACTACTATGTAATTATCCACTCCTATGTAAGCAGCTGCTCCTTAGTGATAGTATATTGTTTTGTTTTGTACCATCCCTTGTAAACAGGTTTTATTTTGTTGAGGCATGTATGCAATCTACTATCCCTTGTAAACAGGTTTTGTTGAGGCATGTATGCAGTCTACCATCCCTTGTAAACAGGTTTTGTTTTGTTGAGACATGTATGCAATCTACCATCCCTTGTAAACAGGGTTTGTTGAGGCATGTATGCAATCTACCATCCCTTGTAAACAGGGTTTGTTGAGGCATGTATGCAATTTACTATCCCTTGTAAACAGGTTTTGTTTTGTTGAGGCATGTATGCAATCTACCATCCCTTGTAAACAGGTTTTGTTGAGACATGTATGCAATCTACCATCCCTTGTAAACAGGTTTTGTTTTGTTGAGGCATGCATGCAATCTACTATCCCTTGTAAACAGGTTTTGTTGAGACATGTATGCAATCTACTATCCCTTGTAAACAGGTTTTGTTGAGGCATGTATGCAATCTACTATCCCTTGTAAATAGGTTTTGTTGAGGCATGTATGCAATCTACTATCCCTTGTAAACAGGTTTTGTTTTGTTGAGACATGTATGCAATCTACCATCCCTTGTAAACAGGTTTTGTTGAGACATGTATGCAATCTACTATCCCTTGTAAACAGGGTTTGTTGAGACATGTATGCAATCTACCATCCCTTGTAAACAGGTTTTGTTTTGTTGAGGCATGTATGCAATCTACTATCCCTTGTAAACAGGTTTTGTTGAGGCATGTATGCAATCTACTATCCCTTGTAAACAGGTTTTGTTGAGGCATGTATGCAATCTACTATCCCTTGTAAACATGTTTTGTTTTGTTGAGGCATGTATGCAATCTACCATCCCTTGTAAACAGGGTTTGTTGAGGCATGTATGCAATCTACCATCCCTTGTAAACAGGGTTTGTTGAGGCATGTATGCAATCTACTATCCCTTGTAAATAGGTTTTGTTGAGGCATGTATGCAATCTACTATCCCTTGTAAACAGATTTTGTTTTGTTGAGACATGTATGCAATCTACTATCCCTTGTAAACAGGTTTTGTTGAGGCATGTATGCAATCTACTATCCCTTGTAAATAGGTTTTGTTGAGGCATGTATGCAATCTACCATCCCTTGTAAACAGGTTTTGTTTTGTTGAGGCATGTATGCAATCTACCATCCCTTGTAAACAGGGTTTGTTGAGGCATGTATGCAATCTACCATCCCTTGTAAACAGGTTTTGTTGAGACATGTATGCAATCTACCATCCCTTGTAAACAGGTTTTGTTTTGTTGAGGCATGTATGCAATCTACCATCCCTTGTAAACATGTTTTGTTTTGTTGAGGCATGTATGCAATCTACCATCCCTTGTAAACAGGTTTTGTTGAGACATGTATGCAATCTACCATCCCTTGTAAACAGGTTTTGTTTTGTTGAGGCATGTATGCAATCTACCATCCCTTGTAAACAGGTTTTGTTGAGGCATGTATGCAATCTACCATCCCTTGTAAACAGGTTTTGTTGAGGCATGTATGCAATCTACCATCCCTTGTAAACAGGGTTTGTTGAGGCATGTATGCAATCTACCATCCCTTGTAAACAGGGTTTGTTGAGGCATGTATGCAATCTACTATCCCTTGTAAACAGGTTTTGTTTTGTTGAGGCATGTATGCAATCTACTATCCCTTGTAAACAGGTTTTGTTCTGTTGAGGCATGTATGCAATCTACCCTCCCTTGTAAACAGGTTTTGTTGAGGCATGTATGCAATCTACCATCCCTTGTAAACAGGTTTTGTTGAGGCATGTATGCAATCTACTATCCCTTGTAAACAGGTTTTGTTTTGTTGAGGCATGTATACAATCTACCATCCCTTGTAAACAGGTTTTGTTGAGGCATGTATGCAATCTACCATCCCTTGTAAACAGGTTTTGTTGAGGCATGTATGCAATCTACCATCCCTTGTAAACAGGTTTTGTTGAGGCATGTATGCAATCTACTATCCCTTGTAAACAGGTTTTGTTGAGGCATGTATGCAATCTATCATCCCTTGTAAACAGGTTTTGTTGAGGCATGTATGCAATGTACCATCCCTTGTAAACAGGTTTTGTTGAGGCATGTATGCAATCTACTATCCCTTGTAAACAGGTTTTGTTGAGGCATGTATGCAATCTACCATCCCTTGTAAACAGGTTTTGTTGAGGCATGTATGCAATCTACCATCCCTTGTAAACAGGTTTTGTTTTGTTGAGGCATGTATGCAATCTACTATCCCTTGTAAACAGGTTTTGTTGAGGCATGTATGCAATGTACTATCCCTTGTAAACAGGTTTTGTTTTGTTGAGGCATGTATGCAATCTACTATCCCTTGTAAACAGGTTTTGTTGAGACATGTATGCAATCTACCCTCCCTTGTAAACAGGTTTTGTTGAGGCATGTATGCAATCTACCATCCCTTGTAAACAGGGTTTGTTGAGGCATGTATGCAATCTACCATCCCTTGTAAACAGGTTTTGTTTTGTTGAGGCATGTATGCAATCTACTATCCCTTGTAAATAGGTTTTGTTGAGGCATGTATGCAATCTACTATCCCTTGTAAACAGGTTTTGTTTTGTTGAGACATGTATGCAATCTACTATCCCTTGTAAACAGGTTTTGTTTTGTTGAGGCATGTATGCAATCTACCATCCCTTGTAAACAGGTTTTGTTTTGTTGAGGCATGTATGCAATCTACCATCCCTTGTAAACAGGTTTTGTTTTGTTGAGGCGTGTATGCAATCTACCATCCCTTGTAAACAGGTTTTGTTGAGGCATGTATGCAATCTACCATCCCTTGTAAACAGGTTTTGTTGAGACATGTATGCAATCTACTATCCCTTGTAAACAGGGTTTGTTGAGGCATGTATGCGATCTACTATCCCTTGTAAACAGGTTTTGTTTTGTTGAGGCATGTATGCAATCTACCATCCCTTGTAAACAGGTTTTGCTGAGGCATGTATGCAATGTACCATCCCTTGTAAACAGGTTTTGTTGAGGCATGTATGCAATCTACTATCCCTTGTAAACAGGTTTTGTTTTGTTGAGGCATGTATGCAATCTACTATCCCTTGTAAACAGGTTTTGTTGAGGCATGTATGCAATGTACCATCCCTTGTAAACAGGTTTTGTTGAGGCATGTATGCAATCTACTGTCCCTTGTAAACAGGTTTTGTTGAGGCATGTATGCAATGTACCATCCCTTGTAAATAGGTTTTGTTGAGGCATGTATGCAATCTACCATCCCTTGTAAACAGGTTTTGTTTTGTTGAGGCATGTATGCAATCTACCATCCCTTGTAAACAGGTTTTGTTTTGTTGAGACATGTATGCAATCTACTATCCCTTGTAAACAGGTTTTGTTGAGACATGTATGCAATCTACTATCCCTTGTAAACAGGTTTTGTTGAGACATGTATGCAATCTACTATCCCTTGTAAACAGGTTTTGTTTTGTTGAGGCATGTATGCAATCTACTATCCCTTGTAAATAGGTTTTGTTGAGGCATGTATGCAATGTACATCCCTTGTAAACAGGTTTTGTTGAGGCATGTATGCAATCTACTATCCCTTGTAAACAGGTTTTGTTTTGTTGAGGCATGTATGCAATCTACTATCCCTTGTAAATAGGTTTTGTTGAGGCATGTATGCAATGTACCATCCCTTGTAAACAGGTTTTGTTGAGGCATGTATGCAATGTACCATCCCTTGTAAACAGGTTTTGTTGAGGCATGTATGCAATCTACTATCCCTTGTAAATAGGTTTTGTTGAGGCATGTATGCAATGTACCATCCCTTGTAAACAGGTTTTGTTGAGGCATGTATGCAATCTACCATCCCTTGTAAATAGGTTTTGTTGAGGCATGTATGCAATCTACTATCCCTTGTAAACAGGTTTTGTTTTGTTGAGACATGTATGCAATCTACCATCCCTTGTAAACAGGTACATGTATTCTGTAACGTGTTCCAGCTAGGGAACACATGTATTGATCTGATAGCTCATCGGCTCTCTGTTAATGTGAGAAATTATCCAGAAGGTTGGTGGTTATTCTTGTGTGCCCGCCTGTCTGTGCCTGAAATGCTGATCGTTGGACACCTGGGGGTCTTCCTCCAGCAATAGTATCTTAAGCATTGCCATATAACCTAAGCTGTTTATGTGACTTCATCCGAGAAACAAACTTAACAAAATAACATATCTGGATTAAACCCTTTCAACACCACAGGCCTCTAAATAGGCTTACAAAAATTGTAGATCCAGATGAGCCGGCTCGTGACGATCCGTCTCATTAGAATGTGCACTTTTTGCCAGTAATATTACTATTTTTAGACAAAATTACCCATTGTGATAAATGAACTTGTCCAAATGTAATTTTCGTATTAATTTATTGGTCTAAAAGTGCACCAGTCCATGTCAGTTACTTGGTGTTGAATGCACCAGTCCATGTCAGTTACTTGGTGTTGAATGCACCAGTCCATGTCAGTTACTTGGTGTTGAATGGGTTAAACACTATAAAATGTTTGGAACTAGTTGTTCATTTATTGTTTATGTCAGTTTGTACAAATTACCGTTATATGTCTTCAGAGGCAGATACGACCACTGTTAGATGTACACAGTCCCGACCACTTCACTAACGGAAATTATCATGGTTCCGGGTCACCGAACCGTGAATACCAGCAAAACTTCAACGCAAACCGGCGACCTCAAAGCAACATGGCACAAACCCACGCCTCACCTGGTCCAACAAGTCAAGCTCACAGACAAACGAAGGGGTACGGGAACCAATCAAATCAGCAATATTTCCATCGGAACCAGAATGATCACTCCAGTCAAGGATATGGTACTCAAGTCCAAAATCGTCCGAGACACGGACAGCAACAGGCGATTAACCAGAACTATGATCTCAGGACACAGCGTAACTTCATGCAGCAGGGAGACCCTAATAATTACCCGTCGTCCCCGACGAGTGGTCAGCATCAGCCGCAATATAGGAATCCGTTCTATAATGGAATGCCTCAGGTATATTTCATTCCAAGCAGGCCCGTTATAAATGATGGAGTTGCGAGGGGTTTTGTTAATAGCCCCCTATTTAACATTCCTGCAAATGTTGCGCCATCAATACCTGTATTTGTAAATACCGGCATAGCACTAAATCATTTGTACCGACCGTCATTGACAGAATTTGCTACCAGTCCATCCACAGTTAGTCTGCAGAATAATGGAGTACCAGTCTGTACACCAGTTCCAGTGTCAGTCTGTGAGCAACAGCCTGTAGCATATGGATAGGAAACCGGTATTCAACATGAAATAAATTCTGAGCAAGAATCGCACGTGGAGAAGAATTATAGTATTGGGCAGCACCCGGAGGTATCATTTTGTGTTGCTTTAAGCTAGCGCTCTGCCTTCTCCACACATTGTTGTTTTAATCCTAATTTCCTGCTTTATCTGGTTCTCCTCTGAAATGGTTCAAGCTAGGAGTATATTAGGGGTGCACAGGGGCTTGAATTTGAGTATCTTTAACTAATTTATATTGGTCGCTTTTCATATGCTGTATTTGATAACACGCTAAATACAGAAGCATTTTGCATCAAGCTTCACAAAAAATATGTTATCATGAGACGGTCATTGCTCATGCATTGGTTGTTGTGAACGATATTCTACTGTCATCTCTCTGACAATAATGAAAAGCACTATAGCCACCTTGTCATGCTGGCATCTGTGTTGTTGTGTATTGTGTGTTTTTTGTTGAGTATCTGGGCTAGGGACTATCTCGACCTTCATGTAATGTTTTAATATGCAGATTGTTGCAAATACTAATACACGATAGGGAATTTCACAATTCTTTCAAAATATCTGCCTATATTGTCTAGCTAGCATCCTGTAGATATCTATATAAACAATGTACGTGTATGCAAACACTATAGCAGACGGATCTGTAGTCCAGTGGTAACCAGCTGGACTGGTAATCCAGGGATCGCAGGTTCCACCCGTCTGACCCTAATAACATTAACATTCTTTCAGATGGGACGTTAAACCGAGGTCTTGTGTCGGTGCTTTACACCGTGCACGTAAAAGAACCAGACGAGACTCTGGAATGGGTCTGTCTGTATCATTGCACTATCCTCCAACAATCTAAAATAACTAATCTCTTTAGGAGGCGCTGCTCATGGGCAACCGGTAGTGACGATAAATAAACGCAAAACACACACAAACACTATAAGAACAATGCAATAGCTCCAACACTGAAGGTATGCAAAACCTAGAATCCAACACTGTGAAGGTATGCAAAACCTAGAATCCAACACTGTGAAGGTATGCAAAACCTAGAATCCAACACTGTGAAGGTATGCAAAACCTAGAATCCAACACTGAAAGTATGCAAAACCTAGAATCCAACACTGAAAGTATGCAAAACCTAGAACCCAACACTGTGAAAGTATGCAAAACCTAGAACCCAACACTGTGAAAGTATGCAAAACCTAGAACCCAACACTGAAAGTATGCAAAACCTAGAATCCAACACTGTGAAAGTATGCAAAACCTAGAATCCAACACTGTGAAAGTATGCAAAACCTAGAATCCAACACTGTGAAAGTATGCAAAACCTAGAATCCAACACTGTGAAAGTATGCAAAACCTAGAATCCAACACTGTGAAAGTATGCAAAACCTAGAATCCAACACTGTGAAAGTATGCAAAACCTAGAATCCAACACTGTGAAAGTATGCAAAACCTAGAAAACACTCCAAGTATGCAAACTAGAATCAACAGTAGTTGCAAAACCTAGAATCCAACACTGTGAAAGTATGCAAAACCTAGAATCCAACTGTGAAGGTATGCAAAACCTAGAATCCAACACTGTGAATGCAAAACCTAGAATCCAACACTGTGAAAGTACAAAACCTAGATATCACAAAAAAACCTGAATCGTGGAAAGTATACAAAACCTAGAATCCAACACTGTGAAAATATGCATATTGTACTATGTTCCTGCAACAACTGTTGTGTTATATATCCATATTGCCCACAGATATTTCATATTGTACTATGTTCCTGCAACAACTGTTGTGTTATATATCCATATTGCCCACAGATATTTCATATTGTACTATGTTCCTGCAACAACTGTTGTGTTATATATCCATATTGTGCACAGATATTTCATATTGTACTATGTTCCTGCAACAACTGTTGTGTTATATATCTATATTGCCCACAGATATTTCATATTGTACTATGTTCCTGCAACAACTGTTGTGTTATATATCCATATTGTGCACAGATATTTTATATTGTACTATGTTCCTGCAACAACTGTTGTGTTATATATCCATATTGTGCACAGATATTTCATATTGTACTATGTTCCTGCAACAACTGTTGTGTTATATATCCATATTGTGCACAGATATTTCATATTGTACTATGTTCCTGCAACAACTGTTGTGTTATATATCCATATTGCCCACAGATATTTCATATTGTACTATGTTACTGCAACATCTGTTGTGTTATATATCCATATTGTGCACAGATATTTTATATTGTACTATGTTCCTGCAACAACTGTTGTGTTATATATCCATATTGCCCACAGATATTTCATATTGTACTATGTTACTGCAACATCTGTTGTGTTATATATCCATATTGCCCACAGATATTTCATATTGTACTATGTTACTGCAACATCTGTTGTGTTATATATCCATATTGTGCACAGATATTTTATATTGTACTATGTTCCTGCAACAACTGTTGTGTTATATATCCATATTGCCCACAGATATTTCATCTTGTACTATGTTCCTTGGTGTGTTATATATCCATATTGTGCACAGATATTTCATATTGTACTATGTTACTGCAACATCTGTTGTGTTATATATCCATATTGCCCACAGATATTTCATATTGTACTATGTTACTGCAACATCTGTTGTGTTATATATCCATATTGTGCACAGATATTTTATATTGTACTATGTTCCTGCAACAACTGTTGTGTTATATATCCATATTGCCCACAGATATTTCATCTTGTACTATGTTCCTTGGTGTGTTATATATCCATATTGTGCACAGATATTTCATATTGTACTATGTTCCTTGGTGTGTTATATATCCATATTGTGCACAGATATTTCATATTGTACTATGTTCCTTGGTGTGTTATATATCCATATTGTGCACAGATATTTCATATTGTACTATGTTCCTGCAACAACTGTTGTGTTATATATCCATATTGCCCACAGATATTTCATATTGTACTATGTTCCTGCAACAACTGTTGTGTTATATATCCATATTGTGCACAGATATTTCATCTTGTACTATGTTCCTTGGTGTGTTATATATCCATGTGCAACCGAGCATCTGTTAGAACTATTAACAATTGTTTGTTTTAGGCTATTTATCGTCGCTAACGGTTGCCCATATGAGCTAGGATAGTGCAATGATACAGACAGAGACCCATTCCAGAGTCTCCCCTGGTTCTTTTACATGCACGGTGTAAAGCACCAACACGAGACCTCGATTTAACGTCCCATCTAATTGTCCCACATAACACAAGTACGCACGGGTACACCCAGGACCACTCGGGGCTATACAACTTAAAACAATGCCCATCATGTCTCACTAACCGCTACCAATGCTAACAACAATGTTTTGCAACCTCCTCATGGAAAGGAATTTACATAAGCCCTCAGTTTGTTTTCCAAACCATTTCAAATATTTTGTGTATTGTATAGTATACATATAATGTATGAACTGAATAAAATATGTTTAAACTAATTTAATCTATAATACTGATGTTACATCAAATCATTGGCTTCTTGTTTATTGTTGTCATTTATAACTACAGTCTACATCCGTTATGTCAAAGTCGGTTATCTCCAAGTAGAATCAAAGTCCAGTTTCAGACACTATCATTTTCCATATAACTGGCTAAGTTTATATCTTATTTCGTTAAGTCAAACTTCGGTTATGTCGAAGTATTTTGTTCGGTCCGACGGAATTCGACATAATGGATGCAGACTGTACATGTGTGTAAGAGTTGTCGGATGACAAGGTGACGGTGGTAATGCTGATTAAGAACCTGGCTTATTTTCAAAGTAGAAATACAGTCAAACTTCGTTGACTCGAACTCGACGGGTCCATGAATAATTGTTCGAGTCATGACTCATGGGTGGTTTGAGTCGAGGATGTAGACTGTATTTAATTATGTAATATTTTGGCTTACCTGTATTGCATGTATAGTGTACTTACTAAAAGAAGACAACATTGCATATTGAAAGCATTGTAGATCTGCACATGTATTAAAGTTGCTCATTTTTGTGTTGCAGTCCCCTTTGAATGCCGAGAGATTGGTTAATGTGCAGATGTCCGGGAACAGAGGAAGTATGCCAGATGTAGGTAAGATTTATACATTAATATTGTTGGCTCAATATTATGAGATTGGATCAAAGTTCAGAAGTCTTGTAATATAGCACACATGCTAAATTGATACATATTTACTGGCTATTAACAGAGGAGACGCCAGATGTGGTAAGATGTATACATTAATATTGTTGGCTCAATTTTCTGAGATTGGATCAAAATACAGAAGTCTTGTAATATAGCACACATGTCAAATTGATACGTATTCCTGTTATACAGTATTATACTGTCGTGCCTAAAGTTTGAGGAGGATCACAATATTGGCCTGTGTTTTTCTGCTTGCCAATATGGATCATCATTGATGAGGAGGAAATGTGGGGTATTCTATATGGATCATCATTGGTGAGGAGGGAATGTGGGGTATTCTATATGGTTCATCATTGGTGAGGAGGGAATGAGGGGTATTCTATATGGTTCATCATTGGTGAGGAGGGAATGTGGGGTATTATATATGGATCATCATTGTTGATGGAATGTGGGGTATTCTATATGGATCATCATTGGTGAGGAGGGAATGTGGGGTATTCTATATGGATCATCATTGGTGAGGAGGGAATGAGGGGTATTCTATATGGTTCATCATTGGTGAGGAGGGAATGTGGGGTATTCTATATGGTTCATCATTGGTGAGGAGGGAATGTGGGGTATTATATATGGATCATCATTGTTGAGGGAATGTGGGGTATTCTATATGGTTCATCATTGGTGAGGAGGGAATGTGGGGTATTCTATATGGATCATCATTGGTGAGGAGGGAATGAGGGGTATTCTATATGGTTCATCATTGTTGAGGGAATGTGGGGTATTCTATATGGTTCATCATTGGTGAGGAGGGAATGTGGGGTATTCTATATGGATCATCATTGGTGAGGAGGGAATGAGGGGTATTCTATATGGTTCATCATTGGTGAGGAGGGAATGTGGGGTATTCTATATGGTTCATCATTGGTGAGGAGGGAATGTGGGGTATTCTATATGGTTCATCATTGGTGAGGAGGGAATGTGGGGTATTCTATATGGTTCATCATTGGTGAGGAGGGAATGTGGGGTATTCTATATGGATCATCATTGGTGAGGAGGGAATGAGGGGTATTCTATATGGATCATCATTGGTGAGGAGGGAATGTGGGGTATTCTATATGGTTCATCATTGGTGAGTGAATGTGGGGTATTCTATATGGTTCATCATTGGTGAGGAGGGAATGAGGGGTATTCTATATGGTTCATCATTGGTGAGGAGGGAATGTGGGGTATTCTATATGGATCATCATTGGTGAGGAGGGAATGAGGGGTATTCTATATGGATCATCATTGGTGAGGAGGGAATGTGGGGTATTCTATATGGTTCATCATTGGTGAGTGAATGTGGGGTATTCTATATGGTTCATCATTGGTGAGGAGGGAATGAGGGGTATTCTATATGGTTCATCATTGGTGAGGAGGGAATGTGGGGTATTCTATATGGTTCATCATTGGTGA
>CM026397.1:7870599-7923792 GCA_014843695.1 Archivesica marissinica | reverse complement strand
TACAAGATCACACACAGTGGAGTCTAGTCATAATACAATATCACACCACACACAGTGGAGTCTAGTCATAATACAAGATCACACCACACACAGTGGAGTCTAGTCATAATACAAGATCACACTACACACACAGTGGAGTCTAGTCATAATACAAGATCACACCACACACAGTGACGTCTAGTTATAATACAAGATCACACCACACACAGTGGAGTCTAGTCATAATACAAGATCAAACCTCACACAGTGGAGTCTAGTCATAATACAATATCAAGCCTCACACAGTGGAGTCTAGTCATAATACAAGATCAAACCACACACAATGGAGTCTAGTCATAATACAAGATCAAACCTCACACAGTGGAGTCTAGTCATAATACAAGATCACACAACACACAGAGGAGTCTAGTCATAATACAAGATCACACCACACACCAGTGGAATCTAGTCATAATACAAGATCACACCACACACACAGTGGAGTCTAGTCATAATACAAGATCAAACCACACACACAGTGGAGTCTAGTCATAATACAAGACACCCACACAAGTGGAGTCTAGTCATAATACAAGATCACACCACACACACAGTGGAGTCTAGTCATAATACAAGATCAAACCACACATACAGTGGAGTCTAGTCATAATACAAGATCACACCACACACAGTGGAGTCTAGTCATAATACAAGATCACACCACACACAGTGGAGTCTAGTCATAATACAAGATCAAACCACACACAGTGGAGTCTAGTCATAATACAAGATCACACCATACACAGTGGAGTCTAGTCATAATACAAGATCACACCACAAACACAGTGGAGTCTAGTCATAATACAAGATCACACCACATACAGTGGAGTCTAGTCATAATACAAGATCACACCACACACAGTGGAGTCTAGTCATAATACAAGATCACAACACACACAGCGGAGTCTAGTCATAATACAAGATCAAACCACACACACAGTGGAGTCTAGTCATAATACAAGATCAAACCACACACAGTGGAGTCTAGTCATAATACAAGATCAAACCACACACAGTGGAGTCTAGTCATAATACAAGATCACACACACACAGTGGAGTCTAGTCATAATACAAGATCACACCACACACCATGGAGTCTAGTCATATACAAGATCAAACCACACACACAGTGGAGTCTAGTTATAATACAAGATCAAACCACACACACAGTGGAGTCTAGTCATAATACAAGATCAAACCACACATACAGTGGAGTCTAGTCATAATACAAGATCACACCACACACAGTGGAGTCTAGTCATAATACAAGATCACACCACACAAACAGTGGAGTCTAGTCATAATATAAGATCAAACCACACACAGAGAAGTCTAGTCATAATACAAGATCAAACCACACACAGTGGAGTCTAGTCATACTACAAGATCCAACCACACACAGTGAAGTCTAGTCATAATACAAGATCACACCACACACAGTGGAGTCTAGTCATAATACAAGATCACACCAAATACTGTGGAGTCTAGTCATACTACAAGATCAAACCACACACAGTGGAGTCTAGTCATAATACAAGATCACACCACACACAGTGGAGTCTAGTCATAATACAAGATCACACCACACACAGTGGAGTCTAGTCATAATACAAGATCACACCAAATACTGTGGAGTCTAGTCATAATACAAGATCACACCACACACAGTGGAGTCTAGTCATAATACAAGATCACAGCACACACTGTGGAGTCTAGTCATAATACAAGATCACACCACACACCATGGAGTCTAGTCATACTACAAGATCAAACCACACACACAGTGGAGTCTAGTTATAATACAAGATCACACCATACACAGTGGAGTCTAGTCATAATACAAGATCACACCACACACAGTGAAGTCTAGTCTTAATACAAGATCACACCATACACAGCGGAGTCTAGTCATAATACAAGATCACACCACACTCACAGTGGAGTCCAGTTAGTTATAATACAAGATCACACACACACACAGAGTGGAGTCTAGTCATAATACAAGATCACACCACACACAGTGGAGTCTAGTCATAATACAAGATCACACCACACACAGTGGAGTCTAGTCATAATACAAGATCACACCACACACACAGTGGAGTCTAGTCATAATACAAGATTAAACCACACACACAGTGGAGTCTAGTCATAATACAAGATCACACCACACACAGTGGAGTCTAGTCATAATACAAGATCAAACCATACACACACAGTGGAGTCTAGTCATAATACAAGATCACATCACACACAGTGGAGTCTAGTCATAATACAAGATCACACCACACACACAGTGGAGTCTAGTCATAATACAAGATCACACCATACACAGTGGAGTCTAGTCATAATACAAGATCACACCACACACAGTGAAGTCTAGTCATAATACAAGATCACACCATACACAGTGGAGTCTAGTCATAATACAATATCACACCACCTACAGTGGAGTCTAGTTATAATACAAGATCACACCACACATACAGTGGAGTCTAATCATAGTACAAGATCACACCAAATACTGTGGAGTCTAGTCATAATACAAGATCAAACCACACACACAGTGGAGTCTAGTCATAATACAAGATCACACCACACACAGTGGAGTCTAGTCATAATACAAGATCACACCACACACAGTGGAGTCTAGTCATAATACAAGATCACACACAGTGGAGTCTAGTCATAATACAATATCACACCACACACAGTGGAGTCTAGTCATAATATAAGATCACACCACACACAGTGGAGTCTAGTCATAATACAAGATCAAACCACACACACAGTGGAGTCTAGTCAAAATACAAGATCACACCACACACACAGTGGAGTATAGTTTGTTATAATACAAGATCACGCACACACACACAGTGGAGTCTAGTCATAATACAAGATCACACCACACACACAGTGGAGTCTAGTCACAATACAAGATCAAACCACACACAGTGGAGTCTAGTCATAATACAAGATCACACCATACACAGTGGAGTCTAGTCATAATACAAGATCACACCACACACAGTGGAGTCTAGTCATAATACAAGATAACACCACAAACACAGTGGAGTCTAGTCATAATACAAGATCACACCACATACAGTGGCGTCTAGTCATAATACAAGATCACACCACACACACAGTGGAGTCTAGTCATAATACAAGATCACAACACACACAACGGAGTCTAGTGATAATACAAGATCACACCACACACAGTGGAGTCTAGTCATAATACAAGATCACACCACACACACAGTGGAGTCTAGTCATAATACAAGATCACACACACAGTGGAGTCTAGTCATAATACAAGATCAACCACAACTGGAGTCTAGTCATAATACAAGATCAACCACACACAGTTAGTTATAATACAAGATCACACACACAGTGGAGTCTAGTCATAATACAAGATCACACCACACACAGTGGAGTCTAGTCATAATACAAGATCACACCACACACAGTGGAGTCTAGTCATAATACAAGATCACACCACACACAGTGGAGTCTAGTCATAATACAAGATCACACCACACACACAGTGGAGTCTAGTCATAATACAAGATCACACCACACACAGTGGAGTCTAGTCATAATACAAGATCACACCACACACACAGTGGAGTCTAGTCATAATACAAGATCAAACCACACACACAGTGGAGTCTAGTCATAATACAAGATCACACCACACACAGTGGAGTCTAGTCATAATACAAGATCAAACCAACACACACAGTGGAGTCTAGTCATAATACAAGATCACACCACACACAGTGGAGTCTAGTCATAATACAAGATCACACCACACACAGTGGAGTCTAGTCATAATACAAGATCACACCACACACACAGTGGAGTCTAGTCATAATACAAGATCACACCACACACAGTGGAGTCTAGTCATAATACAAGATCAACACACACACAGTGGAGTCTAGTCATAATACAAGATCACACCACACACAGTGGAGTCTAGTCATAATACAAGATCAAACCACACACACAGTGGAGTCTAGTCATAATACAAGATCACACCACACAACAGTGGAGTCTAGTCATAATACAAGATCACACCACACACAGTGGAGTCTAGTCATAATACAAGATCACACCACACACACAGTGGAGTCTAGTCATAATACAAGATCACACCACACACAGTGGAGTCTAGTCATAATACAAGATCACACCACACAACAGGAGTCTATCATAATAAAGATCAACCACACACAGTGGAGTCTAGTCATAATACAAGATCAAACCACACACAGTGGAGTCTAGTCATAATACAAGATCAAACCACACACAGTGGAGTCTAGTCATAATACAAGATCACACCACACACACAGTGGAGTCTAGTCATAATACAAGATCACACCACACACACAGTGGAGTCTAGTTATAATACAAGATCACACACACACACAGTGGAGTCTAGTCATAATACAAGATCACACCACACACACAGTGGAGTCTAGTCATAATACAAGATCAAACCACACACAGTGGAGTCTAGTCATAATACAAGATCACACCATACACAGTGGAGTCTAGTCATAATACAAGATCACACCACACACAGTGGAGTCTAGTCATAATACAAGATCACACCACAAACACAGTGGAGTCTAGTCATAATACAAGATCACACCACATACAGTGGCGTCTAGTCATAATACAAGATCACACCACACACACAGTGGAGTCTAGTCATAATACAAGATCACACACACACAGCGGAGTCTAGTCATAATACAAGATCACACCACACACAGTGGAGTCTAGTCATAATACAAGATCACACCACACACACAGTGGAGTCTAGTTAGTTATAATACAAGATCACACACACAGTGGAGTCTAGTCATAATACAAGATCACACCACACACAGTGGAGTCTAGTCATAATACAAGATCACACCACACACAGTGGAGTCTAGTCATAATACAAGATCACACCACACACAGTGGAGTCTAGTTAGTTATAATACAAGATCAAACACACACACAGTGGAGTCTAGTCATAATACAAGATCACACCACACACAGTGGAGTCTAGTCATAATACAAGATCACACCACACACACAGTGGAGTCTAGTCATAATACAAGATCAAACCACACACACAGTGGAGTCTAGTCATAATACAAGATCACACCACACACAGTGGAGTCTAGTCATAATACAAGATCAAATCACACACACACAGTGGAGTCTAGTCATAATACAAGATCACACCACACACAGTGGAGTCTAGTCATAATACAAGATCACACCACACACAGTGGAGTCTAGTCAAAATACAAGATCACACCACACACACAGTGGAGTCTATTAGTTATAATACAAGATCACACACACAGTGGAGTCTAGTCATAATACAAGATCACACACACACAGTGGAGTCTAGTCATAATACAAGATCACACCACACACAGTGGAGTCTAGTCATAATACAAGATCAAACCACACACAGTGGAGTCTAGTCATAATACAAGATCACACCACACACAGTGGAGTCTAGTCATAATACAAGATCACACCACAAACACAGTGGAGTCTAGTCATAATACAAGATCACACCACACACAGTGGAGTCTAGTCATAATACAAGATCACACCACACACAGTGGAGTCTAGTCATAATACAAGATCACAACACACACAGTGGAGTCTAGTCATAATACAAGATCAAACCACACACACAGTGGAGTCTAGTCATAATACAAGATCAAACCAACACAGTGGAGTCTAGTCATAATACAAGATCAAACCACACCAGTGGAGTCTAGTCATAATACAAGATCAAACCACACACACAGTGGAGTCTAGTCATAATACAAGATCAAAACACACACACAGTGGAGTCTAGTCATAATACAAGATCACACCACACACAGTGGAGTCTAGTCATAATACAAGATCAAACCACACACAGTGGAGTCTAGTCATAATACAAGATCACACCACACACAGTGGAGTCTAGTCATAATACAAGATCACACCACACACAGTGGAGTCTAGTCATAATACAAGATCACACCACACAACAGTGGAGTCTAGTCATAATACAAGATCACACCACACACAGTGGAGTCTAGTCATAATACAAGATCAAACACACACACAGTGGAGTCTAGTCATAATACAAGATCCAACCACACACAGTGAGTCTAGTCATAATACAAGATCACACCACACACAGTGGAGTCTAGTCATAATACAAGATCACACCAACACAGTGGAGTCTAGTCATAATACAAGATCACACCACACACAGTGGAGTCTAGTCATAATACAAGATCACACCACACACAGTGGAGTCTAGTCATAATACAAGATCACACCACACACAGTGGAGTCTAGTCATAATACAAGATCACACCAAACACAGTGGAGTCTAGTCATAATACAAGATCACACCACACACAGTGGAGTCTAGTCATAATACAAGATCACACCACACACAGTGGAGTCTAGTCATAATACAAGATCACACCACACACCATGGAGTCTAGTCATAATACAAGATCACACCACACACACAGTGGAGTCTAGTCATAATACAAGATCACACCACACACAGTGGAGTCTAGTCATAATACAAGATCACACCACACACAGTGGAGTCTAGTCATAATACAAGATCACACCACACACAGTGGAGTCTAGTCATAATACAAGATCACACCAACCAGTGGAGTCTAGTCATAATACAAGATCACACACACACACAGTGGAGTCTAGTCATAATACAAGATCACACCACACACAGTGGAGTCTAGTCATAATACAAGATCACACCACACACACAGTGGAGTCTAGTCATAATACAAGATCACACCCACACACAGTGGAGTCTAGTCATAATACAAGATCAAACCACACACAGTGGAGTCTAGTCATAATACAAGATCACACCACACACAGTGGAGTCTAGTCATAATACAAGATCACACCACACACAGTGGAGTCTAGTCATAATACAAGATCACACCACACACAGTGGAGTCTAGTCATAATACAAGATCACACCACACACACAGTGGAGTCTAGTCATAATACAAGATCACACCACACACACAGTGGAGTCTAGTCATAATACAAGATCACACACACACACAGTGGAGTCTAGTCATAATACAAGATCACACACACACAGTGGAGTCTAGTCATAATACAAGATCACACCACACAGTGGAGTCTAGTCATAATACAAGATCACACCACACACAGTGGAGTCTAGTCATAATACAAGATCAACCACACACAGTGGAGTCTAGTCATAATACAAGATCACACCACACACAGTGGAGTCTAGTCATAATACAAGATCACACACACACAGTGGACTAGTCATAATACAAGATCACACCACACACACAGTGGAGTCTAGTCATAATACAAGATCACACCACACACAGTGGAGTCTAGTCATAATACAAGATCACACCACACACAGTGGAGTCTAGTCATAATACAAGATCACACCACACACAGTGGAGTCTAGTCATAATACAAGATCAAACCACACACACAGTGGAGTCTAGTCATAATACAAGATCACACCACACACAGTGGAGTCTAGTCATAATACAAGATCACACCACACACAGTGGAGTCTAGTCATAATACAAGATCAAACCACACACAGTGGAGTCTAGTCATAATACAAGATCACACCATACACAGTGGAGTCTAGTCATAATACAAGATCACACCACAAACACAGTGGAGTCTAGTCATAATACAAGATCACACCACATACAGTGGCGTCTAGTCATAATACAAGATCACACCACACACAGTGGAGTCTAGTCATAATACAAGATCACAACACACACAGCGGAGTCTAGTCATAATACAAGATCAAACCACACACACAGTGGAGTCTAGTCATAATACAAGATCACACCACACACAGTGGAGTCTAGTCATAATACAAGATCAACACACACAGTGGAGTCTAGTCATAATACAAGATCACACCAACACAGTGGAGTCTAGTCATAATACAAGATCACACCACACACAGTGGAGTCTAGTCATAATACAAGATCACACCACACACAGTGGAGTCTAGTATAATACAAGATCACACCACACACACAGTGGAGTCTAGTCATAATACAAGATCAAACCACACACACAGTGGAGTCTAGTCATAATACAAGATCACACCACACACAGTGGAGTCTAGTCATAATACAAGATCACACCACACACAGTGGAACTAGTACACACACAGTGGAGTCTAGTCATAATACAAGATCACACCACACACAGTGAGTCTAGTCATAATACAAGATCACACCACACACACAGTGGAGTCTAGTCATAATACAAGATCACATAATACAAGATCACACCACACACAGTGGAGTCTAGTCATAATACAAGATCACACCACACACAGTGGAGTCTAGTCATAATACAAGATCACACCACACACAGTGGAGTCTAGTCATAATACAAGATCACACCAAATACAGTGGAGTCTAGTCATAATACAAGATCACACCACACACAGTGGAGTCTAGTCATAATACAAGATCACACCACACACTGTGGAGTCTAGTCATAATACAAGATCACACCACACACCATGGAGTCTAGTCATACTACAAGATCAAACCACACACACAGTGGAGTCTAGTTATAATACAAGATCACACCATACACAGTGGAGTCTAGTCATAATACAAGATCACACCACACACAGTGAAGTCTAGTCTTAATACAAGATCACACCATACACAGTGGAGTCTAGTCATAATACAAGATCACACCACACCACAGTGGAGTCTAGTTATAATACAAGATCACACACACACACAAGTGGAGTCTAGTCATAATACAAGATCACACCACACACAGTGGAGTCTAGTCATAATACAAGATCACACCACACACAGTGGAGTCTAGTCATAATACAAGATCACACCACACACACAGTGGAGTCTAGTCATAATACAAGATCAAACCACACACACAGTGGAGTCTAGTCATAATACAAGATCACACCACACACAGTGGAGTCTAGTCATAATACAAGATCAAACCAACACACACAGTGGAGTCTAGTCATAATACAAGATCACATCACACACAGTGGAGTCTAGTCATAATACAAGATCACACCACACACACAGTGGAGTCTAGTCATAATACAAGATCACACCATACACAGTGGAGTCTAGTCATAATACAAGATCACACCACACACAGTGGAGTCTAGTCATAATACAAGATCACACACACACACAGTGGAGTCTAGTCATAATACAAGATCACACCACACACAGTGGAGTCTAGTCATAATACAAGATCACACCACACACAGTGGAGTCTAGTCATAATACAAGATCAACACACACAAAACAAACAACACACGTGGAGTCTAGTATAATACAAGATCACACCACACAACAGTGGAGTCTATCAAACAAGATCACACCAAAACGTGGAGTCTAGTCATACTACAAGATCAAACCACACACACAGTGGAGTCTAGTCATAATACAAAATCACACCACACACAGTGGAGTCTAGTCATAATACAAGATCACACCCACACACAGTGGAGTCTAGTCATAATACAAGATCACACACAGTGGAGTCTAGTCATAATACAAGATCACACCACACACAGTGGAGTCTAGTCATAATACAAGATCACACACACACACAGTGGAGTCTAGTCATAATACAAGATCACAACCACACACACAGTGGAGTCTAGTCATAATACAAGATCACACACACACACTGGAGTTAGTATAATACAAGATCACACCACACACAGTGGAGTCTAGTCATAATACAAGATCACACCACACACACAGTGGAGTCTAGTCATAATACAAGATCAAACCACACACAGTGGAGTCTAGTCATAATACAAGATCACACCACACACAGTGGAGTCTAGTCATAATACAAGATCACACCACACACAGTGGAGTCTAGTCATAATACAAGATCACACCACAAACACAGTGGAGTCTAGTCATAATACAAGATCACACCACACACAGTGGAGTCTAGTCATAATACAAGATCACACCACACACACAGTGGAGTCTAGTCATAATACAAGATCACAACACACACAGTGGAGTCTAGTCATAATACAAGATCACACCACACACAGTGGAGTCTAGTCATAATACAAGATCACACCACACACAGTGGAGTCTAGTCATAATACAAGATCACACCACACACAGTGGAGTCTAGTCATAATACAAGATCACACCAAACACAGTGGAGTCTAGTCATAATACAAGATCACACCACACACAGTGGAGTCTAGTCATAATACAAGATCACACCACACACAGTGGAGTCTAGTCATAATACAAGATCACACCACACACCGTGGAGTCTAGTCATAATACAAGATCAAACCACACACACAGTGGAGTCTAGTCATAATACAAGATCACACCACACACAGTGGAGTCTAGTCATAATACAAGATCACACCACACACAGTGGAGTCTAGTCATAATACAAGATCACACCACACACAGTGGAGTCTAGTCATAATACAAGATCACACCACACACAGTGGAGTCTAGTCATAATACAAGATCACACACACACACACAGTGGAGTCTAGTCATAATACAAGATCACACCACACACAGTGGAGTCTAGTCATAATACAAGATCACACCACACACAGTGGAGTCTAGTCATAATACAAGATCACACCACACACACAGTGGAGTCTAGTCATAATACAAGATCAAACCACACACACAGTGGAGTCTAGTCATAATACAAGATCACACCACACACAGTGGAGTCTAGTCATAATACAAGATCAAACCAACACACACAGTGGAGTCTAGTCATAATACAAGATCACACCACACACAGTGGAGTCTAGTCATAATACAAGATCACACCACACACAGTGGAGTCTAGTCATAATACAAGATCACACCACACACACAGTGGAGTCTAGTTATAATACAAGATCACACCACACACAGTGGAGTCTAGTCATAATACAAGATCACACCACACACAGTGGAGTCTAGTCATAATACAAGATCACACCACACACAGTGGAGTCTAGTCATAATACAAGATCACACCACCTACAGTGGAGTCTAGTTATAATACAAGATCACACCACACATACAGTGGAGTCTAATCATAATACAAGATCACACCAAATACTGTGGAGTCTAGTCATACTACAAGATCAAACCACACACACAGTGGAGTCTAGTCATAATACAAAATCACACCACATACAGTGGAGTCTAGTCATAATACAAGATCACACCCACACACAGTGGAGTCTAGTCATAATACAAGATCACACACAGTGGAGTCTAGTCATAATACAATATCACACCACACACAGTGGAGTCTAGTCATAATACAAGATCACACCACACACAGTGGAGTCTAGTCATAATACAAGATCAAACCACACACACAGTGGAGTCTAGTCAAAATACAAGATCACACCACACACACAGTGGAGTATAGTTTGTTATAATACAAGATCACGCACACACACACAGTGGAGTCTAGTCATAATACAAGATCACACCACACACACAGTGGAGTCTAGTCACAATACAAGATCAAACCACACACAGTGGAGTCTAGTCATAATACAAGATCACACCATACACAGTGGAGTCTAGTCATAATACAAGATCACACCACACACAGTGGAGTCTAGTCATAATACAAGATAACACCACAAACACAGTGGAGTCTAGTCATAATACAAGATCACACCACATACAGTGGCGTCTAGTCATAATACAAGATCACACCACACACACAGTGGAGTCTAGTCATAATACAAGATCACAACACACACAGCGGAGTCTAGTCATAATACAAGATCACACCACACACAGTGGAGTCTAGTCATAATACAAGATCACACCACACACACAGTGGAGTCTAGTTAGTTATAATACAAGATCACACACACAGTGGAGTCTAGTCATAATACAAGATCACACCACACACAGTGGAGTCTAGTCATAATACAAGATCACACCACACACAGTGGAGTCTAGTCATAATACAAGATCACACCACACACAGTGGAGTCTAGTTAGTTATAATACAAGATCAAACACACACACAGTGGAGTCTAGTCATAATACAAGATCACACCACACACAGTGGAGTCTAGTCATAATACAAGATCACACCACACACACAGTGGAGTCTAGTCATAATACAAGATCAAACCACACACACAGTGGAGTCTAGTCATAATACAAGATCACACCACACACAGTGGAGTCTAGTCATAATACAAGATCAAACACACACACACAGTGGAGTCTAGTCATAATACAAGATCACACCACACACAGTGGAGTCTAGTCATAATACAAGATCACACCACACACAGTGGAGTCTAGTCAAAATACAAGATCACACCACACACACAGTGGAGTCTAGTATAATACAAGATCACACACACAGTGGAGTCTAGTCATAATACAAGATCACACACACACAGTGGAGTCTAGTCATAATACAAGATCACACCACACACAGTGGAGTCTAGTCATAATACAAGATCAAACCACACACAGTGGAGTCTAGTCATAATACAAGATCACACCACACACAGTGGAGTCTAGTCATAATACAAGATCACACCACAAACACAGTGGAGTCTAGTCATAATACAAGATCACACCACATACAGTGGCGTCTAGTCATAATACAAGATCACACCACACACAGTGGAGTCTAGTCATAATACAAGATCACAACACACACAGCGGAGTCTAGTCATAATACAAGATCAAACCACACACACAGTGGAGTCTAGTCATAATACAAGATCAAACCACACACAGTGGAGTCTAGTCATAATACAAGATCAAACCACACACAGTGGAGTCTAGTCATAATACAAGATCAAACCACACACACAGTGGAGTCTAGTCATAATACAAGATCAAATCACACACACAGTGGAGTCTAGTCATAATACAAGATCACACCACACACAGTGGAGTCTAGCTATAATACAAGATCAAACCACACACACAGTGGAGTCTAGTCATAATACAAGATCAAACCACACATACAGTGGAGTCTAGTCATAATACAAGATCACACCACACACAGTGGAGTCTAGTCATAATACAAGATCAAACCACACATACAGTGGAGTCTAGTCATAATACAAGATCACACCACACACAGTGGAGTCTAGTCATAATACAAGATCACACCACACAAACAGTGGAGTCTAGTCATAATATAAGATCAAACCACACACAGAGAAGTCTAGTCATACTACAAGATCAAACCACACACAGTGGAGTCTAGTCATACTACAAGATCCAACCACACACAGTGAAGTCTAGTCATAATACAAGATCACACCACACACAGTGGAGTCTAGTCATAATACAAGATCACACCAAATACTGTGGAGTCTAGTCATACTACAAGATCAAACCACACACAGTGGAGTCTAGTCATAATACAAGATCACACCACACACAGTGGAGTCTAGTCATAATACAAGATCACACCACACACAGTGGAGTCTAGTCATAATACAAGATCACACCAAATACTGTGGAGTCTAGTTATAATACAAGATCACACCACACACAGTGGAGTCTAGTCATAATACAAGATCACAGCACACACAGTGGAGTCTAGTCATAATACAAGATCACACCACACACCATGGAGTCTAGTCATACTACAAGATCAAACCACACACACAGTGGAGTCTAGTCATAATACAAGATCACACCACACACAGTGAAGTCTAGTCTTAATACAAGATCACACCATACACAGTGGAGTCTAGTCATAATACAATATCACACCAACTACTGTGGAGTCTAGTTATAATACAAGATCACACCACACATACAGTGGAGTCTAATCATAGTACAAGATCACACCAAATACTGTGGAGTCTAGTCATACTACAAGATCAAACCACACACACAGTGGAGTCTAGTCATAATACAAAATCACACCACATACAGTGGAGTCTAGTCATAATACAAGATCACACCCACACACAGTGGAGTCTAGTCATAATACAAGATCACACACAGTGGAGTCTAGTCATAATACAATATCACACCACACACAGTGGAGTCTAGTCATAATACAAGATCACACCACACACAGTGGAGTCTAGTCATAATACAAGATCACACTACACACACAGTGGAGTCTAGTCATAATACAAGATCACACCACACACAGTGACGTCTAGTTATAATACAAGATCACACCACACACAGTGGAGTCTAGTCATAATACAAGATCAAACCTCACACAGTGGAGTCTAGTCATAATACAATATCAAGCCTCACACAGTGGAGTCTAGTCATAATACAAGATCAAACCACACACAGTGGAGTCTAGTCATAATACAAGATCAAACCTCACACAGTGGAGTCTAGTCATAATACAAGATCACACAACACACAGTGGAGTCTAGTCATAATACAAGATCACACCACACACAGTGGAGTCTAGTCATAATACAAGATCACACCACACACAGTGGAGTCTAGTCATAATACAAGATCACACACAGTGGAGTCTAGTCATAATACAAGATCACACCACACACAGTGGAGTCTAGTCATAATACAAGATCACACCACACACAGTGGAGTCTAGTCATAATACAAGATCAAACCACACACAGTGGAGTCTAGTCATAATACAAGATCACACCACACACAGTGGAGTCTAGTCATAATACAAGATCAACACACACACACAGTGGAGTCTAGTCATAATACAAGATCACACCACACACAGTGGAGTCTAGTCATAATACAAGATCACACCACACACACGTGGAGTCTAGTCATAATACAAGATCACACCACACACAGTGGAGTCTAGTCATAATACAAGATCACACCACACACAGTGGAGTCTAGTCATAATACAAGATCACAACACACAGTGGAGTCTAGTCATAATACAAGATCACACCACACACAGTGGAGTCTAGTCATAATACAAGATCACACCACACACACAGTGGAGTCTAGTCATAATACAAGATCACACCACACACAGTGGAGTCTAGTCATAATACAAGATCACACCACACACAGTGGAGTCTAGTCATAATACAAGATCAAACCACACACACAGTGGAGTCTAGTCATAATACAAGATCACACCACACACAGTGGAGTCTAGTCATAATACAAGATCACACCACACACAGTGGAGTCTAGTCATAATACAAGATCACACCACACACAGTGGAGTCTAGTCATAATACAAGATCACACCACACACATGTGGAGTCTAGTCATAATACAAGATCACACCACACACAATGGAGTCTAGTCATAATACAAGATCAAACCACACACAGTGAAGTCTAGTCATAATACAAGATCACACCACACACACTGTGGAGTCTAGTCATAATACAAGATCACACGGTGTGGATAATCTTGTGTATTTATGAGAATACCATTATAATATGCAGAGGCGAAGACATTAATTATTTTTAATATGACCAATAACCTGGAACACAACAGCTGGGACACTATGCACATAGCTGCAACAATAATGTGCTGACAGACGTGTGCATGTGCGCGCGCCATATACTCGCATGGAAACGGATTTCATACTGATAGAAAAATAACTTGTATATACTCTGTGGAAATAAACAATGATTAAACTAAATGCATGTGTAATATTAAAATACATGTACGCGTATTAACACCATATAACACAACATGTATTCTATAGAGATACGAGGAACTTTTACCGACGACTAAAAACTAATAACACTAGTCAGCTAAAAATAGTAATTATAAGTTGGGAAGTCCTACAATATATTGAGAAATCATACAATAAGTTGAGTAGTCATACAATATATTGAGAAATCATACAATAAGTTGAGTAGTCATACAATATATTGAGAAATCATACAATAAGTTGAGTAGTCATACAATAAGTTGGGAAGTCATACAATACGTTAGGAAGTCATACAATACGTTGAGTAGTCATACAATATATTGAGAAGTCATACAATAAGTTGAGTAGGCATACAATACGTTGAGAAGTCATACAATACGTTGAGAAGTCATACAATACGTTGAGTAGGCATACAATACGTTGAGAAGTCATACAATACGTTGAGAAGTCATACAATACGTTGAGTAGGCATACAATACGTTGAGAAGTCATATAATAAGTTGTGAAGTCATACAATACGTTAGGAAGTCATACAATACGTTGAGACGTCATACAATAAGTTGGGTAGTCATACAATAAATTGAGACGTCATGCAATAAGTTGGGAAGTCATACACTAAGTTGGGAAGTCATACACTAAGTTGGGAAGTCATACACTAAGTTGGGAAGTCATACACTAAGTTGGGAAGTCATACAATAAATTGAGACGTCATACAATAAGTTGGGAAGTCATACAATAAACTAGGAAGCCATACAATACGTTGAGTCGTCATACAATAAGTTGAGTAGTCATACAATAAGTTGGGAAGTCATACAATACGTTGGGGAAGTCATATAATACGTTGGGAAGTCATACAATAAGTTGGGGAAGTCATATAATACGTTGAGAAGTCATACAATATATTGAGAAGTCATACAATAAGTTGAGTAGGCATACAATACGTTGAGAAGTCATACAATAAGTTGGGAAGTCATACAATAAGTTAGGAAGTCATACAATAAGTTAGGAAGTCATACAATACGTTGAGACGTCATACAATACGTTGAGTAGGCATACAATACGTTGAGAAGTCATACAATAAGTTAGGAAGTCATACAATACGTTGAGACGTCATACAATACGTTGAGTAGGCATACAATACGTTGAGAAGTCATACAATAAGTTAGGAAGTCATACAATATATTGAGTAGTCATACAATATATTGAGAAGTCATACAATAAGTTGGGAAGTCATACAATAAGTTAGGATGTCATAAAATACGTTGAGACGTCATACAATAAGTTGAGTAGTCATACAATAAATTGAGACGTCATACGAAAAGTTGAGAAGTCATACAATAAATTGGGAAGTCATACACTAAGTTGGGAAGTCATACAATAAGTTGAGAAGTCAAACAATAAGTTTGAGACTTCATACAACAAGTTGAGAAGTCATACGATAAGTTGAGTAGTCATACAATAAATTGGGAAGTCATACAATAAGTTGAGTAGTCATACAATAAATTTAGACGTCATACAATACGTTGGGAAGTCATACAATAAGCTAAGAAGTCATACAATACGTTGAGAAGTCATACAATAAGTTGGGAAGTCATACAATACGTTGGGAAGTCATACAATACGTTAGGAAGTCATACAATACGTTGAGAAGTCATACAATAAATTGAGAATTCATACAATACGTTGGGAAGTCATACAATAAGTTAAGTAGTCATACAATAAATTGGGAAGTCATACAATAAGTTGGGAAGTCATACAATACGTTGGGAAGTCATACAATACGTTGGGAAGTCATACAATAAGTTGGGAAGTCATACAATACGTTGGGAAGTCATACAATACGTTGGGAAGTCATACAATACGTTGGGAAGTCATACAATACGTTGGGAAGTCATACAATAAGTTAAGTAGTCATACAATAAATTGGGAAGTCATACAATACGTTGAGTAGTCATACAATAAGTTGGGAAGTCATACAATAAGTTGGGAAGTCATACAATAAGTTGGGGAAGTCATACAATACGTTGAGAAGTCATACAATAAGTTGAGTCGTCATACAATAAGTTGAGAAGTCATACAATAAGTTGAGAAGTCATACAATACGTTGGGAAGTCATACAATAAGTTAAGTAGTCATACAATAAATTGAGAATTCATACAATAAATTGAGAATTCATACAATACGTTAGGAAGTCATACAATACGTTGGCAAGTCATACAATAAATTGAGAATTCATACAATAAATTGGGAAGTCATACAATACGTTGATAAGTCATACAATACGTTAGGAAGTCATACAATAAGTTGAGTAGTCATAAAATAAATTGAGAATTCATACAATAAGTTGAGTAGTCATACAATAAGTTGAGTAGTCATACAATAAGTTGAGTAGTCATACAATAAAAGTTGAGTAGTCATACAATAAGTTGAGTAGTCATACAATAAGTTGAGTAGTCATATAATGAGCTAAGACAAGTTTGGGAGGGATATGGAAGTTAACTAGTTTTACAGCCTTTACAGAGTTGTGTTTTACGGCATTATTATATACATTGTATTGCATTTGTCTGGTTATTTAGCAATTTAAGCATTTAAGATCATACAAGACGACGGGCCATTTCCTTTGATAGGCCCCTTGACTTATTGATAAAAGTTATCAGCCTATGTTTATTTTCATTGAAAACCCGAGAGACTATGTTGACGTAGTGACTGACCAAACGATAACCAGAGATAAAACCACAAGTAAGTACATGTAAATGGTACTGTTATTTAAACGAACTGGTTGTCCAGATTTCACGAAAAAAGAATAATTTTTTGATTTTAGAATCATTAGATGATGTTGCAATCATTAAAGTAGTGCAAACGATTATCCGGTTAACCGATATCGGTTAAAAACTGACGATTAACGGGTTAGAATATTATTAACCGGTTAATCGGACGAGTTAATCCATTGGCAACATGATTTCTAGTTTAATCATATTTTATTGCTCGTTTCATTTTGCATATACACGTGAATACAAAACATGACCATTTAAAGAAAAGTAAACTGGTTGGGCCACAAGTTCTAGCAACATTAGTTACGGCCCTTCCCGACAAGTTCTAATTGAACAGAAATAGCCACTAATGGTTTCAAGCGTAAATAAAGAAATGTAGCGATTTTATTTACATGAATTAATAAAAGAAAAAGAATACATATTGTAGAAATACTGAAAAGAATATAGATAAAAATAAGAAGAGGGAAGACATATATCTGGCAACATTAGTGCATGATTACAGTGCATTCTTGAACATTTTCGTCTGCAATCATGGCAAGCAGATCATGTCGGGAATCATTATACTACAGACAGCAATAAGGTTATGTGTAACCTGCGTAATCAGATTTTAAAAAAACTACAGATTAACCGGTTAGTAACCAGATAACACTACCGATTAACCGGTTAGCAACGAGATAACACTACCGATAAACCGGTTAGCAACCATATAACACTACCGATTAACCGGTTAGTAACCAGATAACACTACCGATTAACCGGTTAGCAACCAGATAACACTACCGATTAACCGGTTAGTAACGAGATAACACTACAGATTAACCGGTTAGTAATGAGATAACACTTCAGATTAACCGGTTAGTAACCAGATAACACTACCGATTAACCGGTTAGTAACCAGATAACACTACCGATTAACCGGTTAGTAACCAGATAACACTACCGATTAACCGGTTAGCAACCAGATAACACTACCGATTAACCGGTTAGCAACCAGATAACACTACAGATTAACCGGTTAGTAACGAGATAACACTACAGATTAACCGGTTAGTAACGAGGTAACATTACAGATTAACCGGTTAGTAACCAGATAACACTACCGATTAACCGGTTAGTAACCAGATAACACTACCGATTAACCGGTTAGTAACCAGATAACACTACCGATTAACAGGTTAGTAACCAGATAACACTACCGATTAACCGGTTAGCAACGAGATAACACTACAGATTAACCGGTTAGTAACGAGATAACACTACAGATTAACCGGTTAGTAACGAGATAACACTTCAGATTAACCGGTTAGTAACCAGATAACACTATAGATTAACCGGTTAGTAACCAGATAACACTACAGATTAATCGGTTAGTAACAAGATAACAATACAGAGTAACCGGTTAGCAACGAGATAACACTACAGATTAACCGGTTAGTAACGAGATAACACTACAGATTAACCGGTTAGTAACGAGATAACACTTCAGATTAACCGGTTAGTAACCAGATAACACTATAGATTAACCGGTTAGTAACCAGATAACACTACAGATTAATCGGTTAGTAACAAGATAACAATACAGAGTAACCGGTTAGTAACCAGATAACACTACAGATTAACCGGTTAGTAACGAGATAACACTACAGATTAACCGGTTAGCAACGAGATAACACTACCGATTAACCGGTTAGTAACCAGATAACACTACAGATTAACCGGTTAGTAACGAGATAACACTACAGATTAACCGGTTAGCAACGAGATAACACTACCGATTAACCGGTTAGTAACCAGATAACACTACCGATTAACCGGTTAGCAACCAGATAACACTACCGATTAACAGGTTAGCAACCATATAACACTACAGATTAACCGGTTAGTAACGAGATAACACTACAGATTAACCGGTTAGTAACCAGATAACACTATAGATTAACCGGTTAGTAACCAGATAACACTACAGATTAACCGGTTAGTAACAAGATAACAATACAGAGTAACCGGTTAGCAACGAGATAACACTACAGATTAACCGGTTAGTAACGAGATAACACTACAGATTAACCGGTTAGTAACGAGATAACACTTCAGATTAACCGGTTAGTAACCAGATAACACTATAGATTAACCGGTTAGTAACCAGATAACACTACAGATTAATCGGTTAGTAACAAGATAACAATACAGAGTAACCGGTTAGCAACGAGATAACACTACAGATTAACCGGTTAGTAACGAGATAACACTACAGATTAACCGGTTAGTAACGAGATAACACTACTGATTAACCGGTTAGTAACGCGATAACACTACAGATTAACCGGTTAGTAACGAGATACCACTACCGATTAACCGGTTAGTAACGCGATAACACTACCGATTAACCGGTTAGTAACGAGATAACACTACAGATTAACCGGTTAGTAACCAGATAACAATACCGATTAACCGGTTAGTAACGAGATAACACTACCGATTAACCGGTTAGTAACGAGATAACACTACCGATTAACCGGTTAGTAACGAGATAACACTACCGATTAACCGGTTAGTAACCAGATAACACTACCGATTAACCGGTTAGTAACCAGATAACCGATTAACCGATTCTTCGCTGGGGTCCTCGTCGCTACCGGATCAGGGTAAAAACCGCATTCCGCCGTCTCCACCAGGATCAGGCTAAAAACAACACCGAGCAGCACAGTCTCGCCAAGTAGGGAAGTTACTGAGTCACATGGCTTCTTCTGTTCCGATAACGAGGTTAGCATCTGCGAAGTCCATTTATTTTCGTGACTGTTCTTTTTGTATTCCTGCCTGCTCATCAATGTGTCGTTCAGCCGACCCGGCTGATTTTCGTTGGGTGGGTCCAGTGTCTACGGTTCTGTGTAGTAGTGTATGTAGTTGGGGAACTAGCTTGGCGTGAGGTACCGGGGCGGGTCGGGCTATAATTAAAAGATCCAATTCACAATTTAAATTTTACGAAAAGTTTCAGAATCTGGATTAGCGTAATGCATCCAGAATCTCGGGGGTATATCAACTAGTGCTGGATTCGAACGCATACCTACCCAGATTGGGCAGCCAATGGGTGAATTTTGAAACACCCACATATCCAGGTTGGGCAGCCAATGGGTGAATTTTGAATCTTCATGGACCCAGAATGCCCGTGGCGTACATCCCTCTGGCAGACGCCTGGCCGACACGTTTATTATGTATCCAAATATGCAACAGAACAAACAATTAATGTTTATGCTGCTTGACACTAATCTCCTGTCATCATATTGCGCAGACGAGTAATATATATATATGTTGCATACTAACTATCTAGTGTGAATGGCAGTAATTATCTGTGTACAGATATGAAGTATTTGATGTGCTTAATTGTAGCGAACAAAAATTCTAAATTCTAAATGTATAAACTCTTCGAAATTAGTAAGGTATCGGTTACCTGTGTAAACATGGATTCCATCGATCCCCCGTCAAAACCTAATAATAGTAACAGTATTTCAATCGATACTTTAAACTGAAGTATCGTATCGGTGCTATACGCCGTGCACGTAACAGAAACAGAAGATACTCTGGAATGGGCTTCTGTCCGCATCATAGCACTATCCTCCGAATATTTAAATGACCAATCTCTTCAGGAAGCGTCGCTCATATGGGCAAGCGGTAGCGACGATAAATAAACGAGAAACACATACATGAATTCATGTTTCATTGCAATAATCCCCAGAGATCGTGCTCAGTATGAAGAATTGGCTTGTTCTGTCATACAAACCTCCCCCTTCTGTATGTTGAATATGGTGGTGCTCATCCTGACAGTGCTAAGATCACAATCACTAGGAGCTTGGATGTCGTCAATACACATAATCAGTTTTCTCTTCATTGGGTGATCTATATTTATACTTTTCGGATCGTATGAGTATTTTAGCTTACCTGCGTTCACGAAATAAATAATTAAGTTGCTTCGTGGCGTTTGAGCCTTTGATTGGCGTGTACTTCATGGTGTGTATGCGCAATGCCGAGTTCTGGATCATGGCATGGATGTAACAGTTCCCTGCAATATGTTATGGGTTTTGTTGATTGGTTTTGGCAGTAGTTGATGAGGATGACGAGCCCTGCTATATCGTCTAGGGTATATGTGGGTATACCTGGTCCCTGCTATCTCGTCTAGAGTATCTGTGCCATACAGTATGTGGGTGTAACTGTTCCTTGCTATCTCGTCTAGGGTATCTGAGCCATACATTATGTGGGTGTAACTGTTCCTGCTATCTCGTCTAGGGTATCTGAGCCATACATTATGTGGGTGTAACTGTTCCCTGCTATATCGTCTAGGGTATCTGAGCCATACATTATGTGGGTGTAACTGTTCCCTGCTATCTCGTCTAGAGTATCTGAGCCATACATTATGTGGGTGTAACTGTTCCCTGCTATCCCAACAAAAATGTAACTGTTCCTGCTATCTCCAGTATCTGAGCATAATTATTGGTTAACTGTTCCTGTATATCGTCTAGAGTATCTGAGCCATATATTATGTGGGTGTAACTGTTCCCTGCTATCTCGTCTAGAGTATCTGAGCCATACATTATGTGGGTGTAACTGTTCCCTGCTATATCGTCTAGAGTATCTGAGCCATACATTATGTGGGTGTAACTGTTCCCTGCTATCTCGTCTAGAGTATCTGAGCCATATATTATGTGGGTGTAACTGTTCCCTGCTATATCGTCTAGAGTATCTGAGCCATACATTATGTGGGTGTAACTGTTCCCTGCTATCTCGTCTAGAGTATCTGAGCCATACATTATGTGGGTGTAACTGTTCCCTGCTATCTCGTCTAGAGTATCTGAGCCATACATTATGTGGGTGTAACTGTTCCCTGCTATCTCGTCTAGAGTATCTGAGCCATACATTATGTGGGTGTAACTGTTCCCTGCTATATCGTCTAGAGTATCTGAGCCATACATTATGTGGGTGTAACTGTTCCCTGCTATATCGTCTAGAGTATCTGAGCCATACATTATGTGGGTGTAACTGTTCCCTGCTATATCGTCTAGAGTATCTGAGCCATACATTATGTGGGTGTAACTGTTCCCTGCTATATCGTCTAGAGTATCTGAGCCATACATTATGTGGGTGTAACTGTTCCCTGCTATATCGTCTAGGGTATCTGAGCCATACATTATGTGGGTGTAACTGTTCCCTGCTATATCGTCTAGAGTATCTGAGCCATACATTATGTGGGTGTAACTGTTCCCTGCTATATCGTCTAGGGTATCTGAGCCATACATTATGTGGGTGTAACTGTTCCCTGCTATATCGTCTAGGGTATCTGAGCCATACATTATGTGGGTGTAACTGTTCCCTGCTATATCGTCTAGAGTATCTGAGCCATACATTATGTGGGTGTAACTGTTCCCTGCTATCTCGTCTAGAGTATCTGAGCCATATATTATGTGGGTGTAACTGTTCCCTGCTATCTCGTCTAGAGTATCTGAGCCATACATTATGTGGGTGTAACTGTTCCCTGCTATATCGTCTAGAGTATCTGAGCCATACATTATGTGGGTGTAACTGTTCCCTGCTATCTCGTCTAGAGTATCTGAGCCATACATTATGTGGGTGTAACTGTTCCCTGCTATATCGTCTAGAGTATCTGAGCCATACATTATGTGGGTGTAACTGTTCCCTGCTATCCGTCTAGGTATCTGAGCCATACATTATGTGGGTGTACTGTTCCCTGCTATTCGTTATCGTCTAGGGTATCTGAGCCATACATTATGTGGGTGTAACTGTTCCCTGCTATATCGTCTAGGACGCCATACATTATGTGGGTGTAACTGTTCCTGCTATTCCAAGAGTATCTGAGCCATACATTATGTGGGTGTAACTGTTCCCTGCTATATCGTCTAGGGTATCTGAGCCATACATTATGTGGGTGTAACTGTTCCCTGCTATCTCGTCTAGAGTATCTGAGCCATACATTATGTGGGTGTAACTGTTCCCTGCTATATCGTCTAGGGTATCTGAGTCATACATTATGTGGGTGTAACTGTTCCCTGCTATCTCGTCTAGGGTATCTTAGCCATACATTATGTGGGTGTAACTGTTCCCTGCTATATCGTCTAGGGTATCTGAGCCATGCATTATGTGGGTGTAACTGTTCCCTGCTATCTCGTCTAGGGTATCTGAGCCATACATTATGTGGGTGTAACTGTTCCTTGCTATCTCGTCTAGGGTATCTGAGCAATACAGTATGTGGGTGTATCTGTTCCCTGCTATCTCGTCTAGGGTATCTGAGCCATACATTATGTGGGTGTAACTGTTCCTGCTATATCGTGAAGAGCATCTGAGTCATACATTATGTGGGTGTAACTGTTCCCTGCTATCTCGTCTAGAGTATCTGAGCTATACATTATGTGGATGTAACTGTTCCCTGCTATATCGTCTAGGGTATCTGAGCCATACATTATGTGGGTGTAACTGTTCCCTGCTATATCGTCTAGGGTATCTGAGCCATACATTATGTGGGTGTAACTGTTCCCTGCTATATCGTCTAGGGTATCTGAGCCATATATTATGTGGGTGTAACTGTTCCCTGCTATCTCGTCTAGAGTATCTGAGCCATACATTATGTGGGTGTAACTGTTCCTTGCTATATCGTCTAGGGTATCTGAGCCATACATTATGTGGGTGTAACTGTTCCCTGCTATCTCGTCTAGAGTATCTGAGCCATACATTATGTGGGTGTAACTGTTCCCTGCTATCTCGTCTAGAGTATCTGAGCCATACATTATGTGGGTGTAACTGTTCCCTGCTATCTCGTCTAGAGTATCTGAGCCATACATTATGTGGGTGTAACTGTTCCCTGCTATATCGTCTAGGGTATCTGAGCCATACATTATGTGGGTGTAACTGTTCCCTGCTATATCGTCTAGAGTATCTGAGCCATACATTATGTGGGTGTAACTGTTCCCTGCTATATCGTCTAGAGTATCTGAGCCATACATTATGTGGGTGTAACTGTTCCCTGCTATCTCGTCTAGAGTATCTGAGCCATACATTATGTGGGTGTAACTGTTCCCTGCTATCTCGTCTAGGGTATCTGAGCCATACATTATGTGGGTGTAACTGTTCCCTGCTATATCGTCTAGGGTATCTGAGCCATACATTATGTGGGTGTAACTGTTCCCTGCTATCTCGTCTAGAGTATCTGAGCCATACATTATGTGGGTGTAACTGTTCCCTGCTATCTCGTCTAGAGTATCTGAGCCATACATTATGTGGGTGTAACTGTTCCCTGCTATCTCGTCTAGAGTATCTGAGCCATACATTATGTGGGTGTAACTGTTCCCTGCTATCTCGTCTAGAGTATCTGAGCCATACATTATGTGGGTGTAACTGTTCCCTGCTATCTCGTCTAGGGTATCTGAGCCATACATTATGTGGGTGTAGCTGTTCCCTGCTATCTCGTCTAGAGTATCTGAGCCATACATTATGTGGGTGTAACTGTTCCCTGCTATATCGTCTAGGGTATCTGAGCCATACATTATGTGGGTGTAACTGTTCCCTGCTATATCGTCTAGGGTATCTGAGCCATACATTATGTGGGTGTAACTGTTCCCTGCTATCTCGTCTAGAGTATCTGAGCCATACATTATGTGGGTGTAACTGTTCCCTGCTATATCGTCTAGAGTATCTGAGCCATACATTATGTGGGTGTAACTGTTCCCTGCTATCTCGTCTAGAGTATCTGAGCCATACATTATGTGGGTGTAACTGTTCCCTGCTATCTCGTCTAGGGTATCTGAGCCATACATTATGTGGGTGTAACTGTTCCCTGCTATCTCGTCTAGGGTATCTGAGCCATACATTATGTGGGTGTAACTGTTCCCTGCTATCTCAACAAGGGTATCTGAGCCATACATTATGTGGGTGTAACTGTTCCCTGCTATCTCGTCTAGAGTATCTGAGCCATACATTATGTGGGTGTAACTGTTCCCTGCTATATCGTCTAGAGTATCTGAGCCATACATTATGTGGGTGTAACTGTTCCCTGCTATATCGTCTAGAGTATCTGAGCCATACATTATGTGGGTGTAACTGTTCCCTGCTATCTCGTCTAGAGTATCTGAGCCATACATTATGTGGGTGTAACTGTTCCCTGCTATCTCGTCTAGGGTATCTGAGCCATACATTATGTGGGTGTAACTGTTCCCTGATATCTCAACAAGGGTATCTGAGCCATACATTATGTGGGTGTAACTGTTCCCTGCTATCTCGTCTAGAGTATCTAAGCCATACATTATGTGGGTGTAACTGTTCCCTGCTATATCGTCTAGAGTATCTGAGCCATACATTATGTGGGTGTAACTGTTCCCTGCTATATCGTCTAGAGTATCTGAGCTATACATTATGTGGGTGTAACTGTTCCCTGCTATCTCGTCTAGAGTATCTGAGCCATACATTATGTGGGTGTAACTGTTCCCTGCTATCTCGTCTAGGGTATCTGAGCCATACATTATGTGGGTGTAACTGTTCCTGCTATATCGTCAAGAGTATCTGAGCCATACATTATGTGGATGTAACTGTTCCCTGCTATCTCGTCTAGAGTATCTGAGCCATACATTATGTGGGTGTAACTGTTCCCTGCTATCTCGTCAAGAGTATCTGAGCCATACATTATGTGGGTGTAACTGTTCCCTGCTATATCGTCTAGAGAATCTGAGACATACATTATGTGGGTGTAGCTGTTCCCTGCTATATCGTCTAGAGTATCTGAGCAATACATTATGTGGGTGTAACTGTTCCCTGCTATCTCATCTAGAGTATCTGAGCCATACATTATGTGGGTGTAACTGTTCCTTGCTATCTCGTCTAGGGTATCTGAGCCATACATTATGTGGGTGTAACTGTTCCCTGCTATATCGTCTAGGGTATCTGAGCCATACATTGTGTGGGTGTAACTGTTCCCTGCTATCTCGTCTAGAGTATCTGAGCCATACATTATGTGGGTGTAACTGTTCCCTGCTATCTCGTCTAGAGTATCTGAGCCATACAGTATGTGGGTGTAACTGTTCGCTGCTATATCGTCTATTGTATCTGAGCCATACATTATGTGGGTGTAACTGTTCCTGCTATATCGTGAAGAGCATCTGAGCCATACATTATGAGGATGTATCTGTTCCCTGCTATCTCGTCTAGAGTATCTGAGCTATACATTATGTGGGTGTAACTGTTCCCTGCTATCTCGTCAAGAGTATCTGAGCCATACATTATGTGGGTGTAACTGTTCCCTGCTATATCGTCTAGAGAATCTGAGACATACATTATGTGGGTGTAGCTGTTCCCTGCTATATCGTCTAGAGTATCTGAGCAATACATTATGTGGGTGTAACTGTTCCCTGCTATCTCATCTAGAGTATCTGAGCCATACATTATGTGGGTGTAACTGTTCCCTGCTATCTCGTCTAGAGTATCTGAGCCATACATTATGTGGGTGTAACTGTTCCCTGCTATCTCGTCTAGAGTATCTGAGCCATACATTATGTGGGTGTAACTGTTCCCTGCTATCTCGTCTAGAGTATCTGAGCCATACAGTATGTGGGTGTAACTGTTCGCTGCTATATCGTCTATTGTATCTGAGCCATACATTATGTGGGTGTAACTGTTCCTGCTATATCGTGAAGAGCATCTGAGCCATACATTATGTGGGTGTAACTGTTCCCTGCTATCTCGTCTAGAGTATCTGAGACATACATTATGTGGGTGTAACTGTTCCCTGCTATCTCGTCTAGAGTATCTGAGCCATACAGTATGTGGGTGTAACTGTTCGCTGCTATCTCGTCTAAAGTATCTGAGCCATACATTATGTGGGTGTAACTGTTCCCTGCTATATCGACAAGGAGTATCTGAGCCAGATATATTATATGGGTGTAACTGTTCCTTGCTATATTGACAAGGAGTATCTGAGCCAGATATATTATGTGGGTGTAACTGTTCCTTGCTATCTCGTCAAGGAGTATCTGAGCCAGACATATTATGTGGGTGTAACTGTTCCTGCTATATCGTCAAGGAGTATCTGAGCCAGATATATTATGTGGGTGTAACTGTTCCCTGCTATCTCGTCAAGAGTATCTGCTCATTTGCTCAACATGTTGTTCCTGCTAGTTTGCTAATAATATATAGATTTCCTTTTGCATTGGAAATATGTGGATTCCATGTTCCGGTATGTTTGACATTCTCGTCACCGCAACCCATTTGGGCGAGGGAATCATCTAAGCTTGTTATTTTCGTGTATATCACAATCGATTATTCATATAGTTGTAGATTTGATGTAGAGTGTCTTGTAGAGTGATGGTCTTGTAGTGTGTGGTGATCGTGTATTAAAATAGAATATAGGGTTCTTACTTATCATGGTAACAATTCCTGAGATGCTGGCAGCTTCATTTATTTCTAAAACGTGTTGTTAATTGTTAGGGCCACACTCCTCACTGTTGGTTTGTTGCTTTCCGATATGCATGCGTTGTGTTCTCTTCTTGCCGGCTGGATCATGTTGGATAACGATGAGTACTCGTAACTCCAAGCCGGTCAAGTCGCCAAGATGCGCGCGCACACCAGTATAGAGCACTACATACTGACGATCCCTGTGTCTTAGGCTGCTGTTGCGTTGTGTGCCTCGGCCACGACGAGATCGGCAGAGCCATGTTAGCTGATGTCAAATGTCGCTCGTGAGTACGGAAAGCCTCAGTTTCATGCTTGGGAGGAGATGCGTCTAACTTGATGGCGCTAGCTCTAGCCACCTACTGACTGAACGTGATGAATACACCTGCAAGCCGTCTGTCTGACTGAACGTAATGAATACACATGCAAGCCGCCTGTCTGACTGAACGTAATGAATACACATGCAAACCGCCTGTCTGACTGAACGTAATGGATACACCTGCAAGCCGCCTGTCTGACTGAACGTAATGAATACACATGCAAACCGCCTGTCTGACTGAACGTAATGAATACACCTGCAAGCCGCCTGTCTGACTGAACGTAATGGATACACCTGCAAACCGCCTGTCTGACTGAATGTAATGAATACACATACAAGTCGCCTGTCTGACTGAACGTAATGCATACACATACCATCCGTCTGTCTGTCTGAACGTAATGCATACACATGCAAACCACCTGTCTGACTGAACGTAATGAATACACCTGCCATCCGTCTGTCTGACTACACGTAATGAATACACCTGCAAACCACCTGTCTGACTGAACGTAATGAATACACCTGCCATCCGTCTGTCTGACTGAACGTAATGCATACACATGCAAACCACCTGCCTGACTGAACGTAATGGATACACATGCAAGCCGCCTGTCTGACTGAACGTGATGGATACACCTGCAAACCGCCTGTCTGACTGAACGTGATGAATACACCTGCAAGCCGCCTGTCTGACTGAACGTAATGAATACACATGCAAACCACCTGTCTGACTGAACATAATGAATACACATGCCATCCGTCTGTCTGACTGAACGTAATGCATACACATGCAAACCACCTGCCTGACTGAACGTAATGAATACACATGCCATCCGTCTGTCTGACTGAACGTAATGCATACACATGCAAACCACCTGCCTGACTGAACGTAATGAATACACATGCCATCCGTCTGTCTGACTGAACGTAATGCATACACATGCAAACCACCTGTCTGACTGAACGTAATGAATACACCTGCACACCCCACAACAACAACACACAACCCCTGCTGACTGAACGTGAATACACTGCAGCCGCCGGTCTGACTGAACGTGATGAATACACCTGCAAGCCGCCTGTCTGACTGAACGTAATGAATACACCTGCAAGCCGCCTGTCTGACTGAACGTGATGAATACACCTGCAAGCCGCCTGTCTGACTGAACGTGATGAATACACCTGCAAGCCGCCTGTCTGACTGAACGTAATGGATACACATGCAAGCCGCCTGTCTGACTGAACGTAATGAATACACATGCAAACCACCTGTCTGACTGAACGTAATGAATACACATGCCATCCGTCTGTCTGACTGAACGTAATGCATACACATGTAAACCGCCTGTCTGACTGAACGTAATGAATACACATGCCATCCGTCTGTCTGACTGAACGTAATGAATACACATACAAGCCGCCTGTCTGACTGAACGTAATGAATACACATGCCATCCGTCTGTCTGACTGAACGTAATGCATACACATGCAAACCGCCTGTCTGACTGAACGTAATGAATACACCTGCAAACCACCTGTCTGACTGAACGTAATGCATACACATGCAAGCCGCCTGTCTGACTGAACGTAATGCATAAACATGCAAGCCGCCTGTCTGGCTGAACGTGATGAATACACCTGCAAGCCGCCTGTCTGAACGTGATGAATACACCTGCAAGCCGCCTGTCTGACTGAACGTAATGAATACACCTGCAAGCCGCCCACAACAAAACACACAACCCCACAACAAAAACACCAACCCCCAAACAAACACCAACCCACAAAACCTGTCTGACTGAACGTAATGGATACACATGCAAGCCGTCTGTCTGACTGAACGTAATGAATACACATACAAGCCGCCTGCCTGACTGAACGTAATGAATACACATGCCATCCGTCTGTCTGACTGAACGTAATGCATACACATGCAAACTGCCTGTCTGACTGAACGTGATGAATACACCTGCAAGCCGCCTGTCTGACTGAGCGTGATGAATACACATGCAAGCCGCCTGTCTGACTGAACGTGATGAATACACCTGCAAGCCGCCTGTCTGACTGAGCGTGATGAATACACATGCAAGCCGCCTGTGTGACTGAACGTGATGAATACACCTGCAAGCCGCCTGTCTGACTGAGCGTGATGAATACACATGCAAGCCGTCTGTCTGACTGAACGTGATGAATACACATGCAAGCCGCCTGTCTGACTGAGCGTGATGAATACACCTGCAAGCCGCCTGTCTGACTGAGCGTGATGACTACACATGCAAACTGCCTGTCTGACTGAACGTGATGGATACACATGCCAGCCGCCTGTCTGACTGAACGTAATGAATACACCTGCCAGCCGCCTGTCTGACTGAACGTAATGAATACACATACAAGCCGCCTGTCTGACTGAACGTAATGCATACACATGCAAGCCGCCTGTCTGACTGAAAGTTGTGTATACACCTGCCAACCACCTGTCTGACTGAAAGTGACGTCCTGTGGCTGCCACGTCCTGTGGAGATATATCTGATTGGGTGGTATTATAGGTGTGGTTTGGTGTATAATTTACAACTCTGAATCGTCTATGTAACACATATTAATCAAACAATTAATTTTAAAAAATACATTTATAAGACAATACCGAGACGATTTCTGTAATATATTATTTCTATAAACGTAAGTAACTTAATGCATGATGGGTCATAGATGAACAACAATCATAGAAATAGAGAGGTCAACACGGAGAAAGGATAGATGACTTACATACATGAGATCTACTCAATCAACCAGTCTTAAACGTTGACCAGTAGAGCTAGTATGCTGTCCTTTCTCACAGCGAAGACATCAATGACCAGGTCAGTGTTAATGTCACTGTGACTTTGAAGGACAAAATAAAGACATGAGTTAGGCGTAATATTTGGACAGATTTGCTTAAAATTGTTTGAGATCAGGCCAATTTGTTTAACGTAATCGTGATAGTATTTAAATTTATATACTGGTATCCTCAAACGTGCCGACTGCCTGTGGATTAGGTCATACATATTTATATTTAAACCATTTCCTAAAGGAAGGCTTATCAACAGACTGCTTGGAAAAGCTAACTTGTGAACGGTGTCCCATTTGCAGGCAAGCAAGATGAATTTGTCACAGTTATTAGTAACAGTATCAAAAAACAATTTTGTAGGGGGATCAAACACGGTGCTTGAGGACCCAATATTTACATTATTACTAAAACAAAGGGTAGTTACTTGACAATTAAAAAGTCATTACAGGATGTCGGGGGAAAGGCAAGTCACGTGATCGTATAATAGGCACACGTGCAACGTGACTGTTAATGTGTCTATGTTATTCTTTCATGGAGAACATTTGGAAAATTCCAAACTGAGACTTGTTTTTGAACATTTTTTGAAGTGTTTATTTTTGGTGATCGAATCCAATATACATCACCTTAGTGATAATGTTGTCATAATTTGTAGCCAGACTCATTTGCTTTTTTACCCAGATTAAATCGTACACAGCAATAATATTAAATCCTACTATAATTTCATATTGTTTTCTACGTATTTCAGTGTGTGTATAATTGTAATGTAATGTATGAAAACAAATGCAATAAAATATTATACAAGTTAAATGTTACCTTAGTGAGGCACCTATTTTTATTGCATTTTTCAAACCAAGCATACGCATAGGCCCAGGCATGCCCCTGTCACATGCCCTTCACTGCTGTAGACAGATTCAAGCCCCACTGGGGATGTCGCATGCCCTTCACTGCTGTAGACAGATTCAAGCCCCACTGGGGATGTCACATGCCCTTCACTGCTGTAGACAGATTCAAACCCCACTGGGGATGTCAACTATTTCATGTTAGAGCTATCCAGACCGCTTGCTCAAGGTCATTTGTTCCATCCAGATGCTCGACCATCCTCGAGAAGCTGCTCAGATGGGCTATTAAGCTACATTGACTAAGGGTCGTTTGTTCCACCAAGATGCCCGATGGTACCCGAAACACTGCTCAGAGCAGACGGAGGGTCACCCATTGTCTTCCTCCACCAATAACTGCTGGAAACTCGCCATTCGACCTAACTCAACAAACAATATCTATGACACCATGGATAACAACCAAGATGCCCGATGGTACCCGAAACACTGCTCAGAGCAGACGGAGGGTCACTCATTGTCTTCCTCCACCAATAACTGCTGGAAACTCGCCATTCGACCGAACTCAACAAACAATATCTATGACACCATGGATAACAACCAAGATGCCCGATGGTACCCGAAACACTGCTCAGAGCAGACGGAGGGTCACTCATTGTCTTCCTCCACCAATAACTGCTGGAAACTCGCCATTCGACCGAACTCAACAAACAATATCTATGACACCATGGATAACAACCAAGATGCCCGATGGTACCCGAAACACTGCTCAGAGCAGACGGAGGGTCACTCATTGTCTTCCTCCACCAATAACTGCTGGAAACTCGCCATTCGACCGAACTCAACAAACAATATCTATGACACCATGGATAACAACCAAGATGCCCGATGGTACCCGAAACACTGCTCAGAGCAGACGGAGGGTCACTCATTGTCTTCCTCCACCAATAACTGCTGGAAACTCGCCATTCGACCGAACTCAACAAACAATATATATGACATCATGGATAACAGGAGCCTTATTGTTCAAATAACATTGAAGTCATGGGCAACATGTCCATTCAATGGTTTAACCTTATCAGCTCGAACTCGCCTAAAGTGAGGCAAACATTAGTGAGAGACGAGTACCTTGTGTCTTGTGTATCAACAGCTGCGTTCAAATAATACCGATAACCAGAAAAATAATTGATGGGTAGTAATAGAAGGAACTATCAAGGAATGAAACATTTCTGTTTGGCATAGTAACGGTTGTGATTACTATATAAAGCCGTTTTTCTTATTATCAATATTTGCATTACCCATCTAAGCTTCTCGCCAATGCAACCCGGGTTCGATCCTCGGACCGGGAAATATGTGATATGGTAAGGTGGTCGCCAGATCGGACAGGTGAGTTTTCTCCGAGTACTTTGGTTTCCCCCTACACGAAAGACCACATATACGTTTTCATCCGCGCCAACGAGAGTGATTAATATAAGTTGTTAAAACTTGCTTCGCAATCGTTGTAAAATAAAGTTTTAAAAAAAGAGAAGAGTATAGACAATATTGACCATTGACATTATCAACTGATATAAAGAGAATTGAAATGACGGACTGAACATATGCGCATCAAGTAGCCATGGATCACTCATCTAAAACAGAATTGCAATCAAGTAGCCCTGGAACGCTCATCTAAAACATTATTGTAATCAAGTAGGCCATGGAACGCTCATCTAAAACAATATTGCAATCAAGTAGCCCTGGAACGCTCATCTAAAACATTATTGTAATCAAGTAGGCCATGGAACGCTCATCTAAAACAATATTGCAATCAAGTAGCCCTGGAACGCTCATCTAATACATTATTGCAACCAAGTGGTCCTGGAATGCTCATCTAAAACATTATTGTAATCAAGTAGGCCATGGAACGCTCATCTAAAACAATATTACAATCAAGTAGCCCTGGAACGCTCATCTAAAACAATATTGCAATCAAGTAGCCCTGGAACGCTCATCAAAACTGGAACGCCACAAAACAAACAACAAACCACCCACAAAACAAAACAAACCAATGGAACGCTCATCTAAAACAATATTGCAATCAAGTAGCCCTGGAACGCTCATCTAAAACAATATTGTAATCAAGTAGGCCATGGAACGCTCATCTAAAACAATATTGCAATCAAGTAGCCCTGGAACGCTCATCTAAAACATTATTGTAATCAAGTAGGCCATGGAACGCTCATCTAAAACAATATTGCAATCAAGTAGCCCTGGAACGCTCATCTAAAACATTATTGTAATCAAGTAGGCCATGGAACGCTCATCTAAAACAATATTGCAATCAAGTAGCCATGGAACGCTCATCTAAAACAATATTGCAATCAAGTAGCCCTGGAACGCTCATCTAAAACAATATTGCAATCAAGTAGGCCATGGAACGCTCATCTAAAACAATATTGCAATCAAGTAGCCCTGGAACGCTCATCTAAAACATTATTGTAATCAAGTAGGCCATGGAACGCTCATCTAAAACATTATTGTAATCAAGTAGGCCATGGAACGCTCATCTAAAACAATATTGCAATCAAGTAGCCCTGGAACGCTCATCTAAAACATTATTGTAATCAAGTAGGCCTGGAACGCTCATCTAAAACAATATTGCAATCAAGTAGCCCTGGAACGCTCATCTAAAACAATATTGCAATCAAGTAGCCCTGGAACGCTCGTCTAAAACATTATTGTAATCAAGTAGGCCATGGAACGCTCATCTAAAACAATATTGCAATCAAGTAGCCCTGGAACGCTCATCTAATACATTATTGCAACCAAGTGGTCCTGGAATGCTCATCTAAAACATTATTGTAATCAAGTAGGCCATGGAACGCTCATCTAAAACAATATTACAATCAAGTAGCCCTGGAACGCTCATCTAAAACAATATTGCAATCAAGTAGCCCTGGAACGCTCATCTAAAACAATATTGCAATCAAGTAGCCCTGGAACGCTCATCTAAAACAATATTGTAATCAAGTAGGCCATGGAACGCTCATCTAAAACAATATTGCAATCAAGTAGCCCTGGAACGCTCATCTAAAACATTATTGTAATCAAGTAGGCCATGGAACGCTCATCTAAAACAATATTGCAATCAAGTAGCCCTGGAACGCTCATCTAAAACATTATTGTAATCAAGTAGGCCATGGAACGCTCATCTAAAACAATATTGCAATCAAGTAGCCATGGAACGCTCATCTAAAACAATATTGCAATCAAGTAGCCATGGAACGCTCATCTAAAACAATATTGCAATCAAGTAGGCCATGGAACGCTCATCTAAAACAATATTGCAATCAAGTAGCCCTGGAACGCTCATCTAAAACAGTATTGCAATCAAGTAGCCATGGAACGCTCATCTAAAACAGTATTGCAATCAAGTAGCCATGGAACGCTCATCTAAAACAGTATTGCAATCAAGTAGCCATGGAACGCTCATCTAAAACAGTATTGCAATCAAGTAGCCATGGAACGCTCATCTAAAACAGTATTGCAATCAAGTAGCCATGGAACGCTCATCTAAAACAGTATTGCAATCAAGTAGCCATGGAACGCTCATCTAAAACAGTATTGCAATCAAGTAGCCATGGAACGCTCATCTAAAACAGTATTGCAATCAAGTAGCCATGGAACGCTCATCTAAAACAGTATTGCAATCAAGTAGCCATGGAACGCTCATCTAAAACAGTATTGCAATCAAGTAGCCATGGAACGCTCATCTAAAACAGTATTGCAATCAAGTAGCCATGGAACGCTCATCTAAAACAGTATTGCAATCAAGTATCCATGGATCGCTCATCTAAAACATTATTGCAACCAAGTAGCCATGGAACGCTCATCTAAAACAGTATTGCAATCAAGTAGCCCTGGAACACTCATCTAAAACAATATTGCAATCAAGTATCCATGGATCGCTCATCTAAAACATTATTGCAACCAAGTAGCCATGGAATGCTCATCTAAAACAGTATTGCAATCAAGTGGCCCTGGAATGCTCATCTAAAACAGTATTGCAATCAATTAGTCCTGGAATGCTCATCTAAAACAGTATTGCAACCAAGTAGCCATGGAACGCTCATGTAAAACAGTATTGCAATCAAGTAGCCATGGAATGCTCATCTAAAACATTATTGCAACCAAGTATCCATGGATCGCTCATCTAAAACATTATTGCAACCAAGTAGCCATGGAACGCTCATCTAAAACAGTATTGCAACCAAGTGGTCCTGGAATGCTCATCTAAAACATTATTGCAACCAAGTAGCCATGAAACGCTCATCTAAAACAGTATTGCAACCAAGTAGCCATGGAACGCTCATCTAAAACATTATTGCAACCAAGTAGGCCATGGAACGCTCATCTAAAACATTATTGCAACCAAGTGGTCCTGGAACGCTCATCTAAAACAATATTGCAATCAAGTAGCCATGGAACGCTCATCTAATACAGTATTGCAATCAAGTAGCCATGGAACGCTCATCTAAAACAGTATTGCAATCAAGTAGCCATGGAATGCTCATCTAAAACAGTATTGCAATCAAGTAGCCATGGAATGCTCATCTAAAACATTATTGCAACCAAGTATCCATGGATCGCTCATCTAAAACATTATTGCAACCAAGTAGCCATGGAACGCTCATCTAAAACAGTATTGCAACCAAGTGGTCCTGGAATGCTCATCTAAAACATTATTGCAACCAAGTAGCCATGGAACGCTCATCTAAAACAGTATTGCAACCAAGTAGCCATGGAACGCTCATCTAAAACATTATTGCAACCAAGTAGGCCATGGAACGCTCATCTAAAACATTATTGCAACCAAGTGGTCCTGGAACGCTCATCTAAAACAATATTGCAATCAAGTAGCCATGGAACGCTCATCTAATACAGTATTGCAATCAAGTAGCCATGGAACGCTCATCTAAAACAGTATTGCAATCAAGTAGCCATGGAACGCTCATCTAAAACATTATTGCAACCAAGTAGCCCTGGAACGCTTATCTAAAACAGTATTGCAACCAAGTAGCCATGGAACGCTCATGCTCATCTAAAACAGTATTGCAACCAAGTAGCCCTGGAACGCTCATCTAAAACAATATTGCAACCAAGTAGCCCTGGAACGCTCATCTAATACAGTATTGCAATCAAGTAGCCATGGAATGCTCATCTAAAACATTATTGCAACCAAGTATCCATGGATCGCTCATCTAAAACATTATTGCAACCAAGTAGCCATGGAACGCTCATCTAAAACAGTATTGCAACCAAGTGGTCCTGGAATGCTCATCTAAAACATTATTGCAACCAAGTAGCCATGGAACGCTCATCTAAAACAGTATTGCAACCAAGTAGCCATGGAACGCTCATCTAAAACATTATTGCAACCAAGTAGCCATGGAACGCTCATCTAAAACAGTATTGCAACCAAGTGGTCCTGGAATGCTCATCTAAAACATTATTGCAACCAAGTAGCCATGGAACGCTCATCTAAAACAGTATTGCAACCAAGTAGCCATGGAACGCTCATCTAAAACATTATTGCAACCAAGTAGCCATGGAACGCTCATCTAAAACAGTATTGCAACCAAGTGGTCCTGGAATGCTCATCTAAAACATTATTGCAACCAAGTAGCCATGGAACGCTCATCTAAAACAGTATTGCAACCAAGTAGCCATGGAACGCTCATCTAAAACATTATTGCAACCAAGTAGCCATGGAACGCTCATCTAAAACAATATTGCAATCAAGTAGCCATGGAACGCTCATCTAAAACAATATTGCAATCAAGTAGCCATGGAACGCTCATCTAAAACATTATTGCAATCAAGTAGCCATGGAACGCTCATCTAAAACAGTATTGCAATCAAGTAGCCATGGAACGCTCATCTAAAACATATTGCAATCAAGTAGCCATGGAACGCTCATCTAAAACATTATTGCAACCAAGTGGTCCTGGAACGCTCATCTAAAACAGTATTGCAATCAAGTAGCCATGGAACGCTCATCTAAAACAATATTGCAATCAAGTAGCCATGGAACACTCATCTAAAACAATATTGCAATCAAGTAGCCATGGAACGCTCATCTAAAACATTATTGCAATCAAGTAGCCATGGAACGCTCATCTAAAACAATATTGCAATCAAGTAGCCATGGAACGCTCATCTAAAACATTATTGCAATCAAGTAGCCATGGAACGCTCATCTAAAACAGTATTGCAATCAAGTAGCCATGGAACGCTCATCTAAAACAATATTGCAATCAAGTAGCCATGGAACGCTCATCTAAAACATTATTGCAACCAAGTGGTCCTGGAACGCTCATCTAAAACAGTATTGCAATCAAGTAGCCATGGAATGCTCATCTAAAACAATATTGCAATCAAGTAGCCATGGAACGCTCATCTAAAACAATATTGCAATCAAGTAGCCATGGAACGCTCATCTAAAACATTATTGCAACCAAGTGGTCCTGGAATGCTCATCTAAAACAGTATTGCAATCAAGTAGCCATGGAACGCTCATGCTCATCTAAAACAGTATTGCAATCAAGTAGCCCTGGAACGCTTATCTAAAACAGTATTGCAACCAAGTAGCCCTGGAACGCTCATCTAAAACAATATTGCAACCAAGTAGCCATGGAATGCTTATCTAAAACAGTATTGCAACCAAGTAGCCCTGGAACGCTCATCTAAAACAATATTGCAACCAAGTAGCCATGGAACGCTTATCTAAAACAGTATTGCAACCAAGTAGCCCTGGAACACTTATCTAAAACAGTATTGCAACCAAGTAGCCATGGAACGCTTATCTAAAACAGTATTGCAACCAAGTAGCCCTGGAACGCTTATCTAAAACAATATCTAAAACAATATTTTGTCTAAAAAAGCATGGTCAATTATCAAAAGGACCAAAAGGTTCATCAAGATATAATGAAATAGTGTTGGGAAATTCAGACAGCTGCCGATGCGCAGAAAACTCTTGAAATCGTACTACTTTGACCAAATTTCAGGTTCCAGGTCACTGGTAAGGTGTGGACCTACTGTGGGTGTAGAGAATGTCTGCGGCTGGGTATGCAAAGTTTCAAAGCAATCACTTTGATGGATTTTGAGAAATGATAACGTTTGAATTTTTTTCATGCATGAATAATTTCTAAAACCCGACTATTTTTGGCCAACATTCAAATTCACAGTCACTCTTAGGGTGTGTGTGTGGGGGGGGGGGGGACTTGTTAGGGGCAGAAAACAACCCCTATAAATAGTATGCATATCATCAAAGCAATATATTTTAAGATTTATTAGTAATATGATTTATGTAATTGTTGATTGCGCTGGAAAGGCGACTCCTTAGCCTCGCTTTCCACAAAAGTGGGCGAGAGACAAAAACCGGGTCTAGAATAATTGCTACTAGTCTTCTTTAACTTGAACTAGTGACTAACACTTAATATTTTTAATACAAAGGGCCGATTATTGAAAGACACAAAACTTTCATACAAAATAACTTCTGACCAAAGTTTGCAAGTTTTCAGGTCAGCATCCACAACGTGCACGTTGTGACCTAAGCACGCCCCGCAGCATTAGCTGATTCAACAAATTGCTTCTTCGACCTAGACTCGGTCTCTCGTGCTGTAGATTGAGCCCTACATGAGGGAAACAGCCCATGGAAGCCTTGATGTCACAAAGACCCATGAACAGGATAGATGCTACCGGTTTCTGCTGCTGCGGGATGACAAATGTGGATTAGCTTTCCGATTAGCGCGCTTGCTTCTCACCAATGCAACCCGGGTTCGATCCTCGGACTGGGAAGTATGTGAGATGGTACGGTGGTCGCCAGATCGGACAGGTGGGTTTTCTCCGGGAACTCCGGTTTCCTCCCACACGAATGACCACATTAACGATTTCATCCGCGCCAACGAGAGTGATTAATATAAGTTGTTAAAACTTGCTTCGCAATCGTTGTAAAGTAAATAAAGTTTAAGCTTACATTTCCAAAATAAATAAAGTTTAAACTAAACTAAATAAATGTGGAGGACGTGGCCCTAGAAGCAACAGGACTCGTCTCTCTCAGTCTGCGAAGAAAGAAGATGCCTCCTCCTAATGTCACGCTACTTAGATCGTTATAATCATCTTAGGGGATACACTCGCCCATATGTCTCGGTGGTGGCGAGTATATATAAACTTGTTTAGGGGATACACTCGCCCATATGTCTCGGTGGTGGTGAGTATATATAAACTTGTTTAGGGGATACACTCGCCCATATGTATCGGTGGTGGAGAGTATATATAAACTTGTTTAGGGGATACACTCGCCCATATGCCTCGGTGGTGGCGAGTATATATAAACTTGTTTAGGGGATACACTCGCCCATATGCCTCGGTGGTGGCGAGTATATATAAACTTGTTTAGGGGATACACTCGCCCATATGTATCGGTGGTGGAGAGTATATATAAACTTGTTTAGGGGATACACTCGCCCATATGTCTCGGTGGTGGTGAGTATATATAAACTTGTTTAGGGGATACACTCGCCCATATGTATCGGTGGTGGAGAGTATATATAAACTTGTTTAGGGGATACACTCGCCCATATGCCTCGGTGGTGGTGAGTATATATAAACTTATACGATGACGTTTGCATGACATACAATAATACTAATACAACAAACATCAAAACAATATTTACAAGCAAATATTGACAGACAAATGTTGATTACAATACCAAGCCTTCACGCATGCTAAAACTCTTCTCATCTCAACTTATGGCCAAGGGATTAAGGAAAGGGATTCGAATAAGTTACTATGTAACTTTGTTCTCAATCCTAACTGTGCTGTTGCAACTATTCCTATCAGGGTTCATTCTAGGTCAGAATTTTTGGGAGAAGTGAGAAAGCGCGTGATCGCTTCCTTAAATGGTAAATAGGGTTAAAATGCACAGTACAACCATTAAATACAACATTTGAATAGAAGGAATGCTTTATAATGGGCCAGTGTATCTTACTAGACAAAATTTGGTTTCAAAATCGTAAAAACCAAAAAATATTGTTGCTTTTTCTAAGTTTTTTTTTTAGGGAGAAGTGGGGCCCCCAGAGGGCGAAGTCAGGGTCCCTAGGGCGACAATTTCGCCCACTAAACTGATCCCTGTTCCTATGTTATGTACCATTCTTGAATAAAATATTGTTTAAACTAACTTATGGCCAGAGTTCAAAATAAAAGGTAACCTAGATCGAGTGGATCCTCGCAGAACTGGCAAAAAAGAAAGTAACATTTTTAGAAAGCTTTCTTCTCTCAAATTAATGGCCAGATTTCAAAACAGGTTAACAGAAATGATTATCATGTGACCCTGAGCATCTCATGACCTTGACCCAAGGACACCAAAGACCATGGTAGTCATTTACAGACAATGACTCTAAAGTTCCACACTGTGAACTTGACCCAATGAATTTAATCATTTAAGGTTCAATTCAATGTGTATCAAAATATTATATATACAGTCAAACCTGTCTTAAGCAGCCAGTCTAAGGAATCATAGAAAGTGGCTGCTTAGCACAGGTGGCTGCTTAATAGAGGTCAAATATATAATAAAACAGCATATTGGGAATCTGGAAACTGGCTGCTTAAGACAGGTTGGCTGCTTTATAGAGGTGACCACTAACACAGGTTTGACTGTACACTCTAGTGGACTGGAACACACATTGTAGGCATTTTCCTATAATCGAGTGTGCTACCGGCAAATTCTATTATCAACGGTCTATTGTTGATTTTACAACATACAGTCAAACCTGCCTTAAGCAGCCAGCCAAGGGAATCACAGAAAGAGGCTGCTTAGCACAGGTGGCTGCTTAATAGAGGTCAAATGTATAGCAAAACAACATATTGGGAATTTGGAAACTGGCTGCTTAATGCAGGTTGACTGCTTAATAGAGGTGACCACTAACACAGGTTTGACTGTATATGTACTAACAAACAGAATCTAGCAGATCAGAGTTGATGGTATTTGACATAAAAAGCTTCAATTGTGCTGTACATTGTATTTATAACCACACACCAACGAAGGAACAAAACGAACGTTTCTCACTGAGTTTCTGGCAATTTGACATTTTTTATTATTAAACATTTACCTTTCTTTTTCTATTATATCATCAGCATATGTAAAGAACAAACTATAACCTATCTATTCAAATGTTTGTTACTGCTCATAATATATCCCGATAGGTTATAACTATGTTTCGCCTAACTAGAAGTCAATTAAATAAAGTCGCAGATTACTATACGAAACAACTTCAGTTTGGTTTATCCCATTTGCCTTCTCGAACATCTCTGTTAGTCACATTAAACAGGTACATTTCTGGGTATCGAGTGTGGCCTAGCACCCGTTTTCTTTGCATATACACATCCTTCATAAGATCGGTTGATCCGCCCAGCTTAGCCAGGGTAGCCACCCCACCCCAAAGAGCGCCAGCGATTATAAAATATCTCCAGCTTTGCTCTGAAAAAAGTTTAATATAAATAAAATATGTTATATATGTTATGTAATATTTCGGGTTTTACGCCTGCATCAGCATCATTTTGGGCTATATCGGCGGCGGGCAGTTTACCTAACAACACCTTTCCTGGGCAGGCTCCAGCGGTTTACCAGTACTTGGGTGCACCAACCTCTGTAAGAAACTGCCAACTTTTTCATATAAATGAGACACGGCCTGAGTGGGACTCGAACCCGTGACCAAATAAAATATGTGTTTGCTGATGGCTAATATAAATATTACATGACTAGATCACTCTATGCAACACTATACAACTGACTGTATTCACTGTGAATACTTGATACACGAAACACGAACATGGACTGGAACATCTCCAACTTCACATTGATTTTTGTGTTCACTTGAATCAAACGTTTGCAGTACTGCTGCCTGTTTGTAGCAGGTTACATACAGTGTACAGTCAAGTAAACACAGATCTTGTAAAGTTGAATGCAGTTATACAGGGATACTGTTTCTCCCAGGGAGAAGTGAGGCAGCTCAGGAATACTGTTTCTCCCAGGGAGAAGTGAGGCAGCTCAGTGGTACCCCAAAAACACCAATACTGTTTCTTCCAGGGAGAAGTGAGGTATCTCAGTGATATTGTTTCTCCCAGGGAGAAGTGAGGCAGCTCAGTGGTGATACTGTTTCTTCCAGGGAGAAGTGAGGTATCTCAGTGATATTGTTTCTCCCAGGGAGAAGTGAGGCAGCTCAGTGGTGATACTGTTTCTTCCAGGGAGAAGTGAGGTATCTCAGTGATATTGTTTCTCCCAGGGAGAAGTGAGGCAGCTCAGTGGTGATACTGTTTCTTCCAGGGAGAAGTGAGGTATCTCAGTGATATTGTTTCTCCCAGGGAGAAGTGAGGCAGCTCAGTGGTGATACTGTTTCTTCCAGGGAGAAGTGAGGTATCTCAGTGATATTGTTTCTCCCAGGGAGAAGTGAGGCAGCTCAGTGGTGATACTGTTTCTTCCAGGGAGAAGTGAGGTATCTCAGTGATATTGTTTCTCCCAGGGAGAAGTGAGGCAGCTCAGTGGTGATACTGTTTCTTCCAGGGAGAAGTGAGGTATCTCAGTGATATTGTTTCTCCCAGGGAGAAGTGAGGCAGCTCAGTGGTGATACTGTTTCTTCCAGGGAGAAGTGAGGGAGCTCGGTGATACTGTTTCTCCCAGGAAGAAGTGAGGCAGCTCAGGGATACTGTTTCTCCCAGGGAGAAGTGAGGTAGCTCGGTGATACTGTTTCTTCACTCTATACAATGGGTCGGAATGTGTTTTGTACCATACACAGGTATTATTCTGCTCTAATCAGAGTTGTCTTTCTTATTCACACATTTTAATGGCGACTCAATTTTTTTGGAGCAAGTATATTATATGTGATGTAGGATTAAAAACTAGAATTATAGCAAGTTGGTGCAATTTGAAGCAGTTAGCACTGCATACTACAGGTGCTGAAAGCAGCTTCACAACGAGCTGAAATAAGTAAAGGGCTTGTATATTTTAGAAGATTCTGATTGGTTGATGAGGCTGCCAGATCGGAGGACTAGAATTGTAGGTCAAATTAATGTCGAGTAGCCATTCCTATCCCTATCTCCTACTGGAAATTCAAATAAAATACACAAACAACTTACTGTATAAGATAGTGTATAGAGCAACCCCGCCAAACGCGCCACAATAATGATTAAGACAATCGTCTTTATTTCCTCGTAGCTTACTCATCTGCTGTACTGTGCCCATGTACAGTGCACCTGATGCACCTGTAAAATAACAAATCATTCCATATGTTAAATACAGGTTCCCGCTGTCGGTTGCCAATTGCGACAAAAATCAAATTATGGCTATCAATTTTGTGAATTGGCAAAAAATATTTGGCGCAATATATTTTTTTTATGTGCACAGATCAAGTACATAGCTTCAAATATCTGTGAACTATATGGCTCTTAGTCGGCTCCAAGGTTTTCAAATTGGCTCCACTTTTTTCAATTGGCAACAGAAGTGGCGCAGACAAACAATCAGACAGAGGGAACCCTGAAATATTACCATAATCAGCTAGTAGCCAAAATTTGGGTTCTTGATGATGGCTACATGACCCTATTGTCAGAAATGGGGATGTCGGTCCCATTATTTTGCAGATACAGAGGCACAATTTTTAATCGCAATTCTTGGGGTCATGTTATGTTATATTTATGTTATATTTCGGGTTTTACGCCTGCATCAGCACCATTTCGGGCTATATCGCTGGCGGGCAGTTTACTTAACAACATCTTTCCTGGGCAGGCTCCAGCGGTTAACCAGTACTTAGGTGCACCAACCTCCGTAAGAAACTGCGCCAACTTTTTCATATCAATGATACACAGCCTGAGCGGGGCTCAAACCCGTGACCATCAGTGATGATAGGTTACAGTGGTATACAAGTCAGCGACCTTAACCACTCGACCACGGAGGCGGACACTTGGGGTCATGTAATAGGTATGCCACTCAATATGCCAGGAAGAATAACACAAGAATTACCAGTAAAATCTGGATATAAGATTGTTCACTTATCAAAGTGGTTTGTAATATTTACCTAGAAATTGTTTGCTTAATTGCAAGAGATCTTAAAGCGACATTACATCGTAAAAAGCATATAAAATGCATTCGTCCACGTATAAATGCATTGCTACTCCATATAATCCAATTCTTCCGAATACATTCGAACATTGAATCAATAAGCAGTGTTTTTGTGATCTTGCAAGCTTTCAAAATTGAAAGTAGGATTTCATATAACGGTCATCCATGCTCCTGAATTGACGTTTGTTTGTCATCGGAGTTAATACTAAATGCAAGGTAATGTCGTTAACTAAGATTAGTCTACAAATAAATATACATAGGCACAAATGTTTGATATAATGGCAAATATGTTCCATAAATCGTGTTATTCATGACTATTTACATTATTTTGTTATGTCAACAAACCGCGTATACGACGTTTGTTTATTAGTTGAAATGCTCAGTTTTTGAGGCAAATATTTGGGGGAAAATAACACCATATAATAGGAAAATACATTCTGTAGAAATTTGCGTTTTCACTGATGTAGTTTCGCTTTAAGACTTAATAATAATTCATTCTTTCAAGTTTGAAGATGTTTAGTAGAACAAGTCAGACAAACATTAGGGTCAGATGGTGGATCGAACCTGCGATCCCTGGATTACCAGTCCAGCGTGTTACCACTGGACTACAGATCCATCTGTAAGGTTAAACTCAGACAAGTGAGTGAGTGAGTATTTGGTTTAACGGCACATCAGTACAGTAAAGTCAGACAAACATTAAACTACAATAGAAATTTGGAACGGGAGTAGTAACAGCAGGGCTTGTGGGATTCTCTTTGGAGGAGATTGCAGTAAGACAGGAGACATCTCTAATTTTCTATTACCTCCCTTGGCAGATAAAGTCTGATTTATTCCAAAATGTGAACAGATCCTTTTAGTTAGAATCCTTTGTTTTTACTGTTGTGCCCTATAAACAAGATGTTGCGGTATGATAAATGTGATTTTATCAAAAAGGTGTTAATTAAGTGATAACATTATTTTACAAATAAGTACCCATTGCATATACTGTAGGAGATCTGTTGAGATATAGTAATTTAATAATCATAAGATGCGATAGTGGGATAACATTGCTAGCATGTTGTGCAAAGGAAACAACGATAAAAACAGAGGAAAACACTTAATAGGACCGATCTATTTTTAGGGAATATTCAGGGGCAGTAACTGAACGATGTCTCTCATTAGTGAAAACTGATGCATTTTAAATAATCGTGTATCTGTCACATATTTTATTAAGTCATACAGACTTAGTTTGAAGCAATACTCACCTCCAATAACGGTTGCTATAGATGTCTACAATGCCATACAGACTTTGTCTACAATGCCATACAGACTTTGTCTACAATGCCATACAGACTTTGTCTACAATGTCATACAGACTTTGTCTACAATGTCATACAGACTTTATCTACAATGCCATACAGACTTTGTCTACAATGCCATGCAGACTTTGTCTACAATGCCATGCAGACTTTGTCTACAATGCCATGCAGACTGTGTCTACAATGTCATACAGACTTTGTCTACAATGTCATACAGACTTTGTCTACAATGCCATACAGACGTTGTCTACAATGCCATACAGACTTTGTCTACAATGCCATACAGACTTTGTCTACAATGTCATACAGACTTTGTCTACAATGTCATACAGACTTTGTCTACAATGCCATGCAGACTTTGTCTACAATGCCATACAGACTTTGTCTACAATGCCATACAGACTGTGTCTACAATGCCATACAGACTTTGTCTACAATGTCATACAGACTTTGTCTACAATGCCATACAGACGTTGTCTACAATGCCATACAGACTTTGTCTACAATGCCATACAGACTTTGTCTACAATGCCATACAGACTTTGTCTACAATGTCATACAGACTTTGTCTACAATGTCATACAGACTTTATCTACAATGCCATACAGACTGTGTCTACAATGCCATCCAGACTTTGTCTACAATGCCATGCAGACTTTGTCTACAATGCCATACAGACTCACAACAACAACCACAACAACAACCACAACCAACAACCACAACCAACAACCACAACCAACAACCACAACCAACAACCACAACATACAGACTTTGTCTACAATGTCATACAGACTTTATCTACAATGCCATACAGACTGTGTCTACAATGCCATGCAGACTTTGTCTACAATGCCATGCAGACTTTGTCTACAATGCCATACAGACTCACAACAACAACCACAACACAACCACAACCACAACCACAACACAGACTTTGTCTACAATGCCATACAGACTTTGTCTACAATGTCATACAGACTTAGTTTGAAACAATACTCACCTGCAATAAGTGTTGCTACAGATGTCTACAATGCCATACAGACTTAGTTTGAATGAGAGACATTATTGGGTTTTCGATTACCTCCCTTGACAGATAAAGTTCGATTTATCCCGACATATGTATTGGTCCTTTTAGTTGAAAGCCTTTGTTTTTATTGGTGTTCTCTAACCATATATTGCGGTATGATAAATGTGATTTTACCAAAAGCATGTTAATTAATTTATAATCAATTTCTACAGTAAAGAATCCATTGGAGATAGGCTGTATGATATCTGTCGAGATTTAGTAATTTAATAATTATAAGATAAGAAAACTAATGAAAACAGATATCATGTGGTGCAAAGGAAACAATGATGAAAACAGAGGAAGCCAATTAACCCATTTCATTCTGGATACGTTCAAACAGTATCTGCAAAGAACATAGAGCCAGATCAACCGCCACGGAACGAGCCATCTGATCAGGATCTATGCTGTTTGCTATTCAGATGATCTTGCTAAGACACTTGGCTATGCAGCAAACAACATAGATCCTGATCAGCACGCAGCGTACACTGCGGCTGATCTGGATCTATGTTGTTTGTAAAAGCCTTAAATGTATCCAGAATGAAATGGGTTAAGAGGACCAATCTACTTTCGTGAGTATTCAGGGGCAGTAACTGACTGTCTCTCATTGACAGTCACATCCAACAAGTGTTGCTTGAGATGTCTGCAATGCCATATAGATTGTTAACAAATAAGAACAAACCTCCAATAAGTGCTGCTTTAGAAGTCTGTATTGCTATAAAGATTGTTAACAAATAAGAACAAACCTCCAATAAGTGCTGCTTTAGAAGTCTGTATTGCCATACAGATTGTTAACAAATAAGAACAAACCTCCAATAAGTGCTGCTTTAGAAGTCTGTATTGCCATAAAGATTGTTAAAAATATGAACCAACCTCCAATAAGTGCTGCTTTAGAAGTCTGTATTGCCATAAAGATTGTTAAAAATATGAACCAACCTCCAATAAGTGCTGCTTTAGAAGTCTGTATTGCCATAAAGATTGTTAAAAATATGAACAAACCTCCAATAAGTGCTGCTTTAGAAGTCTGTATTGCCATAAAGATTGTTAAAAATATGAACAAACCTCCAATAAGTGCTGCTTTAGAAGTCTGTATTGCCATAAAGATTGTTAAAAATATGAACAAACCTCCAATAAGTGCTGCTTTAGAAGTCTGTATTGCCATAAAGATTGTTAAAAATATGAACCAACCTCCAATAAGTGCTGCTTTAGAAGTCTGTATTGCCATAAAGATTGTTAAAATATGAACCAACCTCCAATAAGTGCTGCTTTAGAAGTCTGTATTGCCATAAAGATTGTTAAAAATATGAACAAACCTCCAATAAGTGCTGCTTTAGAAGTCTGTATTGCCATAAAGATTGTTAAAAATATGAACAAACCTCCAATAAGTGCTGCTTTAGAAGTCTGTATTGCCATAAAGATTGTTAAAAATATGAACAAACCTCCAATAAGTGCTGCTTTAGAAGTCTGTATTGCCATAAAGATTGTTAAAAATATGAACAAACCTCCAATAAGTGCTGCTTTAGAAGTCTGTATTGCCATAAAGATTGTTAAAAATATGAACAAACCTCCAATAAGTGCTGCTTTAGAAGTCTGTATTGCCATAAAGATTGTTAAAAATATGAACAAACCTCCAATAAGTGCTGCTTTAGAAGTCTGTATTGCCATAAAGATTGTTAAAAATATGAACCAACCTCCAATAAGTGCTGCTTTAGAAGTCTGTATTGCCATAAAGATTGTTAAAAATATGAACAAACCGCCAATAAGTGCTGCTTTAGAAGTCTGTATTGCCATAAAGATTGTTAAAAAATAAGAACCAACCTCCAATAAGTGCTGCTTTAGAAGTCTGTATTGCCATAAAGATTGTTAAAAATATGAACAAACCTCCAATAAGTGCTGCTTTAGAAGTCTGTATTGCCATAAAGATTGTTAAAAATATGAACAAACCTCCAATAAGTGCTGCTTTAGAAGTCTGTATTGCCATAAAGATTGTTAAAAATATGAACAAACCTCCAATAAGTGCTGCTTTAGAAGTCTGTATTGCCATAAAGATTGTTAAAAATATGAACAAACCTCCAATAAGTGCTGCTTTAAAAGTCTGTATTGCCATAAAGATTGTTAAAAATATGAACAAACCTCCAATAAGTGCTGCTTTAGAAGTCTGTATTGCCATAAAGATTGTTAAAAATATGAACAAACCTCCAATAAGTGCTGCTTTAGAAGTCTGTATTGCCATAAAGATTGTTAAAAAATAAGAACCAACCTCCAATAAGTGCTGCTTTAGAAGTCTGTATTGCCATAAAGAGCTTCTTTGAATAAACAAGTTCTTTGAAGGTGTTTCCACGGCTTAGCACAATGCCAATAGCTCCCACACATGTTCCTACAAATATAAACAATTCCATAGAATTTAATCTTTTAAATTATGTTTCGTATTTAAAGCCCCAAGGTATGCTTACTGCTGCACACTGACTCAGGGCTCATTCTAGAGGGCGATTTGGCCGAAATAGTCAACACTAGGGATCATTACTTCAATGCCCCTTGGGTGTTGTACAATTTTCATATAAATGTTGGCAACTGGCCCATTAGAAAGCACTCCTTCTATTCAACTTATAGTTTGGTACGTTTTGACTTATAGTCGGGTACGTTTTGACTTGGGTATAGTCGTTTCTTAACATACCGCTGGTCTTGACCACAGGGATTCGGCACGTTTGGGGTATACTAGTATATATATTTAAGTACAGGGATTCTACTCTGTGGGATGTCAGATTTCGCACAACAAAAACCAACAAACAAACAAACCCAAAAAACCCACCCACAACCAAAAAAACACAACAACCACTGTTCCGATTATTAGAATGTAACAAGATGTTTTTTTATATATGAAGAACAATCATAATCCAATCAGAACGCTCGTTTCAACGCGAATTGCGCCGCTTTAGAATTTTTCAAAACAAATTGAAAATGCTACGAAATCTCTTTTTGACGTACATTTTTGCCAAATAAACATACAGGTTAGTGGAAACACATTTTATTGATAATGTTATTCACAGTTAAAACTCTCCCGTCGAAGATTTTTATTTGTTGCTGACAGAACCCGTGTCCTAGTATGGAAATGTGACCTGCTATGGCCAATGTATGTGGCAATTGTTTGCAAAGTATACATGCATGCAGCTTAAAGTTGTGTTTTATTTGAAGAACAATATAAAGACTCGGGATAGGCGTTATATTTGGACAGCTTTGTACAAAATTGTTTCAGATAGGGCCATTTTACTGATCGATGCGAAATCTGACATCCCACAGAGTAGAATCCCTGTACTTAAATATATATACTAGTACCCCCAAACGTGCCGAATCCCTGTGGTCTTGACATACAGAGGCATCCACAATTTTTCAGAACAAGATAAAATAACGCCACCTATCATTCTTTCCATTGGATCAGTGTTGACCCAGAAAGGTAAACATGCGTTGATAAACAAGAAATCATAAACTGTCAACGTATAGGTTAAAACTATTTAAATACGGATGTAAATGGAAAAAATACGCCTAGCATAGGTTCCACCACTCTATGATTCTTATAGTTATACGTGTCATTTAATGATATGCCATCTCACTACTTGAAGATTCACCGCACACTTTCAAGAATTAAATGCTTCTCGTGTGTGAATAGTAGTAGACGGCAGAATGTGATCGCGAAATTACATTACAATTAGAATGACCTTCATGTTCTTACCCACTTTACCACCGAGCTTAGCGCATATCCATTGCTTTTCGGCGATTTTTTCGAAGTCTGGCATAGAATATATAAAGCTATATGCAGTTCTGGTATCATAACCGTTTGGAAACGCCATCCTGAGCGGCGAGTCAAAATTAAAAAAACAATAACAAAACACACGATTAGGATAACGCCTATTTCTAGTACGGTACAGTATCGATACCTAATAATAATAATATCCTTATTATATCCTCCAGCAGGAAAGCAACATTCTACATACATTACATACAAATATAAACAATGCCATGTCACACACAGTATATACATACATGGTACAAGTAATGCAACTTGTATTTACAAGTTGAAGATTTTAAAGGCACATACAGTTTCACGTTCAAAGCGAGTGGCGATGCACATGCACACGTTTTAAACTGCACATCTCGTCGTTATACATGTCTGCCTGGCGGATCTTAATGAGTAAATACATTGAAGTTGAAGTTATGTTATATTTGTTTCGTCTTCATCATTTTCGACTTCGATGAGGTACTCTACACAATCCGCTATGCAGACATCTACGTCAATGGTGGGTTTAAAATGTGTGCATGTTGTTGTCGGGTGCTCCGCATAAGGTGACCGCATAAGTTTGAGCTACGTGAAATTCTAAAATTCAAACTTGTATTTACACTATACAATCAGTCCCAAGTCCCTATACGAGTACCGGCCAGCTGCTAAACAGCTATATAGAAACTGTCAACAGTTAGCACAATAACAACTGACGCTGGAAGCTGATTCCAAACAGCAACCGTCCACGAGTGTGTGTTTTACGTTTATTTATCGTCGCTACCGGTTGCCCATATGAGCGACAGTTTCTGAAGAAATTATAGTCAGTTTAGATGTTTGGAGGATAGTGCAATGATACAGACACAGACCCATTCCAGAATATACTCTTGTTCTTTTACGTGCACGGTGTAGCCTAAAGCACCGACACGAGACCTCGGTTAAAAGTCCCATCGC
>CM026397.1:7815760-7869599 GCA_014843695.1 Archivesica marissinica | reverse complement strand
GTATGTTATACTTGTTGGTTATTACACGGTTACTTCCCTTGTGTGTTTCTCCGCCATTGATGTGTTCACGTCGCGTAATTTTACTGATTAAACAATCTGTTTATTAAACCATTTGTCTGGTGTCTTTCTCGTTATGGCGTGGTGGCAGCGGTCTTAAAGTACCTACGACGCAATCGCTTTACTCTACAGACTACAAAAACAGACGAGAAATCGGCATTTTCCATTACGAAGGACAGACAAGGCAACCAATTCCGTGGTATTTGCTTCATGGTTAAGAACTAAACAGTACCAAAACAATGGCTCACAACATTCGAGCCCCAAAACAATGGTCGTTGAGCAAACAGGAGACAATTTCATCGTTTGAAGCCTGGCGACAAAACCTTTTGTATACATTATCCCTTGATGCAAACTTTGCACCCTTTATTGTGGATGGGACTAACTGGGGTCGGAAAACACCGGGCTCACCACTTCGTGGATTCACTGACGACGCAGGGGATGATGGAAAAACAGCAGCACAAAAAGTGGCACTTCTTGAACTAATGTTGGGCCAAATAGCCAACTATTGTCCTATAATATCGAGAAATACAATCATTAAGAACTCGACGAGCATCAATACTGTCTGGCAGACCATCCGTCAACATTTCGGGTTCCAGACTACAGGTGGTCACTTTCTTGACTTCGACAACATAAAATTAGAACCTGGGGAGAGACCAGAAAACTTATATCAACGGCTCGCAAGTTTTGTTGACGATAGTTTACTTCGGAGAGGTGGACCTATCAGCCATCACGATGAGGTACCCACGGCGGATGAGGAACTTACGCCTACCGTGGAAAACTTTATCATCATAACATGGCTCCGACTTATTCATGCAAGTTTACCAGCTCTTGTGAAACAAAAATATGCCACAGATTTAAGGTCTAGAACATTGGCTTCGTTGAAACCTGAAATATCCCTTGCCATTCCCAGCCTCATTGATGAAGTTCATACCCTTGCTGAAGCAAGAGTCTTGCGTTCATCATTCAGAAAGACTTTCACTCCAAGTTCAAAACCTAGTCGCGGATCTCCATCCTGCCCTCTGTGTAAACAAGCTGGTCGACCAAAATATCAGCACTTTCTGAGCAACTGCAAGTATTTACCAGATGAAGACAGAAAATACATGACCTCTTCAAGTAGAATCCGCCAAACTACAAATTTAGAGTCGGATGACGAGCCAGAAGACGTCACATTTCCCAATGACACAGAACAAGACGCACCTACTTTTAGCCAACGAGTCACACCATCACTTAGGCGCGTTAGCACAAAACAGTCTCCCTCCATGAAGACCTTCTTTAGACAGTTTCCAGTTGTAATAACTATTGATAGTGGTGCAGAAATCAGTATGATCAAACAGTCAGTGGCAGATCAAATTGGGGTGCCCATTAGCAGGACTAAACAAAGTGCTCTCCAAGCAGATGGCGTCACACCCCTAAATATTGTTGGGGAAATTCATATCACACTTGCAAGGGGCGATAACAAACTGTTTCTGGATGCTCTAGTCGTAAATGACCTGGATGTGGATGTGTTAGCCGGGATTCCATTCATGACAGCCAACGACATAGCTATACGTCCGGCCAAACACGAGATTACAATAGGTGAGGTTGACAAAGTACATTATGGAACAGACAATACAAAAAGTCCAAATAATTATGTACGGCGCACTCAAGCATTTGTGTTACGATCACAGCCACATAGGACAGTCATATGGCCTGGCGCCTTTCTAGAAATACACTTACCACCTGAGATAAATCCTGAAGACACCGTAGCTATTGAACCAAAAGCAGTACCTGTTGACAGCAAGTGGCCATACCCACAGATCGTTGAAGCTGTTGGAGGACGTATACGAGTAGTCAATGATACCAACGAACCAAAGCTCGTACGTCAACATGATCATGTTGGGTTTGTAAGAAATACAACTTGCCCCCAGACAGAAACATTGAGTGACCACAATACACACACTTCTCAAAGTGAAAGCAATCAGTTACACATTGAAAGTGTTTCCATTGATCCAGATAACATACTCCAAGAAAAAGACAGAGTTAGGTTTCGAGACCTACTAACACAGCACAGTGATGTTTTTACACCTACATTTAATGGGTATAATGGTGCTGCCGGCAAATTTGAGGCTACTGTCAATATGGGACCTGTTGAACCCCCACAGCGTAAAGGTAGAGTGCCACAATACTTAAAGGACAAACTCGTAGAACTGCAGGAAAGATTCGATGATTTAGAGAAACAGGGTGTATTTGCCAGGCCCGAGAATGTGGGTGTGACTGCAGAGTACTTAAACCCCTCATTTCTTGTCAAAAAGCCACACGGAGGTTTTCGTCTAGTGACTGCCTTTGCAGATGTAGGACGCTATAGCAAACCCCAGCAAAGCTTAATGCCAGATGTTGATTCTACACTCAGGGCTATTGGACAATGGAAATATTTGATCAAGACAGACCTCACCAGCGCCTTTTATCAAATCCCACTTGCTAAACAGTCTATGAAATATTGTGGTGTTGCAACTCCATTCCCGAGGTGTACGCGTATATACTCGCTGTGCTATGGGCATGCCCGGGTCAGAGACAGCCCTGGAAGAACTTATGTGCCGTATCCTTGGTGACCAGGTACAAGATGGCCATGTTGCTAAGTTAGCCGATGACCTGTATTGCGGGGCCAACACAATTGATGACTTATTACACAACTGGCAAAACGTCCTTAAAGCCCTACAGAGAAATGGTTTACACCCAAAACTGTGATTTGTCCGAGAACAACAAGCATTCTTGGATGGATTTGGTCTTCTGGTCAACTGTCCGCAAGTCCTCACCGTATTGCAACGCTATCAACCTGTGCCATTCCAGAAACTATCCATGGTTTACGTTCGTTTGTTGGAGCCTACACATTTCTTGGAAGAGTTCTTCCTCATTATTCAAGATTTCTTAGCCCATTAGACGACATATCAGCAGGCAAAAAATCCCAGGAAAAGATCATTTGGTCAGACTCATCCATCAAGCTATTTAGAGACGCTCAGTCAGCTCTTACTAACCACAGATCTATTGCCATACCTAGGCCCACTGACCAGTTATGGATAGTTACAGACGGTTCGGTATCCCGACATGGCATTGGAGCAACATTATACGTTATGAGAAATTGCTCTTAGCTGGATTCTTTAGTGCTAAGCTGCGCAAACACCAAGTAAATTGGCTACCATGTGAGATAGAAGCTCTTAGTATTGCAGCCGCAATAAAACATTTTAGTCCCTACATAATACAATCTACATCTAAGTCATGTGTTTTAACAGACAGCCAACCGTGTGTTCAGGCAGTGGAAAAACTATGCCGTGGCGAATTCTCAGCTAGCCCGAGAGTGACATCATTCCTGTCTATTGTTAGTCGTTACCAACTCAGCGTCCGCCATCTTGCAGGTTCAGCAAACGTGCCATCCGACTTTTCAAGCAGGAATGCACCAGAATGCAATGAGCCAAACTGTCAAATTTGCTCATTCATATACACCACAGAAGACTCGGTTGTTCGCTCAATACGTATTGAAAACATCATAACAAGTCAACACGTCTACCATTTACAACTCGGTCATCATGGTTACAGATCCAGTCAGACTGTCCAGACCTCCGCCGAACACGTGCTCATCTTAAACAAGGCACGCGTCCATCAAAAAAACTCACCAACATCAAGGACGTTAAGCGTTACCTACAAACAGCCACTATTGCAAAGGACAATTTAGTAGTAGTTAAGCGCAGTGACCCCCTCTCAACCTCTTCAGAACTTATAGTGGTCCCACGCTCCGTACTAGATGGATTAGTCAGTGCTCTACATATTAAACTGGACCACCCAACTAGACACCAACTTGAGCTTGTCATGAAAAGGCACTTCTTTGCGTTAGACCTGCATAGTGCCATTGAACAGGTAACTTCACAGTGTCATTTATGTGCCTCATTGCGATCTTTCCCAGACTGCGCATCCAAACAGACTAGTGAGGACCCCCCAGATGTCATAGGTGTTTCATTCGCAGCAGATATTTTGAAACGCAATTTACAAACTATTCTTGTGGTGTGTGAAACTGTAACAAGTTACACAAAAGCCTGTATCATCACCGACGAAAGAAGGGACACAATCCGTGAAGCCTTAATGTGTATGTGTACAGAGTTGCATCCCTTAGATGGTCCCCCAGCTATTATTCGTGTAGACCCTGCGCCTGGTTTTATATCTCTTCAGTCAGACACTTCATTACAAAAGTTGAACATTGTTTTAGAGATCGGGCGCGTTAAAAACGTTAACAAAAATCCTGTCGCAGAGAAAGCTATCCAAGAGTTAGAACATGAAATACTACGCTATGAACCCGGAGGAGGCCCAATCTCGAAATTAGACCTTGCCATTATTGTCGCAAGATTAAACTCACGTCTACGAAAATCTGGTCTTTCGGCTCGCGAGTTATGGACACAGAGGTCACAGTTCACCCATGATCAACTCCCAATTTCTGACAGAGAGCTCATTCTACAGCAACACGAGTCCAGAAATTTGAATCATCAACACAGCGAAGATTCCAAGTCGAAACATCACCGCCACAGGCCATCAGATCGTGTGTGTGTAGGTGATATAGTATATTTGTTCTGTGATAAAAGCAAGTTGAAAGCCCGTAATAGGTATCTTGTGGTTTCATGTGATGGAGAGTGGTGTTTTGTGAAAAAGTTCTCCGGTAGTCAGTTACGTGCCTCTAGTTATAAAGTGAAACAAAGCGAGTGTTACCGTATTCCAAGTGATTTCAGTGATACTCATTCCGAGCATTCGTTTGTGCCTTTTGATCATAGTCATATGTCTGATGACGAGAGTGAATCTAGTCCTACAATCAGTGAACCCCCGTCATTAGTTACAATTCCAACAACATTGTCCACACCTGATACCAGTCAACAAGACGTTGCTCCCATTCCTATCTTGATTGGTGTACCAGGACCACCATCATCTCCAGGTCTCGAGAACACCGGTGACATTCATGATGACAGTCATAACATACAAAAAAGGCCACAACGAATCAGAAAGCCACCGGCTTACCTATCTGACTATATTTAGTAGGGAAACAACACCACACACAGTGATTACATTAGGTTATTTTAGTGAACATTGATAGTATGTCCTAGCAGTGAGGCTAGCAGAACCAGTATTTCAGTTTATGTCAGTTACTAGTACCTATAATTTGGAAGTGTAGTGATTATGTATCACTGTTTATGACAATTTAACTCTTCAGGTAGAAGTTTGTAGTACATAGTTTTGTTTCTGTTTGTTATTTCTAATTACTATATGGATAATAGTTTGGTTTATTATAATAGCATCTGTGCTTACCTTTAACACTACTCATCATATAATTTCTCGTCTAGTATTACTTGCTTGATATTGTATCATGAAAGGTAGCTTGACATTGTATCATGAAAGTTATACTGAATAATTCAGTATATATTTGAGTACTGGATTTAATCTTTTAAAAAAAAAGAGGTAGCGCCAGTATGTTATACTTGTTGGTTATTACACGGTTACTTCCCTTGTCTGATTCTCCGCCATTGACGCGTTTAAGTCGCGTAATTTTACTGATTAAACAATCTGTTTATTAAACCATTTGTCTGGTGTCTTTCTCGTTCTGCATCTGAAAGACTTTTAATTTTATTATGGTCAGACGGGGGGATCGAACCTGCGATCCCTGTATTACCAGTCCAGCGTGTTAACCACTGGACTATTGATCCGTTTGCATAATAATATCCTTATTATTTTCTCCAGCAAGAGAGCAACATTCTACATACATTACATACAAATATAAACAATGCCATGCCACCGTTCGCGAGAAGAACGAGTGTTGATACACATTTAATTTAACAAGTGTAAGTTATTAGTTCATTGAATGACTATATGTCTAGTAGATCTAGCTATTGCTTGCGGAGGATGATATAACTGTTGAACTGTCACTAATGTATAAAATGTAACACTTTAAATTGTACATGAAAATCTTCTTCTTGTCGTTCACGAATCACATGGACAAGCCGGCAGCAAACACGAAATGGGCCGTCCTCCTCAGATCCTCCCGGCAGCCATGTAACTTCGTCTGGAGAGAAGTATCTGTTGGCCAGGTTGTTTTCCTCAGCCCATGAAGATTGGTACACTCCTGGAGGATGTGTTCTGCAGTCTGGTCCCCTACGTTGCAGCTGCAGGCAGTTGATGGAGCTAGTCCAAGCTTCCGACACATATGGAAGTTCAAGCGGTTATGCCCTGTTCTAAGCATGGACATCAAGTCAAACGTAGTTCTTCTTTGTGTTAGTGTTGGCCAATTCAACTGCTGAATCATAACTGTTACACTGCCAGGGTTTTGATAATTATATTGTCTATTTAGTAACCTACAAATAATGTGCTCAGCTTAACACCTGTTCAATTGGTTTAATTTGACATTGTTGGTAAAGATTCCATATAGTTGAACTGCATTCCAACTTTAATTTAAACTTTATTTATTTTACAACGATTATGAAGCAAGTTTTAACAACTTATATTAATCACTCTCATTGGCATGGATGAAAGCGTATATGTGATCATTTGTGTGGGATGAAACTGGAAGTACCCGGAGAAAACGCACTTGTCCGATCTGGCGACCATCGTACCATCTCACATATTTCCCGGTCCGAGGATCGAACCCGGGTTGCAATGGTTAGAAGCGAGTACGCTAGTCATTGCGGTAATCGGACATTCCACCTTTGGTCGTACTAGTGATTGGTGTGCTCTTTCCTTGACCTTCCTTAGACAGTGATACATAGACCTTCATATTTTCAACTTTTTGCAACATATAAAATTTAATTATGTCCCTTCATCTGATATTCAACGGATCTTTAGATTATTTTGTTGTTAAGTTCATAAATGCATACTGAAATTCCAGCTGACTGGTGTTTAACCACCATTTAACCATCTGTCAGGTAGCCAATTAACCACCATTTAACCATCTGTCAGGTAGCCAATTAACCACCATTTAACCAATTTATTTAAATCTTCTTGGAGTAGTTATTGATCTTCGACTGACTTTATAGGTTGATAAATGACCCAGTTATCAGCATGCCAGACGGATCTGTAGTCCAGTGGTAGCACGCTGGACTGGTAATCCAGGGATCGCAGGTTCGATCCCCCGTCTGACTCTAATACAATTAACAGTTTCAGATGTGACGTTAAACCGAGGTCTCGTGTCGGTGCTTTACACCGAGCACGTAAAAGAACCAGAGGAGACTCTGGAATGGGTCTCTGTCTGTATCATTGAACTATCCTCCAAAAATCTAAAATGACTAATCTCTTCAGGGGGCGTCACTCATATGGGTAACCGATAGCGACGATAAATAAACGTAAAACACACACAGTTATCAACAACTAGTCAGATGTAAGATGATATGTTATCGTGTGTGTTTAAGGGTTTAATCCTTTTATTCCCACTTGCTGTTGTCCAGTAGTACTCTTATTCCCACTTCATAGGTAAATGACCATTCCAAATTTTTGGTGAATGCACAAGTTCAAATTGAGTTTGTCCGCAACAAACGCGGTGGACAAAGTCCTGTTGTTGGTGGTTACAGGTTCATGGTATGTATATATATAGTTGCTGTCTGTCTGTGTGTCTGTCCGTCCGTTTGATTGTATTTGATCTTAAACACTCTTAAACACACTGCAACACAAATCCTCTTATTCCCACACCTGTTTTTACCTAATTTTATATAAGTGGGAACAATAGGACTACACCGTTTTAAGTAATATATAATTAGCCTCATACGGATCAAATATGAAACATATTAACACTGTTTTCGGCGCAACGTGATCCACATAGTCCATCATTTTATATATTTGATCGTTTTCGGATTAATTTCTATACATAATAGTTGTCCTCGTGTTGGTTTCTGGCTACGTTTATTTATCGGCACTCCAGAAGTACATGTATATTAGTATTTTGGGGATAGTGCAATATACAGATGTCGCTCCAATTCCAGAAACCCTTCCTTGCTTATTTTACATGCCCGGTGTATCGGACCGATACCCGAGAGTTCGGTTTATAGTCCCTCTGAACTATTTAATATTATTGGGATCTGACGGTGGATCGAACCTGCGATCTCTGGATTCACAGTCCATCGTGTTAACCACTGGATCACTGACATGCAACTTCTTTGATATAACATAGCGATGCTATCAAGCTCAAATTGATAGCCTGTTCATTTTTTTAGCCTGTTCATTTCTATTAGATACACATTTATTATTTAAAATAAGGGAGTCATTTATTTATAGATACTTCAATTTCATAACTATTAAGTAACGGTTTTCCACCATACTAAATTTCGAAGAGTTTATACATTTATAAGTTAGAATTTGTGTTCGTTACAATTAAATGCACATCAAATATTTTATATCTTTGCACAGATAATTACTGCCATTCACACTAGATAGTTATTATGCAACATTTAGATTACTCGTCTTCGTAATAGGATGACAGGGGAATAGTGTCAGATACGTTCAGACATTAATTATTTGTTCTGTTACATATGTGTGTAAATTATAAAAGTGTCGGCAAGCAACTTGTCACAAAGGTAATTGCATGGGCATTCTTGGTCGATAAAGATTCAAAATGCACCCATTGGCTGCCCAATCTGGGTAGGTGTGTGTTCGAACTGCTCGTGTGCAGATCCATCCAGCGCTAGTTGAAATACCCCAACATTCTGGATGCACCATGCTTAATCCAGAATCTGAAACAGATTAAATAAATAAAAATTAAACTTTTCGTAAAATTTAAATTGTGAATTCAATTTGGATCTTTTAATTATAGCTCGAACCGACCCGGTACCTCATAACAAGCGAGTTCCCCTGCCACTACAACATACAAAGCATACAGGAACATTTGAAAAGAGACCCGGGTCGGCAGCGATCTAGGTTGATGTATCATATCTCACCTAGGCCAATGCCAAGATATTAACTCTTTCACCGCCAATGTCGCATAAAAGCGCCTTTGCAATAAGACGAGAACCCGATCAGACAGAACAGAACGTGCCGTCTGATCAGGATATATGCTGATTGCTCTTCAGACAGTGGAGCTGAAGCACCTGTCCGCATAGCAAACAATATAGATCCTGATCAGACAAGGTATTATGCTGCGGTTGAGCTGGATCTATGTTGGTTGCACATTGCTTTGAATAAATTCGGCGCTGAAAGAGTTAATCAATCATTGTTAGCTTAATCATCTTGTATTGTATCAGTAAATATAAACTCATTCACAATCATACAAGTATTACATGCATTCACAATCATACAAGTATTACATGCATTCACAATCATACAAGTATTACATGCATTCACAATCATACAAGTATTACATGCATTCACAAACATTAATGGGTTTGACCACATGTTATAACAACATTAGATTTGGTCCTTCCTATTTATCCCTTTCCTTCATAGAGATTTAGGTTAATATACTAATATATCCATACAAATGACAGCCATTTAGCTATCGTGCAGTGGATAAGTAGTCGTCATATATATCCCACCTTCATAGATATTACTGGGATTACATGAGATTCTGGCCTTTATTAAGAACATTGGTTCGACTACTACATTGTCAATGTATGTCGTATTGGTAATGGCGTCCAGAGGAGCTTCTATGAGGGAAAGGGTTAAACGTTGTTAACGGTCACTTGTGTATGTCTATGTTGTTGAAATGTCAAACTATAACTATGATTCATAAGCAAAATCTTAGTGTTAAATTTACTAAGCAACTATTACACAGTTATTAATTACCTTGTAAGTAAATATCCAAAATAGGAAGTAATCACATACAATCGAGTCCCAGTCTGCTACGAGTAATCACACATACAGTCGAGTCCCAGTCTACTAGGAGTAATAATATATACAGTCGAGTCCCAGTCTGCTACGAGTAATAACATATACAGTCGAGTCCCAGTCTGCTACAAGTAATAACATAATTATACAGTCGAGTCCCAGTCTGCTACAAGTAATAACATATACAGTCGAGTCCCAGTCTGCTACACGTAATAACATATACAGTCGAGTCCCAGTCGGCTACAAGTAATCACACATACAGTCCAGTCGAGTCACAGTCTGCTACAAGTAATCACACATACAGTCGAATCCCAGTCTGCTACAAGTAATTACACATACAGTCGAATCCCAGTCTGCTACAACTAATCACACATACAGTCGAGTCCCAGTCTGCTACGAGTAATCACACATACAGTCGAGTCCCAGTCTGCTACGGGTAATCACGCATACAGTCGAGTCCCAGTCTGCTACGGGTAATCACGCATACAGTCGAGTCCCAGTCTGCTACAAGTAATCACACATACAGTCGAGTCCCAGTCTGCTACGAGTAATCACGCATACAGTCGAGTCCCAGTCTGCTACGAGTAATCACACATACAGTCGAGCCCCAGCCTGCTACGAGTAATCACGCATACAGTCGAGTCCCAGTCTGCTACAAGTAATCACACATACAGTCGAGTCCCAGTCTACTACGAGTAATAACACACACAACTGAGTCCCATTCTGCTACAAGCAATCACACATACAGTCGCGTCTCAGAATGCTACAAGCAATCACACATACAGTCGAGTCACAATCTGCTACAAGTAATCACACATACAGTCGAATCCCAGTCTGCTACAAATACTCACACTTACAGTCGAGTCCCAGTCTGCTACAAGTAATAACATAATTATACAGTCGAGTCCCAGTCTGCTACAAGTAATCACACATACAGTCGAATCCCAGTCTGCTACAAGTAATCACATATACAGTCGAGTCCCATTCTGCTACAAGTAATCACATATACAGTAGAGTCCCAGTCTGCTACAAGTAATCACATATACAGTCGAGTCCCATTCTGCTACAAGCAATCACACATACAGTCGAGTCTCAGAATGCTACAAGCAATCACATATACAGTCGAGTCACAGTCTGCTGCAAGTAATCACACATACAGTCGAATCCCAGTCTGCTACAAATAATCACATATACAGTCGAGTCCCAGTCTGCTACAAGTAATCACATACAGTCGAATCCCAGTCTGCTACAAATAATCACACTTACAGTCGAGTCCCAGTCTGCTACAAGTAATCACACATACAGTCGAGTCCCAGTCTGCTACAAGTAATCACACATACAGTCGAGTACCCTGTCTTCTACAAGTAATCATGCATACAGTCGAATCCCAGTCGGCTACAAGTAATCACACATACAGTCGTGTCCCAGTCTGCTACAAGTAATCACATATACAGTCGAGTCCCAGTCTGCTACAAGTAATCACACATACAGTCGAGTCCCAGTCTGCTACTTTTGTTTGAGTCGTCTACGTTTATCTGCAGGCCATGTACGATCAACTACTAAGATTGATCCAATTCTGCTAAGCAGGCCAAGTGTGATCCATTTCTGCTAAGCAGGCCAAATGCGGTCCAATTCTGATAACCATGTAAAGTTTAATCCAATTCTGCTACGTAGGTCAAGTCTGTTAAGCCGGCCAAGTGCGATCAAATTCTGCTAAGCAGGTGAAATGCGTCTCAGTTCTGTTAAGTAGGTCAAGTGTAATCAAATTCTGATACACTGTCCAGTGCGATCTAATTCTGAAAAACATGTAAATTTTAATCCAATTCTTCTACGTAGGTCAAGTCTGTTAAGCCGGCCAAGTATAATCAAATGTTGATAAACTGTACAAGTGCGATCTAATTCTGAAAACCATGTAAAGTTTAATCCAATTTTGCTACATAGGTCAAGTTTAATCCAATTCTGCTAAGCAGGCCAAGTGCGATTCAATTCTGCTAAGCAGACCACGTTCGATCAACTTCTGCTAAGCAGACCAAGTTTGATCAACTTCTGCTAAGCAGGCCAAGTTCGATCCAATTCTGCTAAGCAGGTGAACTGCGTCCCAATTCTGTTAAGTAGGTAAAGTGTAATCAAATTCTGATAAGCATTTAACGTTTGATTTAAATCTGCTGAGCAGTTCAAGTGTAATCCAATTAAACTAAACCATTTGAGCCACATTTACTAAACAGTTCAAGTTTGATCCAATTCAGCTGCCCATGTAAAATTTGATTCAATTCTACTGCAAAGATCCAATTTTGTTAAAGAATCCTGTTGTTGTATTTGACTCTGTTAAACAGGTCACGTTTGATCCAATTTTGTTAAAGAATCCTGTTGTATTTGATTCTGTTAAACAGGTCAAGTTTGATCCAATTCTGGTAAAGAATCCTGTTGTATTCGATTCTGTTAAACAGGTCAAGTTTCACCAAATTCTGGTAAAGAATCCTGTTGTATTCGATTCTGTTAAACAGGTCAAGTTTGATCCAATTTGGTTAAAGAATCCTGTTGTATTTGATTCTGTTAAACAGGTCAAGTTTGATCCAATTTGGTTAAAGAATCCTGTTGTATTTGATTCTGTTAAACAGGTCAAGTTTCACCCAATTCTGGTAAAGATTCCTGTTGTATTTGCTTTTGTTAAACAGGTCAAGTTTGATCCAATTTGGTTAAAGAATCCTGTTGTATTTGATTCTGTTAAACAGGTCAAGTTTGACCCAATTCTGGTAAAGAATCCTGTTGTATTTGATTCTGCTAAACAGGTCAAGTTTGATCCAATTATGTTAAAGAATCCTGTTGTTGCATTTGACTCTGTTAAACAGGTCAAGTTTGATCCAATTCTGTTAAAGAATCCTGTTGTATTTGCTTTTGTTAAACAGGTCAAGTTTGATCCAATTCTGTTAAAGAATCCTGTTGTATTTGATTCTGTTAAACAGATCAAGTTTGATCCAATTCTGGTAAAGAATCCTGTTGTATTCGATTCTGTTAAACAGGTCAAGTTTCACCCAATTCTGGTAAAGAATCCTGTTGTATTTGATTCTGTTAAACAGGTCACGTTTGATCCAATTTGGTTAAAGAAACCTGTTGTATTTGATTCTGTTAAACAGGTCAAGTTTCACCCAATTCTGTTAAAGAATCCTGTTGTATTTGATTCTGTTAAACAGGTCAAGTTTGATCAAATTCTGTTAAAGAATCCTGTTGTTGCATTTGACTCTGTTAAACAGGTCAAGTTTGATCCAATTCGGTTAAAGAATCCTGTTGTATTTGATTCTGTTAAACATGTCAAGTTTGATCCAATTCTGGTAAAAAATCCTGTTGTATTCGATTCTGTTAAACAGGTCATGTTTGATCCAATTTGGTTAAAGAAACCTATTGTATTTGATTCTGTTAAACAGGTCAAGTTTCACCCAATTCTGTTAAAGAATCCTGTTGTATTTGATTCTGTTAAACAGGTCAAGTTTCACCCAATTCTGTTAAAGAATCCTGTTGTTGCATTTGACTCTGTTAAACAGGTCAAGTTTGATCCAATTCGGTTAAAGAATCCTGTTGTATTTGATTCTGTTAAACAGGTCAAGTTTGATCCAATTTGGTTAAAGAATCCTGTTGTATTTGCTTTTGTTAAACAGGTCAAGTTTGATCCAATTCTGTTAAAGAATCCTGTTGTATTTGATTCTGTTAAACAGATCAAGTTTGATCCAATTCTGGTAAAGAATCCTGTTGTATTCGATTCTGTTAAACAGGTCAAGTTTCACCAAATTCTGGTAAAGAATCCTGTTGTATTCGATTCTGTTAAACAGGTCAAGTTTGATCCAATTTGGTTAAAGAATCCTGTTGTATTTGATTCTGTTAAACAGGCCCAGTTTGATCCAATTCTGTTAAAGAATCCTGTTGTATTTGATTCTGTTAAACAGGTCAAGTTTGATCCAATTTGGTTAAAGAATCCTGTTGTATTTGATTCTGTTAAACAGGCCCAGTTTGATCCAATTTGGTTAAAGAAACCTGTTGTATTTGATTCTGTTAAACAGGTCAAGTTTCACCCAATTCTGTTAAAGAATCCTGTTGTATTTGATTCTGTTAAGCAGGTTAAGTTTGATCCAATTCTGTTAAAGAATCCTGTTGTATTTGATTCTGTTAAACATGTCAAGTTTGATCCAATTCTGTTAAAGAATCCTGTTGTATTTGATTCTGTTAAACAGGTCAAGTTTGATCCAATTCAGTTAAAGAATCCTGTTGTATTTGATTCTGTTAAACAGGTCAAGTTTGATCCAATTTGGTTAAAGAATCCTGTTGTATTTGCTTTTGTTAAACAGGTCAAGTTTGATCCAATTCTGTTAAAGAATCCTGTTGTATTTGATTCTGTTAAACAGATCAAGTTTGATTCAATTCTGGTAAAGAATCCTGTTGTATTTGATTCTGTTAAACAGGTCAAGTTTGATCCAATTTGGTTAAAGTATCCTGTTGTATTTGCTTTTGTTAAACAGGTCAAGTTTGATCCAATTCTGTTAAAGGAATCTGTTGTATTTGATTCTGTTAAACAGGTCAAGTTTCACCCAATTCTGGTAAAGAATCCTGTTGTATTTGATTCTGTTAAACAGGTCAAGTTTCACCCAATTCTGGTAAAGAATCCTGTTGTATTTGATTCTGTTAAACAGGTCACGTTTGATCAAATTTGGTTAAAGAAACCTGTTGTATTTGATTCTGTTAAATATGTCAAGTTTCACCCAATTCTGTTAAAGAATCCTGTTGTATTTGATTCTGTTAAACAGGTCAAGTTTGATCCAATTCTGTTAAAGAATCCAGTTGTATTTGATTCTGTTAAACAGGTCAAGTTTCACCCAATTCTGTACACGTAGTACATGTAGTGCAAGCATGATCTAATTTTGCTCAGCCGGCCAAATGTGATACAATTCTGCTAAATAGGCTATACAATTCATCTACACCAACACGAGAGACATCTTGGTGCCATGGATACGTTGTCCTCCTCATAACTGAGTGGTTTTCAGGTTCAGCTATAGGTGCAAACCCATGTAGTGGTGTCCTTAAAGCAGCATTACATCGTAATAAAGGATGTTTTGGGTAAAATATAAATACTAATGTGTGTGTGTTTACAAACATCGAAATAGTCGCTCAGAAACGATAAAATTCCAATAAATATAAACCGTCGTATACGCGAATTTGTTTATCAACACACGAAATGTAAACACACAGCGCGCATACGTGAAACAACAGAGGATGTAGAAAACAACGTATATATCTTGAACATGAAATACTATATATCTATCTTCCTCTAATGTCGAACCCTCGCGGGGATGTAGACATGTCCCTAAAAGACTTAGCTAACAGAGGTATGAATCAACATATCAAGTAATTTAATTAAAAAAGACAACGTGGGACAAATGGGGACGATGCATTCCGAATGTAAACAAGTGCGGACGATACGTTCCGGTTGTAAACAAGTGCGTGACCGATCGACTCGGAAAGTCCTACTTTCGGTTTCGTGTTTGTTTTATCGCAAAAAAACACTTTACCAAATGAACATAAGCATCCAAAGTATAATGTTAGAATGTGTAGCAGCATTGCTACCCATGCGTAAAAATTGAATTTTTCAAATATATTTTATTTCATACGATGTAATGCTGCTTTAAACAAGACGTTTGAATCTACATTACTTCTCTTCTCCCCCTCATGGCGATCGTTTCAACCAGGAAAGGTATTGAGAGCGATTAATCTAAAGTTGAAATAAATCTGTATCACCTAATGCCCATCATGACATGTTTTTTCCTAGACAGGCTTAGCCGACCTAGTCGGATAATCAGTACAAAGCAACGAGCGTGAGGTGCCATGCTCAAGGAACTACATACGTTCCTTGATCGAGTATCAAACCCGTGAACATTCAATTCCAAATCCGGCACTCTACAACTGGACCAAGGATGCCACACAGGAGTTTGATATAGAAATTTCTTCATCACAAACGCAGTCAAGCACATGACAAACTTTATTACAACAAAATAAAATGAGCATGTGACATATGGGTTAATGCCCAGACAGAAAAAATGAAACAAAATACAGACAAACCTGTATGTATAAACCACCCACAGGAATTGAAACAAAATACAGACAAACCTGTATGTATAAACCACCCACAGGAATTTAAACAAAATACTCACAAACCTGTATGTATAAACCACCCACAGGAATTGTGTTTGTTTTTGGATTTAAATCGTTATGTTATATTTCGGGTTTTACGCCTGCATCAGCACAGGCGGGCAGTTTACCTAACAACACTTTTCCTGGGCAGGCTCCAGCGGTTAACCAGTACTTGGGTGCACCAACCTCTGTAAGAAACTGCTAACTTTTTCACATAAATGAGATACGGCCTGAGTGTGGCTCAAACCCGTGACTATCAGTGAGGTTACAGTGGTATACAAGTCAGCGACCTTAACCACTCGACCACAGAGGCGGACCGATTTAAATCATACCAACAGCTTAGGCTAGGCGACTCCCGGGTATTATTTTGGGTAGAAGACTCCCGGGTGTCCCTTCGGGCTGTGTTTCAAACACGGACGGCCATCCGGGTAGAACCACAAACCCCGCAAGCCAGCTGGATAATTTTCTCTCACATGAAAGAATTTGACACCCCCAGTAGGAATCAAACTTACAGCGGTGAGGAACAAATGCTTTGAAGTCAAAGACCTGTTTCTTGGAGAGCTCGGCTCATGGACTCCATCTCCCAACTATCGTAATTAACCCTTTCAACACCACAGACCTCTAAATTGGCTTACAAAAAAGTGTAGATCCAGATGAGCCGTCTCATCAGGATCTGCACTTTTTTCAAGTAATATAACTATTTTTAGAAAAATATTACCCATTTTGATAAATGAACTGATCCAAATGTAATTTTGTTATTAATTTATTGGTCTAAAAATATCATGGACCAGTCCATGTCAGTTACTTGGTGTTGAATGGGTTAACAAGTACCTTTCAAATTGGAAATATTTGGTAAAGCACTGATTAACAGGAAATATCAATTTCAAGCAGTCTATGCACACATATGGAATGAAGGCCTCAACACCAGATCTTAACCCTTTCAACACTACAGGCCTCTCAATAGGCCTACAAAAAGTGTAGATCCAGATGAGCCATCTCATCAGGATCTGCCCTTTTTGCCAGTAATATTACTATTTTTATACAAAAATTACCCATTTTGATAAATGAACTGGTCCAAATGTAATTTTCTTATTAATTTATTGGTCTGAAAATATCATGGACCAGTCCATGTCAGTTACTTGGGGTTGAACGGGTTAACATGTTTCATTCCTTATCTTTACAGTTACTCTTTCTCTTTCAAAAATAAAATTGCATAAATGATTTGAATTTGCCCAGTGAGACGTACTTTTGCAGAGCTATAAATCTTGAAAAGGACTTTATAGGCAGGTATTGGAACAGCGAACCGTCTAAAGGAACCTCACACCGCACACAGATTAATTTGCTAGAGTGAGATCCCGAGTATTGTGTCATGCATGGCGGAACGCCCGAGTAGATTCATTGATTTTCAGCAATCTGTGTGAAAAATCTCACGCCAAACCGATTTGATTGGCTGAATCTGAGATTTGCACAAAACTGAACCGATTTGATTGGCTGAATCTGAGATTTGCACAAAACTGAACTGATTTGATTGGCTGAATCTGAGGTTTGCACAAAACTGAACCAGTCAGAAAGTTGGAAGTTGAAACATTGGTGAAAAGATGGTTATTTTTAATTGTTACTCTTGCTGTAAGCCACACAGATATAATTAATAAACCTAAGCACAAGAAAGAAATGTTTAATAAACAAAATTAGCAGAGACACCATGTTCCTCTTTTTTGTGCTCAGCTAGAATTTTTATAGAAGTATTTTAGCTCAGCGATCAACAATATACTTCACAATAAATGTATTACACAGTTGATAATTACATACAAAGCAGAAACATTGAACACATTCCATTCTTCGTTTTTTTTAAAAATATGCATGCGTTTCGGACATATGCAAATTTCGGATATTGATATTTCTATTTCATATTATTCGAGCTGTATTCACAATATTGTTTAAAGATAAACTTGTGGCCATACCTATTATGACTTGCACAGGAGTGATCAAGAAATGCTGTCGGTGTAGGCCTATTGCTCAACATGTGAGAAGGATGACCGACTTGCACAGGAGTGATCAAGAAATGCTTGTCGGTGTATTGCTCAACATGTGAGAAGGATGACCGACTTGCACAGGAGTGATCAAGAAATGCTGTCGGTGTAGGCCTATTGCTCAACATGTGAGAAGGATGACCGACTTGCACATGAGTGATCAACAAATGCTGTCGGTGTAGGCCTATTGCTCAACATGTGTGAAGGATGACCGACTTGCACAGGAGTGATCAAGAAATGCTGTCGGTGTATTGCTCAACATGTGAGAAGGATGACCGACTTGCACAGGAGTAATCAAGAAATGCTGTCGGTGTATTGCTCAACATGTGTGAAGGATGACCGACTTGCACAGGAGTGATCAAGAAATGCTGTCGGTGTATTGCTCAACATGTGAGAAGGATGACCGACTTGCACAGGAGTAATCAAGAAATGCTGTCGGTGTATTGCTCAACATGTGTGAATGATGACCGACTTGCACAGGAGTGATCAAGAAATGCTGTCGGTGTATTGCTCAACTGTGTGAAGGATGACCGACTTGCACAGGAGTGATCAAGAAATGCTGTCGGTGTATTGCTCAACATGTGAGAAGGATGACCGACTTGCACAGGAGTAATCAAGAAATGCTGTCGGTGTATTGCTCAACATGTGTGAAGGATGACCGACTTGCACAGGAGTGATCAAGAAATGCTGTCGGTGTATTGCTCAACATGTGAGAAGGATGACCGACTTGCACAGGAGTAATCAAGAAATGCTGTCGGTGTATTGCTCAACATGTGTGAAGGATGACCGACTTGCACAGGAGTGATCAAGAAATGCTGTCGGTGTATTGCTCAACATGTGAGAAGGATGACCTACATACAGATACTCACAGCCAGATGTAAGGACGGACACTGGGCGATCTCAAAAGCTCACAGTGAACACTTGAGCTAATAATACAACATTTACTTTGAATATTTTTCCAGCTTTCATTGTTGGGAGGAAAATTCAAGATTGTGTCTCCGAGCAATGTTTGAGGCGGAGTTGAACATCCTGACAGAACCACCCGCCTTTCACAAAGCCAACTGGGTTCGAATTTGTAAATCTAAAAGATACAATCACAATGAATATTTATTTATTTATATCACCTATAACTCGAGCAAGAGTTTCTTGAACACATGTCCCCCACAATTCCTGGAATGTATAATTCGAAAATCCACCCTACAAACAACATACAAAATAAATGACAGGCATGCATCATAAAATATTAGTAACAAGTGATATCAAATCGTGCACGGGAGTGCGTGGTACAGATATGCAACATTAAATTGTGCTAAATAGTAAATACTGTAGATCAGGTGTCCATTTCACACAAAAACAACATAAGCTAAAACAGAACATTGTCACAAATGTGAATACTATATAATTATTTAGATCAACAATCTAAAGCCCACATTTTTGTTTTAAAATAAAAAATACTGAATAAATTGTAAGGAATGTGCAAACAACACAGATCCAGATCAACAGCAGTGTAACACCGCGTATGATCAGGATCTATGTTGCTTGCTATTCAGCCAAGTGTTTTAGCTTCACTATTCGAATAGCAAACAGCATAGAGTTTGATCAGACGGCACATTCTGTGCAGCCTGATCGGGCTCTATGCTGTTTGCAAAAACTAATATACTCGTTTCCAGCGCAGTATGGGTTAAAGATGCATTCCTGTTCAAAATCAATTTCTATGCAGGTTGTTATCATGTAAATATACTCGTTATAAACCCAGTATTATCCAAGTTTCTCAGAAAACAAATGAAATCAAAGACATTTTAAATGTATTCGAAAATAAAAAAATATTCCGATTTCGGCCGAAAATTGTTCGGCATTTTCCGCAACCACTCACAATCCATTCATGTGATCGTAATTTAATTAAGATCTATATAAGCGCACGCACACATACATAACTTATTATCACCAATCATTTGGCTTGTCAATGGTAGTGGGTGGGGGAGAAATGGACATTTTTGTATCCAGTTCCAGTCGCTGGGTAAATCACAATAGTGAACAATCAATGTTAGTATGAAAGTATAAAAAAATGGGACACAGTGTCATGTGAGGAAGCTATCGAGCTGACTTGCGGTAGGTCGGTGGTTCTATCTGGATGCCGGTCCGTGTCACCAATGTGTAATTCCGCCCGTCTAAACAGGAATATAAAGTTAAAACATTTTCCATCATAGAGGCAACAGGTACAATAACTGTTTGTACACTATGGTCTTAAAAGTAGTAATTATATACATGTATATAAAATTACTACTAGAAGACCATAGGACACAGACAATGATCGTGTCTTGTGCCTATGATAGAGACGTAACATTATAGGCCGCTGTATCTCCATCATATAACTCAATGGATATGTCAGCATATCTATTTCACCTCCATAGAGATTACTGCTAATGTTTGATGGTTATATCACAGGAACTTGAAATTTTATCCATAAGCCACCAAAGGTCTTGTACCTTTATACTTGAGAAATTTTATCCATAAGCCATCAAAGGTCTTGTACCTTTATCCTGGTGTCCTAGGATAAAGGTACAAGACCTTTGGTGGCTTATGGATAAAATTTCAAGTTACTGTGGTTATATCCAATATGCTATTGCGAACTTCTTGTGTGTTCTTGTTTACCGTATTTGGCCACTAATGTGTCATTTTGTTTTGATTTAAACATATTTTTATTCGACATTATATAACATAATTTACTACAAATAATGATGTACACAATAAATACAAGTGGATTGATTTGAAAGCTAAAAGCTTATTGGATTCTTCACTGCATACTAGAAATCGGTAAAAGATATGGCGATACGTATGTATATATGCTCGACGAAAGTACGAATATAAACGTCATTTTGTTTGGTTTTATGGGTTTAAAGTCGCACAAACAGCTCAAGTCATATGGCACGGACAGGTTCCAGATAGAACCACCAACTTACCTCAAGCTAGTTGTATAGCTTTGTCACATGAAATACTTTGACACCCCCAGTTGGATTCTAACATACAGCGGTGAGGGGGAAATTATTCGAATTCAAGGACAATGACAATTCGGCCATGAAGGCCCGCCCCTCCTAATGTGTCAATGTTTGTGTTATTGGCATTGAGAAGTGTTTCTATGTCGGAACACGGTTAAGATCGTTCGTGCATTCAACTTCCAACTTGTGGAACACAGGACAGCTGATCAACTCGTACATCTATTATACACACTAATTGGAACAATTACTGCGACGACAAATTTTAAATTGAGAACTGAATAATGTACATTACAAATAAAAGCACACATAAAGTAGATCGAAACGAGATGATATAAATACAACTATATTGTGGCAGGGAGGCTCTTACGAGACATGGCATTTATATGGAAGTGGAGGTCGTGATAGCGCAGTGGATGCACGTTCGCTTCAGGTGCGAACGGTCCGGAGTTCGAGCCCCGCTGCAACTGTTATGGTTGTGCCCTTAGGCAAGGCATTTAAATTCCACGTTGCCTCGTCTCTCTCCCTCGTGGCGATGGATTCCATCAGGAATGAGGCCTCGAGAGTGATTAATATAAGTTGAAAGAACTTGTTTCGCAATCGAGTTAAAATAAATTTGTATAAACATTTATATCATCAGCTTCGCATCTTGGATTCAGCACCAGATCACTACCGGTACCTAAAAAATATTTAACTTATTTGCCAACATTTAGGTCAAATGAAATGTTTGTGCGACATTCTGGTGCGGACAGCTTGCTAATGTTGGCAAGATTTGCGCCCCAAACCATTCATTTCATCAGTTTACAATGTAGCACCATTTTTTTATGTAGCGATAAAGTGTAACTATATCGGTTGTATTATACAGGCAAACCTGTCTTAAGCAGCCAGCCAAGGGAGTCAGAGAAAGTGGCTGCTTTGCACAGGTGGCTGCTTAATAGAGGTGAAATATATAATAAAAACAACCGATTGGGAATCTGGAAACTGGCTGCTTAATACAGGTTGGCTGCTTAATGGAGGTGACCACTAACACAGGTTTGACTGTACTTAATGGAGGTGACCACTAACACAGGTTTGACTGTACTTAATGGAGGTGACCACTAACACAGGTTTGACTGTACTTAATGGAGGTGACCACTAACACAGGTTAGACTGTACTTAATGGAGGTGACCACTAACACAGGTTTGACTGTACTTAATGGAGGTGACCACTAACACAGGTTTGACTGTACATGTAAGTGATGAATGCAATAAATAATAGGATTACGATAACCTCAATAAATGATGAATGGAACCCGATCTACAGCTAATTACAACAAATACCGATTAACATATAGTAGTTACCATAGGGATTATTCTAGAGTGGAATAAGAGATCAGGGTGAGTCAGAAAAGGGGCAGGGTAGGTCAGAAAAGGGGCAGGGTGAGTCAGAAAAGGGGCAGGGTGAGTCAGAAAAGGGGCAGGGTAGGTCAGAAGAGAGGCCGGGTGTACTTTGAGACATGAAAGGGGGTAGCTGTGGGAGGGGGTATTCGGGGTTACCCACTGTATATTTTTGCTAACTTATGGTGATTGACGTCTAATAATGCTTGATCAAAGAGGCAGTGCATACTGATGGACGAGTTCCAGTTTATACAGGTTTGCCCACCCGAAAAAAATAATATAAAGGCGGGGATAAATGGCAAAAGGGTGGTGCTATAAAAGGGCAGGGCCCTGTCATTCCTCTCTAGAAAAATCCCTATTACTAAGTAGCCTGGGTACAGTCAAATTCATTTTTTATTTACTATTGAAAAATCTACAGTTGAAACACTTATGGTACACCTGTATATTTGATGTTGTTTATTGAAGAAAGACATCTTTCTCGCCACAACATGACCGGCAAAAATTAAAACGAGTGCTAAAAATAGACCAGAATTCCTCGGTAAATAATTAAGTAGTCGCTGATGGGTATACACAATAGTTACTGAAATTACGCGAATACCAACAGAGCAATTTTGCATAATTTCGCATAATTGCATAAATCACTTTTTATTCTCGGGTGAAATCCGACAAGGACATTTTATTGAATAGAACATAAATCTTGCAAAGAAACGTCCCGCAGACGATCGACAACCTTTTTAAAATTTTAATCCTATTGTGCAATCAATCCGTAAAGTATTGCGGAAATCAATCCGTAAAGTATTACGGAAATCAATCCGTAAAGTATTGCGGAAATCAATCCGTAAAGTATTGCGGAAATCAATCCGTAAAGTATTACGGAAATCAATCTGTAAAGTATTGCGGAAATCAATCCGTAAAGTATTGCGGAAATCAATCCGTAAAGTATTGCGGAAATCAATCCGTAAAGTATTGCGGAAATCAATCCGTAAAGTATTGCGACAATTGTTTATTAATAGGATTATTAACCCATTTCATTCGGGATACCGTTCAAACAGTATTTGCAAAGAACATAGAGCCAGATCAACCACCACGGAATGTGCCGTCTGATCAGGCACTATGTTGTTTGCTATTCAGATGATCTTGCTAAGACACTTGGCTATGTAGCAAACAACATAGATCCTGATCAGCATGCAGCGTTACGCTGCGGCTGATCTGGATCTATGTTGTTTGCAAAAGCCTTTAAATATATCCAGAATTAAATGGGTTAATGACATAGCTATTGATATTTTCAGACACTCAATGGTGGTTAGACATATATTGTGGAAGTTGTGATCGGAGCAAAAGGCCCAGCCGTAGCTATTACGATTTTGCCCTTAGGCAAGGCATTTAAATTCCACATTGCCTCTTCTCTCTCCCTCGTGGCGGTGGACACATCGCGAATGAGGTCTCGAGATAGATTAATACAAGTTGTAATAACTTGTTTCGCAATCGAGCTAAAATAAATTTGTATCGACAGCTGTTCCCAGGCTATTTAGTAAGTTCTAAAACACTGGAAATTAAACAGTTATTGCACAATGCTATAATGTCTGCATTAATACTATACACACTAAAATATATACAGCATGTAAAACATTTCTACTCTATTTCGTATTTCTTTAAATAAATGTGCATACATAGCGGCACAAATGTTTACTGGTTGTGGTCGAGTCGAGTCTTACAGCGCAGAAACATTTCATAGGCTATATGGCTACAAACATGACTAACAATCATGGTTTCACATCTCAATTACATTTACAATATGAGATATGAAATGAGGCAAAGTCAAGGGTTCAGATCCAAGTAGCGTATATCTTGGTCCCAATTCTTAATTTACCCAGATGCCCCGGAACAACACAAGGTACATGTTTCAATATAATATCAGTTTAATTCTTCCTAAGAAAGAGAGTTAACCCTTTCCTTCAAAGAGATTTAGGTTAATATACTATTATATCTCCATACAAACGACAGCCGTTTAACCCTTTCCTTCATAGAGATTTAGGTTAATATACTATTATATCTCCATACAAACAACAGCCATTTAACCCTTTCCTTCATAGAGATTTAGGTTAATATACTATTATATCTCCATACTAACGACAGCCATTTAACCCTTTCCTTCATAGAGATTTAGGTTAATATACTATTATATCTCCATACAAACGACAGCCATTTAACCCTTTCCTTCATAGAGATTTAGGTTAATATACTATTATATCTCCATACTAACGACAGCCATTTAACCCTTTCCTTCATAGAGATTTAGGTTAATATATTATTATATCTCCATACAAGCGGCAGCCATTTAACTATCATGCAGTGTGTTAACCCTTTCCTTCATAGAGATTTAGGTTAATATACTATTATATCTCCATACAAGCGGCAGCCATTTAGCTATCATGCAGTGTGTTAATCCTTTCCTTCATAGAGATTTATGTTAATATACTACTATATCTCCATACAAGCGGCAGCCATTTAACCCTTTCCTTCATAGAGATTTAGGTTAATATACTATTATATTTCCATACAAACGGCAGCCATTTAACCCTTTCCTTCATAGAGATTTATGTTAATATACTATTATATCTCCATACAAACGACAGCCATTTAACCCTTTCCTTCATAGAGATTTAGGTTAATATACTATTATATCTCCATACAAGCGGCAGCCATTTAACCCTTTCCTTCATAGAGATTTAGGTTAATATACTATTATATCTCCATACAAACGGCAGCCATTTAACCATTTCCTTCGTACAGATTTAGGTTAATATACTATTATATCTCCATACAAGCAGCAGCCATTTAACCCTTTCCTTCATAGAGATTTAGGTCAATATACTATTATATCTCCATACAAACAGCAGCAATTTAACCCTTTCCTTTATAGAGATTTAGGTTAATATACTATTATATCTCCATACAAGCGGCAGCCATTTAACCCTTTCCTTCATAGAGATTTAGGTTAATATACCATTATATCTCCATACAAATGGCAGCCATTTAGCTATCATGCAGTAGATATGAAGTCGCCATATCTATCCCACCTCCATAGATATTACTGGGATTACACGAGATTCCGGCTTTGTTATGAACATTGGTTTGGCTACTACATTGTCAATGTATGTTGTATTGGTAATGGCGTCGAGAGGTGCTTCAATGAGGGAAAGGGTTAAATCAAGCAGAACAAATTTTTAATGCTTACGTCATTTTTTTTCAAAATCATACAAAAAAAGAATTGAGTATTTCAAGTATTTCTATTTCCCAGTAATTGAGCTGAACAAAGATTTAACATAAAATTTGCCATCAGCAGACACAAGTTACAATGTTTTATCACGGACAGTATAAAAACATGTACTTTAATGCTATATTATATAATGCAAGACGCTTCTGTGGGCGAGTGGTTAAGGTGGCTGACTTGCAAACCACAGTAACCTATTATTACTGATGGTTACGGATTCGAGCCCCGCTCAGGCCGTGTCTCATTTATATGAAAAAGTTGGCAGTTTCTTATAAGATTAGTGCACCAAGTACTGGTTAATCGCTGGAGCCTGCCCAGGATAGGTAGGTGTTGCTAGGTAAACTGCCCGTCGCTCATATGGGCAATGGGTAGCGACGTTAAATAAACTTGAATAAAAAAACAAACTATGCATACGTATTACAACAATTCTTTGGTTAATCGCAGGCTATGCTTGCCTGGTAGGCGAGTGCTAGAAATCCATTATACCGGTAGACAAGCTTTACTAAACAAACCACTCTTGTATTTATAATATGTGTTTGACTTATACAAAATGTTTGACTTGGTTTAAAAGTACTTTCAAACGTTGATAAAAACCTTCAACACACATACATGAAAACAAAAACATGGTACCACCAAAAGCTAAACTTTCAATAAGGTAGACATTTTCAGTTTTTTAATTTGTACTGTCCAAATGTTTATTCTACATGCATTTATCTATACATCATTTATGGTCGTCTAAGTACGATGTTCTAGCACCATTTAGTGCACAGTGACATCATTTATGGTCGTTCTAACATAATCTAAAATTTGCAAAATGAAGCTCCATAGCAGGGATCATTCTAGAGGGCGATGTGGGCGAAATTGTCGCCATAGGGCCCCTGACTTCACCCTCTGGGGACCCCACTTCTCCCTAAAAAAACAAACAAAACAAAACAATATTATGGTTTTTACAATTTTCAAACAAAATGTTCTCTAATAAGATACACTGGCCCATTATAAAGCACTCCATCTATTCAAATGTTGTATTTAAAGGTTGTACTGTGCATTTTAACCCTATTTTGCAGAAGTATATTAAAGAACACCATTTAAGGAAGCGATCACCCGCTTTCTCACTTCTCCCAAAAATTCTGACCTAAAATGAACCCCATAGCAACAAGAAGCTTGCTCTCAGTCTCAAGCTGGCACCTGGCTACAAATATCGGCCTTCAGCAAACCAAGTTGTGATAGCGCAGTAGTATAGCGGTCGCTTCAGGTGCGAAAGGCCCGGAGTTTGTGCCCCACTGGAGCCGTTGCTATTGTGCCCTTAAGATAAGGCATTTAAATTCCACATTGCCTCTTCTCTCTCCTTCATGGCGATGGATTCCATCAGGAATGAGGTCTTGAGAGTGATTAATATAAGTTGTAAGAACTTGTTTCACAATCGAGCTAAAATAAATTAGTAGAAGCTAAACAAACCTAATGGATAGCTTCCTCACATAAACAATTTCACATCCCGGCAGGTAGGCAAACCCACACTCATTTATTCAACTTATGATCTATTCTTCTAGTTCCAGTCATTCATTCAACTTATGATCTATTATTTTATGTTTTACAGTGAAATACAGAAATTTATCATTGGAATAAAATAGGTGACATCATTTATGGTCGTCTAAAGACGATGTTCTAGAGTCATTTAGTACACAGTGACATCATTTATGGTCGTCTAGCACCATTTAGTGCATCATGACATCATTTATGGTCATCTAAGTACGATGTTCTAGCACCATTTAGTGCACGGTGACATCATTTATGGTCGTCTAAGTACGATGTTCTAGCACCATTTAGTGCACGGTGACATCATTTATGGTCGTCTAAGTACGATGTTCTAGCACCATTTAGTGCACGGTGACATCATTCATGGTCGTCTAAGTACGATGTTCTAGCACCATTTAGTACACGGTGACATCATTTATGATGGTCTAAGTACGATGTTCTAGCACCATTTAGTGCACGGTGACATCATTAATGGTCGTCTAAGTACGATGTTCTAGCACCATTTAGTGCACAGTGACATCATTTATGGTCGTCTAAGTACGATGTTCTAGCACCATTTAGTGCACGGTAACATCATTTATGGTGGTCTAAGTACGATGTTCTAGCACCATTTAGTGCACGGTGACATCATTTATGGTCGTCTAAGTACGATGTTCTAGCACCATTTAGTGCACAGTGATATCATTTATGGTCGTCTAGCACCATTTAGTGCACGGTGACATCATTTATGGTCGTCTAGCACCATTTAGTGCAAGGTGACATCATTTATGGTCGTCTAAGTACGATGTTCTAGCACCATTTAGTGCACAGTGACATCATTTATGGTCGTCTAGCACCATTTAGTGCACGGTGACATCATTTATGGTCGTCTAGCACCATTTAGTGCAAGGTGACATCATTTATGGTCGTCTAGCACCATTTAGTGCAAGGTGACATCATTTATGGTCGTCTAGCACCATTTAGTGCACGGTGACATCATTTATGGTCATCTAAGGACGATGTTCTAGTACCATTTAGTGCACGGTGACATCATTTATGGTCGTCTAAGTACGATGTTCTAGCATCATTTAGTGCAAGGTGACATCATTTATGGTCATCTAAGTACGATGTTCTAGCACCATTTAGTGCAAGGTGACATCATTTATGGTCATCTAAGTACGATGTTCTAGCACCATTTAGTGCACAGTGACATCATTTATGGTCATCTAAGTACGATGTTCTAGCACCATTTAGTGCACAGTGACATCATTTATGGTCGTCTAAGTACGATGTTCTAGCATCATTTAGTGCACGGTGACATCATTTATGGTCATCTAAGGATGATGTTCTAGTACCATTTAGTGCATGGTGACATCATTAATGGTCGTCTAAGTACGATGTTCTAGCACCATTTAGTACACGGTGACATCATTTATGGTGGTCTAAGTACGATGTTCTAGCACCATTTAGTACACAGTGACATCATTTATGGTCGTCTAGCACCATTTAGTGCACGGTGACATCATTTATGGTCGTCTAGCACCATTTAGTGCAAGGTGACATCATTTATGGTCATCTAAGGATGATGTTCTAGTACCATTTAGTGCAAGGTGACATCATTTATGGTCATCTAAGTACGATGTTCTAGCACCATTTAGTGCACGGTGACATCATTTATGGTCGTCTAAGTATGATGTTCTAGCACCATTTAGTGCACGGTGCCATCATTAATGGTCGTCTAAGGACGATGTTCTAGCACCATTTAGCGCACAGTGACATCATTAATGGTCGTCTAAGGACGATGTTCTAGCACCATTTAGTGCACGGTGACATCATTTATGGTCATCTAAGGACGATGTTCTAGCACCATTTAGTACATGGTGACATCATTTATGGTCATCTAAGGATGATGTTCTAGTACCATTTAGTGCAAGGTGACATCATTTATGGTCGTCTAAGTACGATGTTCTAGCGCAATTTAGTACACGGTGACATCATTTATGGTCGTCTAAGTACGATGTTCTAGCACCATTTAGTGCACGGTGACATCATTTATGGTCGTCTAAGGACGATGTTCTAGCACCATTTAGCGCACAGTGACATCATTTATGGTCGTCTAAGTACGATGTTCTAGCACCATTTAGCGCACAGTGACATCATTTATGGTCATCTAAGGACGTTGTTCTAGCACCATTTAGTGCACGGTGACATCATTTATGGTCATCTAAGTACGATGTTCTAGCACCATTTAGCGCACAGTGACATCATTAATGGTCGTCTAAGGACAATGTTCTAGCACCATTTAGCGCACAGTGACATCATTAATGGTCGTCTAAGTACGATGTTCTAGCACCATTTAGTGCATGGTGACATCATTTATGGTCGTCTAAGGACGATGTTCTAGCACCATTTAGTACACGGTGACATCATTTATGGTCATCTAAGTACGATGTTCTAGCACCATTTAGTGCACGGTGACATCATTTATGGTCGTCTAAGGACGATGTTCTAGCACCATTTAGTGCACGGTGACATCATTTATGGTCGTCTAAGCACAATGTTCTAGCGCCATTTAGCACATTGTGTCATCATATATGGTCATCTAAGCACAACGTTCTAGCACCATTTAGCTCACTGTCATATATGGTCGTCTAAGCACAATGTTCTAGCACCATTTAGCACACCCTTATATATGGTCGTCTAAGGACAATGTTCTAGCACCATTTAGCGCACAGTGACATCAAATGGTCGTCTAAGGACGATGTTCTAGCACCATTTAGTGCAAGGTGACATCATTTATGGTCGTCTAAGCACAATGTTCTAGCACCATTTAGTGCACTGTTATATATGGTCGTCTAAGCACAACGTTCTAGCGCCATTTAGCGCACGTGACATCATTTATGGTCATCTAAGCACAACGTTCTAGCGCCATTTAGTGCACGGTGACATCATTTATGGTCGTCTAAGCACAACGTTCTAGCGCCATTTAGCGCACCGTTATATATGATCGTCTAAGCACAACGTTCTAGCCATTTAGCGCGCTGTTATATATGGTCATCTAAGCACAATGTTCTAGCGCCATTTAGCGCACCGTTATATCGTTTATGGTCGTCTAAGTACGATGTTCTAGCACCATTTAGTGCACGGTGACATCATTTATGGTCATCTAAGTACAATGTTCTAGCACCATTTAGTGCACGGTGACATCATTTATGGTCGTCTAAGTACGATGTTCTAGCACCATTTAGTGCACGGTGACATCATTAATGGTCGTCTAAGGACGATGTTCTAGCACCATTTAGTGCACAGTGACATCATTTATGGTCGTCTAAGTACGATGTTCTAGCACCATTTAGTGCACGGTGACATCATTGTCCTAGACATGTTCTAGCACCATTTAGTCACAGTGACATCATTTATGGTCGTCTAAGTACGATGTTCTAGCACCATTTAGTGCACGGTGACATCATTTATGGTCGTCTAAGACTGTTCAGCACCATTTAGTGCACGACATCTTTATGGTCATTTATGGTCGTCTAAGTACGATGTTCTAGCACCATTTAGTGCACGGTGACATCATTAATGGTCGTCTAAGGACGATGTTCTAGCACCATTTAGTGCACGGTGACATCATTTATGGTCGTCTAAGTACGATGTTCTAGCACCATTTAGTGCACAGTGACATCATTTATGGTCGTCTAAGTACGATGTTCTAGCATCATTTAGCGCACAGTGACATCATTTTCTATAATAAAAACACTTTTCAGCCTAGTTTAAACAAATTATTTTAGCTCTATTGCGAAACAAGTTCTTACAACTTATATTAATCACTCTCAAGAGTTCATTCCTGATGGAATACATCGCCACGACAGGGAGAGAGGAGGTGAGGCAACATGGAAATTAAATACCTTGCCTAAGGGCACAATCGTAACTACTCCAGCAGGGCTAGAACTCCGGGGCTTTCGCACCTGAAGCGAACGTGCTACCACAGCGCTATCACGAAGGCTTTCAATGTTCATTCGGTGAAATATAATTTCAATCATACACTGAAACAAACAAATACTTGTACTTGCAATTCATTATTATTACTATTGGACTGCTTTCAAAAGGTCACAGTATTATATTATAAATCCTATGCATAAATGTACGAACGTGACAATTATAAGTATTAGGATCTTGTTATATAAGTGTGTGTTTAAGTAAGGTATAAGCCTCAAACGGATCTTATATATCTTATATATTGGATCGTTTTCGGCTTATATCCTATACTAATTCAACTTTTAGTCACTTATTCAAGTTATAATCTAGTATTCAAGATGTAGCTATTTATCATGGTTTAGTCATTCATTAAAGTTTTAGCCATTTATATAAGTTTAGTCATTTATTCAAGTTAGAATCAATTATTCAAGATTTAGCCATTTACCAAAGTTTAGTCATTTATACAATGTAGAGTGAATGATTCAATTTTAGTTACTTATGTTGGTCAGTCAACCATAAGAATCATACCCAATTATTCAAGTGTTAGTCATTTATCCATTGCATTGTGTCTGGCTGGTTACAGGTTATTGTAGCTTCAAGTTAGGCAGTAAGATGATATAAAACAGGAACCAGCGAAATATCTAAGTAAATATTTACAATTAAAACACTCTGAAAGACTAGATATATATAATTTTACCGCTTTTTGGTAAATTTGTGTGAAGGTTTCTAGGAAAATATACACACATTACATGTATGTAACTTGATTAAACAACTAAAGAAAATATTCAATGTCCATACAATATAATTAGAGATGGCAACGAATGTTCGAATATTCGTTTGGAAGTCCCGAATATTCGAATGTTAAAATCGTATTCGAATACAAAAACTGATTGTATTTTTTTTCCAAATAAAATTTTAATACAATTCGGTTAAATCATATAGCTGTTTGTTTAATGTTCAATCAATTAACATTAAAACACAAAAGAATGGCTCAACGTAAGGAATTGATACTTGCTGAGGAAACAATGGACCCACGCTGGCATCACAGGGTGGAAATGAACACACATATCCGCAAGTAGCACAGAACTTTCTGGACAATCCGGTTCTATCGGAAACCAAAACAAGACAGTGTGTTGCCTAATTAAAATTCTTGAAATTGTAATTTGTTTATTTCTTGAAACTGTCTCATACAAATGATACAGAAAAATCTTAGAATCTCGTACCCATCCTAGTCAACTACTTTGATTCAGTTGTTAATGAACAATCAACACAGGCCGTATTTATTTGCTACGATGCGTGCTGTTTGCATCCACATGAATATTTAATGTCTATAAATAGTAGCCTAACAGAAGAGCCTGCCTTTTTAAAAGACTCATCACGGCTATATAATTCTACCAAGCCACCGTTTTCAACCGGAAACGGTGCTACATCAGCGTTTCAAAAACAGAGAGTAGAAGATGTGTACAATAAATGAGCGATTATTCGTTGGGAAGATCATTCGAATGCCAATCACCATTCATTGCCATCCCTAAATATAATACATCTTTACCAGTTTTCGACTCTAAACCTTGGATAGCATATAATCAATAAATAAGTAATTATCCATTAATGATCTTCCATATAACTTCAACTGTCATCCATCTTGTGAATACTTTCCAAGTCATATAGTCTGTCCCACCTACCTGTGCAACCTCATTTCTGAAGTGACAAGTCCATTTAACCCATTTCATTCTGGATACATTTAAAGGCTTTTGCAAAGAACATAGATCCAGATCAGCCGCAGGGTTATGCTGCATGCTGATCAGGATCTATGTTGTTTGCTACATACCCAAGTGTCTTAGCAAGATCATCTGAATAGCAAACAGCATAGAGCCTGATCACACGGAACGTTCCATAGCAACTGATCTGGCTCTATATTCTTTGCAAATACTGTTTGAACGGTATCCAGAATCAAATGGGTTAAGAAATGATATTTGTCTTTCAGTTATTTATTGGCGAATAAAACTTTGTGGGGAGAGGCATGGAATTAACTAAGCAGGCCGTAGGTCAGTGGTTAATTCCGGCGCACAGAACGACAAACCATGTTTTATTCAACTATAAATAACAGAAATGTTATGTTATATTTTATGTTATATTTCGGGTTTTACGCCTGCATCAGCACCATTTTGGGCTATATCGCCGGCGGGCAGTTTACCTAACAACACCTTTCCTGGGCAGGCTCCAGCGGTTAACCAGTACTTGGGTGCACCAACCTCCGTAAGAAACTGCCAACTTTTTCATATAAATGAGACACGGCCTGAGCGGGGCTCGAACCCGTGACCAACAGTGATGATAGGTTACAGTGGTATACAAGTCAGCGACCGTAACCACTCGACCATGGAGGCGGACAAATAACACAAATACTATTTCGTTTCTAACATGACCAAAATATCTAAAAAGCGCAAAAATAGGTGGTGTTAATTTTTAGAAAGCGCATAATTATGTCGTCACAAAACTACATAAATGCTAGAGGACAGACAGCAAAGACAAAAACAATATGTCCCGTCGTAATGAGGGCGGAGACATAATTGTTAGATCTAACAAGCTACAATCAAATGTGATGCTACAAAGTGTATCAAACCATTTACAAAAGGTATTGTGATAATTTGGTGTAATTATGACCGTTAATAAGGAAAAACACATTAACGGTGGGTAACCATCGATTCAGAAAAACACTGGAGACATTAGAACTCGAATGAAATACACATCTTATAGGCTAGCATGAACGGTACATGCTGGTGCATTAAAACAATTTTATTAAGTTGGCAAGTTACAAACGATAACTCATATGTGCTTTTGACTATTTGAACAGCTTGCCTATGCGATTGCATCTGGGGCCAAATGCAGCGAAATAAATGTTGAGATAGAGTTCTTGGAAAAAACAAAATATAATCATAATATAAACAAACTTAAGCCTTTCAACACCACAGACCTCTATTTATAGGCTTACAAAAAGTGTAGATCCAGATGAGCCGCGCTCATCATGAGCCGTCTCATCAGGATCTGCACTTTTTGCAAGTAGTATGACTATTTTTAGACATAATTACCCATTTTGATAAATGAACTTGTCCAAATGTGATTTTCTGATTCATTTATTGGTTTATGATTATCATGGACCAGTCCATGTGAGTTACTTGGTGTTGAATGGGTTAATGGTACCCCTTAGAATGGCTATAGTTAGTTGGTGTTTATCTTATCACATATTTATTGAGTTTCGGAAAAATAAATGCTTCAAGCAAAAAAGTATAATGTGTTACCATAGCAACCAGTATTATTTATGATGCCAAAAAGTAAAAAAATAAATGTTACAACATGTTACGACACTTGTTTTCATTAAGATTATGTTATATTTCGGGTTTTACGCCTGCATCAGCACCATTTCGGGCTATATCGCCAACGGGCAGTTTACTTAACAACACCTTTCCTGGACAGGCTCCAGCGGTTAACCAGTACTTGGGTGCACCAACCTACGTAAGAAACTGCCAACTTTTTCATATAAATGAGACACGGCCTGAGCGGGGCTCGAAACCGTGACCATCAGTGATGATAGGTTACAGTTGCATACAAGTCAGCGACCGTAACCACTCGACCATGGAGGCGGACTCGTTTTCATTAAGGAATAGTAATAAAATGTTTTGAATGGTACTAGAAAAGCAAGTGTAGTTTGCAAATCATTCTTAATAGAAATTAATTCCAATTTCAATGAGGCCTCAATATCTAATTCAGGTATTTCTGACATCAAAATTGATATTGTGATGTGACGTGAACTGTTCCAAGTGGCACGTGTGTCAGTTTCAATAAGCTTTAATCTTCACATGTATGTAGCATAACGAGGCATACCAGCCGTTATATGCACTTCAAAAAAGAGGACAAAGTTGACAATAAATACACTAACGCTGAGAATTGAAATTACATAATAAAAAAAACCAATAGGGTTACGACAGCCCCGGGAAGCTCACCCAAGCAGTTTTATCAGGACACTATTTTAAAATAGAAGAGTGTGTGTAGAGAAAATTGGTGGGAAGTGTGTGGCATTACATTTCAAAGATTTGGTGGTTTTTCTTTGGTTGGTAGTGTACTTCTGGCAAGTGCTGTGCCAAATCTTAATACCCCCCTCCCCAAAAACAACCAAAAGAATTTAACTAAATGTCACATTTATGTATAAATAAGTACATGCATTATAATTCACAATACGACGATATCGGGTATTGTACACAACACTTACACAAGCACAGAAGACATGTAAAAACAGACAGGTAGTAAACGCTGAATGCTGATCAGGATCTATGTTGTTGCATCACGCTGCAGCTGATCAGGATCTATGTTGTTTGCTACATAGTCAAGTGTCTTAGCAAGATCATCTGAATAGCAAACATCATAGAGCCTGATCAGACGGCACGTTCAGTGGCGGTTGATCTGGCTCTATGTTCTTTGCAAATACTGTTTGAATGGTATCCAGAATGAAATGGGTTACGGAATTGCTCTAGGTACATCCAGATATAACTGTGGGTAGTTAACTACATCAAATGTACTTAGGCAAGGCATTTAAATTCCACATTGCCTCCTCTCTCCCTCGTGGCGATGGATTCCATCAGGAATGAGGTCTCGAGAGTGATTAATATAAGTTTTAAGAACTTGTTTCGCAATCGAGCTAAAATAAATTTGTATAAACTAAATGTACAATAGTCTCTTCTATCATATACTGTAGTATCAAATCAACACTCAGCAATAGATAACTTGTGCTAACATGTAAATCTAGATAGGAAACGTCCTTAACAGCTATATTTAAACTCCAGTTTCATTGGAAAAATGTCTTGTACCATATTAGTAACATTGTCTATATTCAAAATATATATATATGCAGGTCCTCTCTACATCCACATTTTCTTCTTAAAAAAGCCTTTTTCAAGGAAAACAAAAATCATCCGGCTAATTCATTTTCTATACAAAAATCATCCGGCTGATTCATTTTCTATACAAAAATCATCCGACTAATTCATTTTCTATACAAAAATCATCCGGCTAATTCATTTTGTATAGAAAATGAATAAGTCGGATGATTTTTGTATAGAAAATGAATTAGCTGGATGATCTTGTTTTCCTTAAGCTGAAAATTTGGATGTAGAGAAGACAACAATACTAGTTCCCGGTTAGGAACAACCAGCATATAATATATTCAAAATGTTGTCAAGATATTTAGTAGTGTCTTTAAATGCATAAATGACCTCTATCATACAGTGAAACCCATCTAAACCGAATGGACTAGAGGTAAAGTTTCGTTTGGAGGGACAGGGATCATTCTAGAGGGCGATGTGGGCGAAATTGTCGCCCTAGACTTCGCCCTCTGGTTTTTACGATTTTCAAACAAAATTTTGTCTAGTAAGATACACTGGCCCATTATAAAGCACTCCTATTCAAATGTTGTATTTAATGGTTGTACTGTGCATTTTAACCCTATTTTGCAGAAGTATATTTTTAAGAACACCATTTAAGGAAGCGATCACGCGCTTTCTCACTTCTCCCAAAAATTCTGACCTAGAATGGTCCCTGGAGGGATATTCGTTTTAGAGGGGTTTTCATAGTGCGTAATTATTTTCTAAATTAACAATTCAACTCTGTAATGCTTAAAAGGCGGTTGAGACTTGTTTGTAGTTTGGTAGTTAGTAAAGAACAGACTAATATTAAGTGTACAATACAATATTCTAAAAAATATGGATGAAAGTTTAATAGATTATAATCAGTTTCATATTTGATTGAACAAGACAAGTTGCTGTTCGGTTTAAATGAGTAAATTACATTTGAACAGACACATATTTTTAATAAAAATCTGTTTGGTATATGGGTTGTTTTTTTTACAATGAACAAAGGGGAAAAATCTGGACCAAGAAATATGTTCAGTTTGGAGGGAATTCCAGTTCAGTGGTGTTCCAGTTTTGGGGGTTTCACTGTACATTTAGAGGTGTTGTTAAATGCATCAATGACCTACCTGTAATACACGTACAGGAGACAAACTAAGCATAGAATCATGCTAAATGCATCAATGACCTACCTGTAATACACGTACAGGAGACAAACTAATGCATCAATGACCTACCTGTAATACACGTACAGGAGACAAACTAATGCATCAATGACCTACCTGTAATACACGTACAGGAGACAAACTATTGCATCAATGACCTACCTGTAATACACGTACAGGAGACAAACTAATGCATCAATGACCTACCTGTAATACACGTACAGGAGACAAACTAATGCATCAATGACCTACCTGTAATACATGTACAGGAGACAAACTAAGCATAGAAGCATGCTAAATGCATCAATGACCTACCTGTAATACACGTACAGGAGACAAACTAATGCATCAATGACCTACCTGTAATACACGTACAGGAGACAAACTAGCATCAGACCTACTGTAATACACGTACAGGAGACAAACTAAGCATAAAAGACAAACTAATGCATCAAGACCTACTGTAATACACACAGGAGCAAACAATGCATCAATGACCTACCTGTAATACACGTACAGGAGACAAACTAAGCATAGAAGTATGCTAAATGCATCAATGACCTACCTGTAATACACGTACAGGAGACAAACTAAGCATAGAAGCATGCTAAATGCATCAATGACCTACCTGTAATACACGTACAGGAGACAAACTAATGCATCAATGACCTACCTGTAATACACGTACAGGAGACAAACTAAGCATAGAAGCATGCTAAATGCATCAATGACCTACCTGTAATACACGTACAGGAGACAAACTAAGCATAGAAGTATGCTAAATGCATCAATGACCTACCTGTAATACACGTACAGGAGACAAACTAAGCATAGAAGCATGCTAAATGCATCAATGACCTACCTGTAATACACGTACAGGAGACAAACTAAGCATAGAAGTATGCTAAATGCATCAATGACCTACCTGTAATACACGTACAGGAGACAAACTAAGCATAGAAGCATGCTAAATGCATCAATGACCTACCTGTAATACACGTACAGGAGACAAACTAAGCATAGAAGTATGCTAAATGCATCAATGACCTACCTGTAATACACGTACAGGAGACAAACTAAGCATAGAAGCATGCTCAGAGCAATCAAAGGAACAAGTCTGCAATGAATGGAGCCCAATTACCGTAGTTCCCCTACGAATACCAATATTTTATTAATAAATTAATATTATTACAAACTAAGATGTTACCCAATTACTGACTAAGATGTTACCCAACAAATCTATAGCACCACACAAATATCACTACAGTTCCACATAGTGTATTAACATTCACAATCACTGAACATTACCAATCTATCACCATGAGCAATGAAACGAGAAATGCTTTCTGTATAAGAGCCACCAACTTGATTGTGGGACAATTTTGCATTAATTTTAGAGAAAGAGCCACCAACTTGCGCATGGGCCATAATTTGCATTAATTGTATCCAAGAGTTATGTAACTTGCTTATTTTAGTATGTTTGATGATGGGCAAACACCTTAGATGAAGTACAACCACAGTCTACATCCGCTATTTTAAAGTCGGTTAAGTCAAATTCACAGGTTAAGTCAAAGTCTGATCAAAGTCCCATTTCAATTACTATCATTCTACATATAACTGGCTCCATTTACATGTATGTGAAATGTCATTAAGTCAAATTTTCCGTTATATCAAATTAATTTTTTGGTCCCTTCAATATAAACGTGCAGTATTTCACACTGGTTATGTCAAAGTGCCAGCTTGCCGCCTAAGTGCGACTTTCATTTACATGATCAAAGACGTACTGCCGTGTCTGTGCAAACAACCGATAACATTAGTTGATGCTGTTTACTGTGACAGTAATTACAATGTGTTCAATACAGGTACACACTAATCGGCAATTAGCCAATAATTGGATAAACGGCCCATCGTAATCGTGTATCAGTTTATAACTGCACCGTTATTGCACCATTATACAAGCGATTTCTTATCACATTTTCGTATATAAATGTTATTTACATGTATGTGCTCAGGCCCGTAGTTAGGGGGGGTTGTAGTGGTCGGACGACCCCTCCATAATTCCTGAGGTCCACTTTTTCATGTACTCTATCATGTTTACACATCTACTATAATAATATTGATGCAGGCAACATCTGGGAATAGTTTATAAGAGGCTTTCTCTGAACTGTCTCTATATGCTGTCGCTTTTTAACAATGTACAATGCAGAAAATGGCGTTTCAGACCATTTAGATTTCAAAATGTTCAGGGGGGCATGCCCCCGGACCCCTATTGGCGTTGGTCCTATCTGAACTTCGAAACGACCCCCCCCCATAAAAAAGCTGGCTACGGGCCTGGTGCTGCATTTATTAAATACAATATTACGGTGTGCCCATTATTAAGATCTTGGGAAATCAATTTATTTTTTATTGTCAATAAAGTAGTTTTTTTGTTCGGTCCGACGGAATTCGACATATAACGGATGTAGACTGTACATGCAGCGGCTACACCGATATGGACTAAACAGTAACTTACATGCAAAATATTAAGGGAAGTTATGATGCTGTCGCCGATGCCAGACTGAGTAGTGTAGCTCTCCTTATAAGTTATTCTGAAAATGGTCTAAGACAGAATCAAATGTAACACGGAACATAATTGGTGTACCAGATGTTGACAAACAAGTGGACATAATGCAGCAATACCAACATTCTAGGAAAATGACGAGTCATTGTCACGATCCAGATTACAATCTATTCTTCCTTCTGTGCAGTCAAATTCTTATTGGCGTCTGTTTTATGCGACACCTGTTTTATCACTCCTATGACTAGCTTATGGAACCATTTGAAGTTTAACACGTCGAGTACGAAGCAGGAAATGATGAGCACATATTTAGCACTACCCGAGCGATGGTACGATTCCGTCCCGTAGATCCTGTATATCATGTACCAGCAAGGGGGCATTGAGAGAATTCGGCACAAAAAGAACACGGCGGTCAATATACAACCATTCCAGAAATATATATTGGTCGATCTCTTGTCCATAGTAGCCAACATCCACCTGAAACAATTTAGAAATAGATTATGGTGATGGTTTAACATCACTATGGAAAATGGGTGCCATATACAGAGTATGTGGTCCATTATATGGAACAACTAGCATACAGATCTATACACCTCCATAGTACTTGGATATGTGGCTCCATGTACTACCATATACAGATCTGTACACCTCCATAGTACTTGGATATGTGGCTCCATGTACTACCATATACAGATCTATACACCTCCATAGTACTTGGATATGTGGCTCCATGTACTACCATATACAGATCTGTACACCTCCATAGTACTTGGATATGCGGCTCCATGTACTACCATATACAGATCTATACACCTCCATAGTACTTGGATATGTGGCTCCATGTACTATCATATACAGATCTGTACACCTCCATAGTACTTGGATATGTGGCTCCATGTACTACCATATACATATCTGTACACCTCCATATTACTTGGATATGTGGCTCCATGTACTACCATATACAGATCTGTACACCTCCATATACTTGGATATGTGGCTCCATGTACTACCATATACAGATCTGTACACCTCCATAGTACTTGGATATGTGGCTCCATGTACTACCATATACAGATCTGTACACCTCCATATTACTTGGATATGTGGCTCCATGTACTACCATATACAGATCTGTACACCTACATAGTACTTGGATATGTGGCTCCATGTACTACCATATACAGATCTGTACACCTCCATAGTACTTGGATATGTGGCTCCATGTACTACCATATACAGATCTGTACACCTCCATAGTACTTGGATATGTGGCTCCATGTACTACCATATATAGATCTATACACCTCCATAGTACTTGGATATGTGGCTCCATGTACTACCATATACAGATCTATACACCTCCATAGTACTTGGATATGTGGCTCCATGTACTACCATATACAGATATGTACACCTCCATAGTACTTGGATATGTGGCTCCATGTACTACCATATACAGATCTGTACACCGCCATCTTGGATATGTGGCTCCATGTACTACCATATACAGATCTGTACACCTCCATAGTACTTGGATATGTGGCTCCATGTACTACCATATATAGATCTATTCACTCCAATATTACTTGGATATGTGGCTCCATGTACTACCATATACAGATCTGTACACCTCCATAGTACTTGGATATGTGGCTCCATGTACTACCATATATAGATCTATACACTCCAATATTACTTGGATATGTGGCTCCATGTCCACATGGGCCCTTTTTCTGTAGTGAACACAATCGCATCATATCTATATACATTCTAATAATCTTTTGTATCCCTTTCCGAATGTAGGTAAATCAATTTACATCAGTTATGTTATGTTATATATCGGATTTTACGCCTGCATCAGCACCATTTTGGGCTATATCGCCGGCGGGCAGTTTACCTAACAACACCTTTCCTGGGCAGGCTCCAGCGGTTAACCAGTACTTGTATGCACCAACCTCCATAAGAAACTACCAAATTTTTCATATGAGACACGGCCTGAGCGGGGCTCGAACCCATGACCATCAGTGACGATAGGTTACAGTGGTATACAAGTCAGCGACCTTAACCACTCGACCACGGAGGCGGACTCAATTTACATCAGACATAATCAATTGTCAGTTTCGTTTTTGGGATTAAAGTAGCATCCAACAGCTTATGTCATATGGCGACTCTCCAGCTATTATTGTTGGAGGAAGACCCCGGGTGTTATTCCGAACAGTATTTCAGGAACCCAGACAGAACCACCTTCCTTCTGCAAGCCAGCTGGACAGTCTCGTCAAATGAATTAAATCGACACACCAATGGGATTGGAACCTACAGCAAACAGGAATAAGTTTGGGGACACAGACAGTCAAACCTGTCATAAGCAGCCAGCCAATGGAATCACAGAAAGCGGCTGCTTAGCACAGGTGGCTGCTTAATAGAGGGCAAATGATTAATAATACAACATATTGGGAATCTGGAAACTGGCTTTAATAGAGGTGACCACTAACACAGGTTTGACTGTATAGTAGTAGTTTATTTAATTTCTTTGTTGTATTATTGTCAATTAAAACGTACAAACTTGACACTCAAGCCCTCAAGAAACCTAACCAACAGTTCTATCAGCAACGAGGTCTCGAGACCCATTAAAATCATGTTTCGCAATCAAGCTAAAATAGTATGAACGACACGCAAGAATTGAGCAATATTCCATACCTACAATTGACGAACTACAGAAAACCTTTCAAGGAAGTGAAGTCTACCATACCAGTTTGTTTGCTTACGCCCTGCCCCTTCTCTCCCCCACTTTAACCCTTTCCCTCATAGAAGCACCTCTTGATGCCATTATCAATATGACATACGGTACATTGACAATATAGTAGCCAATCCTATGTTCATAATAAGGCCAGAATCTCATGTAGTCACATTAATATCTATGGAGTTGGGATAGATATGGCGACTACTTATCCACTGCATGATAGCTAAAATTAATGGCTGTTGTTTGTATGGAGATATAATAGTATATTAACCTAAATCTCTATGAGGGGAAGGGTTAAACAGCACAAATGTATTAAATGCCCCAATAAACGTAGCACATGTCGTAGCATATTCCTTCCGTCGTCGCTACCGGGTGCCCATATGAGCTACGCCTCCTGAATAGATTAGTCATTTTAGATTTTTGGAGGATAGTGCAATGATACACAGAGACCCATTCCAGAGTCTCCTCTGGTTCTATTACATGCACGGTGTACAGCACCGACATGAGACCTCGGTTTAAAGTCCCATCTGAAAGACTGTTAATTTTATTAGGGGCAGACAGGGGATCGAACCTGCGATCCTTGGATTACCAGTCAAGCATGATCCGTATGTAACAACATTATTATTTAAAAGATGTTCATATATTCCTGTTCATAAAGGTACAATTGCACTGTATGCGAGTGTCTCGTTTCTATACTTGATTTACGCACATTCAGTTCTTCGCTATTGTAATTTATTAACCGATGAAAATGTCAATATTTTGAAACCCCTGTCATTGACAAGCCGGACAGGAAAGCTCGGAAACGATCGGGGATACTAATTTGCATATTAGAACTTCTTTAAATTACGATTATGAATAAAATGCGAGTGGCTACGGATAAAGCTGACGGATACAGACGGATATGTAGTCCAGTGGTAACACGCTGGACTGGTAATCCAGAGATCGCAGGTTTGATCCTCCGTCTGACCCTAATAAAATTAACAGTCTTTCAGATGGGACGTTAAACCGAGGTCTCAGGTAGGTGCTTTACACCGTGCACGTAAAAGAACCAGAGGAGATTCTGGAATGGGTCTCTGTCTGTATCATGCACTATCCTCCAAAATCTAAAATAACTAATCTCTTCAGGAGGCGTCGCTCATATGGGCAACCGGTAGCGACAATAAATAAACGTAAAAACACACATAAAGCTGAACGATTTTCGTCCAATTCGGGATAATAATTGTTTTTAAACAAGACAGTTGAAAGAGATTTATTATTGTCTAGTACCGGTACATGTAAAATGTCTTTGATTTCATTTTATTACTGAGAAACTTGGATAATACTGGGCTTATAATGAGTACATTAAACGGAAAGAAGTTCAAGTGATATCGGCTTCATTTGTGTAAACGCCCATGAATGTACAGTGGCCGATAACAATAACTGAATGAGTCGTCGTCATATTTGCATGGCCTTACAGGAAGAAGATGACGTTTAGTAAAGTAGCTTAATTTGGCATTTTTTTATAAGAGTTTGAGTGATTTTGAGTTTTTGAATACCTTCCCGACCGAATATTCGAATAGTAAAATCACTATTCGTTGCCATCCCTACTAACAAGTTTGGAATACGGCATGTTTCGGCAAGATGGGTATCGCGCTTACTGCTTCCGGATCAAATGGGCGTAAGGATTAAGAGGTGCAGGGAATACTGCCAACTGTATGACGACGAGGGTGATTCTTATCTCAATCGAGTGGTTACATGTGATGAGACATGGATTCACTTTTTTGAGCCGGAAAGTAAACAACAGAGCTCAATTTGGAAGCATCCTTCTTCTTCCCCTTCACCGACAAAAGCGTTGATTTCCAAGTCTGCCAGTAAAGTAATGGCCATTATATTTTGCGATATACAAGGTATCATTTTAAATTACTTTGTTCTTCCGAAAACTACAGTTATTGGAAACTATTATGCAACAGTAATTAAATATGAGCTGTTGCCGACTATTAAAAGAAAGGGCCCACAGCTTGAGAGGTCTGGGATTCTGCTGCACCATGATAACGCGCCAATCGTCGGACACAATCGAGATACTGAATATAAAACTGCTACAGCACCCACTATACAGCCCAGATTTGGCAATCTGGCAAATGACTTCTGGCTATTTCCAAATCTCCAAAACAGGCTGTGTGGTAAGAGTTGAGATGCGCCGGATACAGAAATTTGCGGGAGATGTCACGTGATGGCCTGCAGCACAGGTTCCGGTCATGGGTCCGGTGGAATAAATGCAAACGATGCAAGGGGTATTACTTTGAAAAGGAGTAGTGGTCAAAAGTATGTTAGAATACGTATACCCGTAACATAGAATTAGTTTACAAACATTATTGATGGGCAATCGTACGTTTAATAGTTTTACTACCAAAACCAGAATGTTTAATTAAATTTGATAAAATGACAGTATATGGGTTCCACATTCCCAGTTATGCAGCCTATGTACACAATGCAAACTCATTGTTCAAATGAGCTGTTTTTACCAATTTTCACAGATTTACGCGTGTAGTACCACCCCACCCACCCGTCAGTCACATAGTAGGTCTGCCCTACTGCTCTTACAGCGTTGGAAGCGGCAACAAACCAAATAGCGATTTAATATTAGCACCTAAATAGTGCGTTATATACAGTCAAACCTGTGCTAAGCAGCCAGCCAAGGGAATCATAGAAAGTGGCTGCTTAACACAGGTGGCTGCTTAATAGAGGTTAAATATATAACAAAACAACATATTAGGAATCTGTCAACTGGCTGCTGCTTAATAGAGGTTGGCTGCTTAATAGAGGTGACCACTAACACAGGTTTTGACTGTATTCGTGTTTAGATTTTAATTCACACAAAAAGATACCTATGAGCATATAGCAATTTGTGATGGATGCCCAAGGTATCCTTCAATGCATGGGCGGAAACACGGGTAAAACCAACAACTTTCCACAAGTCAGCTTGGTATCTTTCTGACTTGAAATAATCTGACCCCAGTATAGCTCTAACCACAGTTGCGGGTGGTGGGTGATTGTCAGTTTTGTATACGGGTCATATGCTAGTAGATTGAAAGGTTACCTGTTATTGACCCAGAATGTAAAGGTTACCTGTTATTGACCCAGAATGTAGAAAACTCGGCCATAAGCCGGAAGTTGGCAAAATAACCATACACACCATAGCACTGAAATAAAAGACAAGTGTATAGAGGTTTGAACTGAAATGAACAGTAAGATGGTTCTAAATATTGTTTTTTAAATTTATTAATTTTATACATGTAAAAAATATGGTTGATTTCCAGGTTTGAACTGAAAGATGGTGGCCCTGGATCGACACCTATGTACATGTAATGTTGCAAGATTCTGTACAAATCTTGGATTTCATTTCAGCAATATTCTAACCTACTGAAGCCACACCTAACTGGGATTCATTTCTGCAATATCCACACCTAACTGGGATTCATTTCAGCAATATCCACACCTAACTGGGATTTCATTTCAGCAATATTCTAACCTACTGAAGCCACACCTAACTGGGATTCATTTCTGCAATATCCACACCTAACTGGGATTCATTTCTGCAATATCCACACCTAACTGGGATTCATTTCTGCAATTTCCACACCTAACTGGGATTCATTTCAGCAATATCCACACCTAACTGGGATTTCATTTCAGCAATATTCTAACCTACTGAAGCCACACCTAACTGGGATTCATTTCTGCAATATCCACACCTAACTGGGATTCATTTCTGCAATATCCACACCTAACTGGGATTCATTTCTGCAATATCCACACCTAACTGGGATTCATTTCTGCAATATCCACACCTAACTGGGATTCATCTGGGATTCATTTCTGCAATATCCACACCTAACTGGGATTTCATTTCAGCAATATCCACACCTAACTGGGATTTCATTTCAGCAATATCCACACCTAACTGGGATTTCATTTCTGCAATATCCACACCTAACTGGGATTTCATTTCAGCAATATCCACACCTAACTGGGATTCATTTCTGCAATATCCACACCTAACTGGGATTCATTTCTGCAATATCCACACCTAACTGGGATTCATTTCTGCAATATCCACACCTAACTGGGATTCATTTCAGCAATATCACCACAACCACACCTAACTGGGATTCATTTCTGCAATATCCACACCTAACTGGGATTCATTTCTGCAATATCCACACCTAACTGGGATTCATTTCTGCAATATCCACACCTAACTGGGATTCATTTCTGCAATATCCACACCTAACTGGGATTCATTTCTGCAATATCCACACCTAACTGGGATTCATCTGGGATTCATTTCTGCAATATCCACACCTAACTGGGATTTCATTTCAGCAATATCCACACCTAACTGGGATTTCATTTCTGCAATATCCACACCTAACTGGGATTTCATGTCAGCAATATCCACACCTAACTGGGATTCATTTCTGCAATATCCACACCTAACTGGGATTTCATTTCAGCACTATTCTAACCTACTGAAGCCACACCTAACTGGGATTCATTTCTGCAATATCCACACCTAACTGGGATTCATTTCTGCAATATCCACACCTAACTGGGATTCATTTCTGCAATATCCACACCTAACTGGGATTCATTTCTGCAATATCCACACCTAACTGGGATTCATTTCTGCAATATCCACACCTAACTGGGATTCATTTCTGCAATATCCACACCTAACTGGGATTCATTTCTGCAATATCCACACCTAACTGGGATTCATTTCTGCAATATCCACACCTAACTGGGATTCATTTCTGCAATATCCACACCTAACTGGGATTCATTTCTGCAATATCCACACCTAACTGGGATTCATTTCTGCAATATTCACACCTAACTGGGATTCATTTCTGCAATATCCACACCTAACTGGGATTCATTTCTGCAATATCCACACCTAACTGGGATTTCATTTCTGCAATATCCACACCTAACTGGGATTTCATTTCAGCACTATTCTAACCTACTGAAGTCATGGTACAAGATGATATTTCATGGTTATATGTTATATTTCGGGTTTTACGCCTGCATCAGCACCATTTTGGGCTATATCGCCGGCGGGCTAACAACACCTTTCCTGGGTAGGCTCCAGCGGTTAACCAGTACTTGGGTGCACCAACCTCCGTAAGAAACTGCCAACTTGTTCATATAAATGAGACACGGCCTGAGCGGGGCTCGAACCCGTGACCATCAGTGATGATAGGTTACAGTGGTATACAAGTCAGCGACCTTAACCACTCGTCCACGGAGGCGGACATATTTCATGGTATGTAACAATCATAGGCACTACATTATTAAATGCCCAAGTGAATGAAAGCAAACATAAAATCTTCTGAGATGAGAATCTTGTTTGGAGACAGATAGTAAGTAATAAGGGACCGTACAAAAATAGGTCACAATCTTTGTTTTTCTGTTGAAAAGTATCAGAAATCAAACAAAGCTGACAACATTAGTGAACATGATTATTGAGTATTCCGCACGGTAGCGTAGCTTAGACGGTAGCGTGTTGAACATTTGCAGTTGAACATTTGCAGGATGTTTCCAAAGACGCGAGCTTGAGCCTCGCAAAATACAAATATCGTCTTTGTCTGAATTTACTACGTTTTTCTTCCGATTCTAACACTATGCATACATTATTAATGTTTGTGTGTAGATAAGACACCAAGTGTTATTAATATTGTAACGAGATACATACCATAACATAGTAGTACGCATACACGGACGCCCAGTGATGTAATACATAGAATACATCTCCAATCTCTTTGTAATATATGATCATCAACAGTGAATCTAGAAATAAAAGTAATGTTATACATTATATATATGTATTACAAGTATTTATATAAGGCTATATGAGGCATTTATTTCCCCCCGACTCACATTCTGGGGGGAGGCTCTAGCAGTATATATACAGGGCTCATTCTAGAGGGCGCTACATGGGCGAAGTAGTCGCCCTTTGGACCCTGACTTCGCCCCCTGGGAGCACCACAAAATATTGTCCAGTAAGATACACTGGCTATTGTAAAGCACTCCTTCTATTCAAATGTTGTATTTAATGGTCATACTGTGTATTTAATGGTCATATTGTGTATTTAATGGTCATACTGTGTATTTAATGGTCATACTGTGTATTTAATGGCCATATTGTGTATTTAATGGTCATACTGTGTATTTAATGGCCATATTGTGTATTTAATGGTCATATTGTGTATTTAATGGTCATATTGTGCATTTAATGGCCATATTGTGTATTTAATGGTCATATTGTGCATTTAATGGCCATATTGTGTATTTAATGGTAATACTGTGTATTTAATGGCCATATTGTGTATTTAATGGTCATATTGTGTATTTAATGGCCATATTGTGTATTTAATGGTCATACTGTGCATTTAATGGTCATATTGTGTATTTAATGGTCATATTGTGTATTGAATGGTCATATTGTGCATTTAATGGTCATACTGTGCATTTAATGGTCATATATATATTTAATGGTCATATTGTGCATTTAATGGTCATACTGTGTATTTAATGGTCATACTGTGTATTTAATGGTCATACTGTGTATTTAATGGTCATATTGTGTATTTAATGGTCATACTGTGTATTTAATGGCCATATTGTGCATTTAATGGTCATATATATATATAATGGTCATATTGTGCATTTAATGGTCATATTGTGTATTTAATGGTCATACTGTGTATTTAATGGTCATACTGTGTATTTAATGGCCATATTGTGTATGTAATGGTCACATTGTGTATTTAATGGTCATATTGTGTATTTAATGGTCATATTGTGTATTTAATGGTCATATTGTGTATTTAATGGTCATATTGTGTATTTAATGGTCATATTGTGTATTTAATGGTCATACTGTGTATTTAATGGTCATATTGTGTATTTAATGGTCATATTGTGTATTTAATGGTCATATTGTGTATTTAATGGTCATATTGTGTATTTAATGGCCATATTGTGTATTTAATGGTCATACTGTGTATTTAATGGTCATATATATATTTAATGGTCATATTGTGCATTAATGGTCATACTGTGTATTTAATGGTCATACTGTGTATTTAATGGTCATATTGTGTATTTAATGGTCATATTGTGTATTTAATGGTCATATTGTGTATTTAATATTGTGTATTTAATGGTCATATTGTGTATTTAATGGCCATATTGTGTATTTAATGGTCATATTGTGTATTTAATGGCCATATTGTGTATTTAATGGTCATATTGTGTATTTAATGGTCATATTGTGCATTTAATGGTCATACTGTGCATTTAATGGTCATATATATATTTAATGGTCATATTGTGCATTTAATGGTCATACTGTGTATTTAATGGTCATACTGTACATTTAATGGTCATATATATATTTAATGGTCATATTGTGCATTTAATGGTCATACTGTGTATTTAATGGTCATACTGTGTATTTAATGGCCATATTGTGTATTTAATGGTCATACTGTGTATTTAATGGTCATATTGTGTATTCATATTGTGTATTTAATGGTCATATTGTGTATTTAATGGTCATATTGTGTATTTAATGGTCATACTGTGTATTTAATGGTCATATTGTGTATTTAATGGTCATATTGTGTATTTAATGGTCATATTGTGTATTTAATGGTCATATTGTGTATTTAATGGTCATATTGTGTATTTAATGGTCATACTGTGTATTTAATGGTCATACTGTGTATTTAATGGTCATACTGTGTATTTAATGGTCATACTGTGTATTTAATGGTCATACTGTGTATTTAATGGCCATACTGTGTATTTAATGGTCATACTGTGTATTTAATGGCCATACTGTGTATTTAATGGTCATACTGTGTATTTAATGGTCATATTGTGTATTTAATGGTCATATTGTGTATTTAATGGCCATATTGTGCATTTAATGGTCATACTGTGTATTTAATGGTCATACTGTGCATTTAATGGTCATATATATATTTAATGGTCATATTGTGCATTTAATGGTCATACTGTGTATTTAATGGTCATATTGTGCATTTAATGGTCATACTGTGTATTTAATGGTCATACTGTGTATTTAATGGCCATATTGTGTATGTAATGGCCATATTGTGTATTTAATGGTCATATTGTGTATTTAATGGTCATATTGTGTATTTAATATTGTGTATTTAATGGTCATATTGTGTATTTAATGGTCATATTGTGTATTTAATGGTCATACTGTGTATTTAATGGTCATATTGTGTATTTAATGGTCATATTGTGTATTTAATGGCCATATTGTGTATTTAATGGCCATACTGTGTATTTAATGGTCATATTGTGTATTTAATGGTCATATTGTGTATTTAATGGTCATACTGTGTATTTAATGGTCATATTGTGTATTTAATGGTCATATTGTGTATTTAATGGTCATACTGTGTATTTAATGGTCATATTGTGCATTTAATGGTCATAATGTGTATTTAATGGTCATACTGTGTATTTAATGGCCATATTGTGTATGTAATGGCCACATTGTGTATTTAATGGTCATATTGTGTATTTAATGGTCATATTGTGTATTTAATGGTCATATTGTGTATTTAATGGTCATATTGTGTATTTAATGGTCATACTGTGTATTTAATGGTCATATTGTGTATTTAATGGTCATATTGTGCATTTAATGGTCATACTGTGTATTTAATGGTCATACTGTGCATTTAATGGTCATATGTGTATTTAATGGTCATATTGTGTATTTAATGGTCATACTGTGTATTTAATGGTCATATTGTGCATTTAATGGTCATACTGTGTATTTAATGGTCATACTGTGTATTTAATGGTCATATTGTGTATTTAATGGTCATATTGTGTATTTAATGGTCATATTGTGTATTTAATGGTCATATTGTGTATTTAATATTGTGTATTTAATGGTCATATTGTGTATTTAATGGTCATATTGTGTATTTAATGGTCATACTGTGTATTTAATGGTCATATTGTGTATTTAATGGTCATATTGTGTATTTAATGGTCATATTGTGTATTTAATGGTCATATTGTGTATTTAATATTGTGTATTTAATGGTCATATTGTGTATTTAATGGTCATATTGTGTATTTAATGGTCATACTGTGTATTTAATGGTCATATTGTGTATTTAATGGTCATATTGTGTATTTAATGGTCATATTGTGTATTTAATGGCCATACTGTGTATTTAATGGTCATATTGTGTATTTAATGGTCATATTGTGTATTTAATGGTCATACTGTGTATTTAATGGTCATATTGTGTATTTAATGGTCATATTGTGTATTTAATGGTCATACTGTGTATTTAATGGTCATATTGTGCATTTAATGGTCATAATGTGTATTTAATGGTCATACTGTGTATTTAATGGCCATATTGTGTATGTAACAATTGTGTATTTAATGGTCATATTGTGTATTTAATGGTCATATTGTGTATTTAATGGTCATATTGTGTATTTAATGGTCATATTGTGTATTTAATGGTCATACTGTGTATTTAATGGTCATATTGTGTATTTAATGGTCATATTGTGCATTTAATGGTCATACTGTGTATTTAATGGTCATACTGTGCATTTAATGGTCATATGTGTATTTAATGGTCATATTGTGCATTTAATGGTCATACTGTGTATTTAATGGTCATATTGTGTATTTAATGGTCATACTGTGTATTTAATGGTCATACTGTGTATTTAATGGTCATATTGTGTATTTAATGGTCATATTGTGTATTTAATGGTCATATTGTGTATTTAATGGTCATATTGTGTATTTAATGGTCATATTGTGTATTTAATGGTCATATTGTGTATTTAATGGTCATATTGTGTATTTAATGGTCATATTGTGTATTTAATGGTCATACTGTGTATTTAATGGTCATATTGTGTATTTAATGGTCATATTGTGTATTTAATGGCATATGTGTATTTAATGGTCATACTGTGTATTTAATGGTCATACTGTGTATTTAATGGTCATACTGTGTATTTAATGGTCATATTGTGTATTTAATGGCATACTGTGTATTTAATGGTCATATTGTGTATTTAATGGCATATTGTGCATTTAATGGTCATACTGTGTATTTAATGGTCATACTGTGTATTTAATGGTCATATTGTATTTAATGGTCATATTGTGTATTTAATGGTCATACTGTGTATTTAATGGTCATATTGTGTATTTAATGGTCATACTGTGTATTTAATGGTCATATTGTGTATTTAATGGTCATACTGTGTATTTAATGGTCATATTGTGTATTTAATGGTCATATTGTGTATTTAATGGTCATATTGTGTATTTAATATTGTGTATTTAATGGTCATATTGTGTATTTAATGGTCATATTGTGTATTTAATGGTCATATTGTGTATTTAATGGTCATATTGTGTATTTAATGGTCATATTGTGTATTTAATGGTCATATTGTGTATTTAATGGTCATATTGTGTATTTAATGGTCATATTGTGTATTTAATGGTCATATTGTGTATTAATGGTCATATTGTGTATTTAATGGTCATACTGTGTATTTAATGGTCATACTGTGTATTTAATGGTCATATTGTGTATTTAATGGTCATACTGTGTATTTAATGGTCATACTGTGTATTTAATGGTCATACTGTGTATTTAATGGTCATACTGTGTATTTAATGGTCATACTGTGTATTTAATGGTCATATTGTGTATTTAATGGTCATACTGTGTATTTAATGGTCATACTGTGTATTTAATGGTCATATTGTGTATTTAATGGTCATACTGTGTATTTAATGGTCATATTGTGTATTTAATGGTCATATTGTGTATTTAATGGTCATACTGTGTATTTAATGGTCATACTGTGTATTTAATGGTCATACTGTGTATTTAATGGTCATACTGTGTATTTAATGGTCATATTGTGTATTTAATGGTCATATTGTGTATTTAATGGTCATACTGTGTATTTAATGGTCATACTGTGTATTTAATGGTCATACTGTGTATTTAATGGTCATACTGTGTATTTAATGGTCATATTGTGTATTTAATGGCCATATTGTGTATTTAATGGTCATACTGTGTATTTAATGGCCATACTGTGTATTTAATGGTCATACTGTGTATTTAATGGTCATATTGTGTATTTAATGGTCATACTGTGTATTTAATGGTCATACTGTG
>CM026397.1:7730737-7814760 GCA_014843695.1 Archivesica marissinica | reverse complement strand
TAATGGTCACATTGTGTATTTAATGGTCATATTATGTATTTAATGGTCACATTGTGTATTTAATGGTCATATTGTGTATTTAATGGTCATATTGTGTATTTAATGGTCATATTGTGTATTTAATGGTCATATTGTGGTGTATTTAATGGTCATATTGTGGTGTATTTAATGGTCATATTGTGTATTTAATGGTCATATTGTGTATTTAATGGTCATATTGTGTATTTAATGGTCATATTGTGTATTTAATGGTCATATTGTGTATTTAATGGTCATATTGTGTATTTAATGGTCATATTGTGTATTTAATGGTCATATTGTGTATTTAATGGTCATATTGTGTATTTAATGGTCATATTGTGTATTTAATGGTCATACTGTGTATTTAATGGTCATATTGTGTATTTAATGGTCATACTGTGTATTTAATGGTCATATTGTGTATTTAATGGTCATATTGTGTATTTAATGGTCATATTGTGTATTTAATGGTCATATTGTGTATTTAATGGTCATATTGTGTATTTAATGGTCATACTGTGTATTTAATGGTCATACTGTGTATTTAATGGTCATATTGTGTATTTAATGGTCATATTGTGTATTTAATGGTCATATTGTGTATTTAATGGTCATATTGTGTATTTAATGGTCATATTGTGTATTTAATGGTCATACTGTGTATTTAATGGTCATATGTGTATTTAATGGTCATATTGTGTATTTAATGGTCATATTGTGTATTTAATGGTCATATGTGTATAATGGTCATACTGTGTATTTAATGGTCATACTGTGTATTTAATGGTCATATTGTGTATTTAATGGTCATACTGTGTATTTAATGGTCATTGTGTTTTTGTGTTTTTTGTGTATTTAATGGTCATATTGTGTATTTAATGGTCATATTGTGTATTTAATGGTCATACTGTGTATTTAATGGTCATATTGTGTATTTAATGGTCATATTGTGTATTTAATGGTCATATTGTGTATTTAATGGTCATACTGTGTATTTAATGGTCATACTGTGTATTTAATGGTCATACTGTGTATTTAATGGTCATACTGTGTATTTAATGGTCATACTGTGTATTTAATGGTCATACTGTGTATTTAATGGTCATACTGTGTATTTAATGGTCATACTGTGTATTTAATGGTCATACTGTGTATTTAATGGTCATACTGTGTATTTAATGGTCATACTGTGTATTTAATGGTCATACTGTGTATTTAATGGTCATACTGTGTATTTAATGGTCATACTGTGTATTTAATGGTCATACTGTGTATTTAATGGTCATACTGTGTATTTAATGGTCATACTGTGTATTTAATGGTTGTACTGTGTATTTAATGGTCATATTGTGTATTTAATGGTCATATTGTGTATTTAATGGTCATATTGTGTATTTAATGGTCATATTGTGTATTTAATGGTCATACTGTGTATTTAATGGTCATATTGTGTATTTAATGGTCATACTGTGTATTTAATGGTCATACTGTGTATTTAATGGTCATACTGTGTATTAATGGTCATACTGTGTATTTAATGGTCATATTGTGTATTTAATGGTCATACTGTGTATTTAATGGTCATACTGTGTATTTAATGGTCATACTGTGTATTTAATGGTCATACTGTGTATTTAATGGTCATATTGTGTATTTAATGGTCATATTGTGTATTTAATGGTCATATTGTGTATTTAATGGTCATACTGTGTATTTAATGGTCATACTGTGTATTTAATGGTCATATTGTGTATTTAATGGTCATACTGTGTATTTAATGGTCATATTGTGTATTTAATGGTCATATTGTGTATTTAATGGTCATATTGTGTATTTAATGGTCATATTGTGTATTTAATGGTCATATTGTGTATTTAATGGTCATACTGTGTATTTAATGGTCATATTGTGTATTTAATGGTCATATTGTGTATTTAATGGCCATATTGTGTATTTAATGGTCATACTGTGTATTTAATGGTCATACTGTGTATTTAATGGTCATACTGTGTATTTAATGGTCATATTGTGTATTTAATGGTCATACTGTGTATTTAATGGTCATATTGTGTATTTAATGGCCATATTGTGTATTTAATGGTCATATTGTGTATTTAATGGTCATACTGTGTATTTAATGGTCATACTGTGTATTTAATGGTCATATTGTGTATTTAATGGTCATATTGTGTATTTAATGGTCATATTGTGTATTTAATGGTCATACTGTGTATTTAATGGTCATACTGTGTATTTAATGGTCATATTGTGTTTAATGGTCATATTGTGTATTTAATGGTCATATTGTGTATTTAATGGTCATATTGTGTATTTAATTGTGTATTTAATGGTCATATTGTGTATTTAATGGTCATACTGTGTATTTAATGGTCATATTGTGTATTTAATGGTCATATTGTGTATTTAATGGTCATACTGTGTATTTAATGGTCATATTGTGTATTTAATGGTCATATTGTGTATTTAATGGTCATATTGTGTATTTAATGGTCATACTGTGTATTTAATGGTCATTGTGTATTTAATGGTCATACTGTGTATTTAATGGTCATACTGTGTATTTAATGGTCATACTGTGTATTTAATGGTCATACTGTGTATTTAATGGTCATACTGTGTATTTAATGGTCATACTGTGTATTTAATGGTCATACTGTGTATTTAATGGTCATATTGTGTATTTAATGGTCATACTGTGTATTTAATGGTCATACTGTGTATTTAATGGTCATACTGTGTATTTAATGGTCATACTGTGTATTTAATGGTCATATTGTGTATTTAATGGTCATACTGTGTATTTAATGGTCATATTGTGTATTTAATGGTCATACTGTGTATTTAATGGTCATACTGTGTATTTAATGGTCATACTGTGTATTTAATGGTCATACTGTGTATTTAATGGTCATACTGTGTATTTAATGGTCATACTGTGTATTTAATGGTCATACTGTGTATTTAATGGTCATACTGTGTATTTAATGGTCATACTGTGTATTTAATGGTCATACTGTGTATTTAATGGTCATATTGTGTATTTAATGGTCATATTGTGTATTTAATGGTCATACTGTGTATTTAATGGTCATACTGTGTATTTAATGGTCATATTGTGTATTTAATGGTCATATTGTGTGTGTATTTAATGGTCATATTGTGATTTAATGGTCATACTGTGTATTTAATGGTCATACTGTGTATTTAATGGTATTTAATGGCCATATTGTGTATTTAATGGTCATATTGTGTATTTAATGGTCATATTGTGTATTTAATGGTCATATTGTGTATTTAATGGTCATACTGTGTATTTAATGGCATATTGTGTATTTAATGGTCATATGTTGGTCATATTGTGTATTTAATGGTCATATTGTTGGCATATTGTGTATTTAATGGTCATACTGTGTATTTAATGGTCATATTGTGTATTTAATGGTCATACTGTGTATTTAATGGTCATATTGTGTATTTAATGGTCATATTGTGTATTTAATGGTCATACTGTGTATTTAATGGTCATATTGTGCATTTAATGGTCATAATGTGTATTTAATGGTCATACTGTGTATTTAATGGCCATATTGTGTATTTAATGGCCATATTGTGTATTTAATGGTCATATTGTGTATTTAATGGTCATATTGTGTATTTAATGGTCATATTGTGTATTTAATGGTCATATTGTGTATTTAATGGTCATACTGTGTATTTAATGGTCATATTGTGTATTTAATGGTCATATTGTGTATTTAATGGTCATACTGTGTATTTAATGGTCATACTGTGTATTTAATGGTCATATATATATTTAATGGTCATATTGTGCATTTAATGGTCATACTGTGTATTTAATGGTCATATTGTGCATTTAATGGTCATACTGTGTATTTAATGGTCATACTGTGTATTTAATGGCCATATTGTGTATTTAATGGTCATATTGTGTATTTAATGGCCATATTGTGCATTTAATGGTCATATTGTGTATTTAATATTGTGTATTTAATGGTCATATTGTGCATTTAATGGTCATATTGTGTATTTAATGGTCATACTGTGTATTTAATGGTCATATTGTGTATTTAATGGTCATATTGTGTATTTAATGGTCATATTGTGTATTTAATGGTCATATTGTGTATTTAATATTGTGTATTTAATGGTCATATTGTGTATTTAATGGTCATATTGTGTATTTAATGGTCATACTGTGTATTTAATGGTCATATTGTGTATTTAATGGTCATATTGTGTATTTAATGGCCATATTGTGTATTTAATGGCCATACTGTGTATTTAATGGTCATATTGTGTATTTAATGGTCATACTGTGTATTTAATGGTCATATTGTGTATTTAATGGTCATATTGTGTATTTAATGGTCATACTGTGTATTTAATGGTCATATTGTGTATTTAATGGTCATAATGTGTATTTAATGGTCATACTGTGTATTTAATGGCCATATTGTGTATGTAATGGCCATATTGTGTATTTAATGGTCATATTGTGTATTTAATGGTCATATTGTGTATTTAATGGTCATATTGTGTATTTAATGGTCATATTGTGTATTTAATGGTCATACTGTGTATTTAATGGTCATATTGTGTATTTAATGGTCATATTGTGCATTTAATGGTCATACTGTGTATTTAATGGTCATACTGTGCATTTAATGGTCATATATATATTTAATGGTCATATTGTGCATTTAATGGTCATACTGTGTATTTAATGGTCATATTGTGTATTTAATGGTCATACTGTGTATTTAATGGTCATACTGTGTATTTAATGGCCATATTGTGTATTTAATGGTCATATTGTGTATTTAATGGCCATATTGTGCATTTAATGGTCATATTGTGTATTTAATGGTCTTATTGTGTATTTAATGGTCATATTGTGCATTTAATGGTCATATTGTGTATTTAATGGTCATATTGTGTATTTAATGGTCATACTGTGTATTTAATGGTCATATTGTGTATTTAATGGTCATACTGTGTATTTAATGGCCATACTGTGTATTTAATGGTCATACTGTGTATTTAATGGCCATACTGTGTATTTAATGGTCATACTGTGTATTTAATGGTCATATTGTGTATTTAATGGCCATACTGTGTATTTAATGGTCATATTGTGTATTTAATGGCCATATTGTGCATTTAATGGTCATACTGTGTATTTAATGGTCATACTGTGCATTTAATGGTCATATATATATTTAATGGTCATATTGTGCATTTAATGGTCATACTGTGTATTTAATGGTCATATTGTGCATTTAATGGTCATACTGTGTATTTAATGGTCATACTGTGTATTTAATGGCCATATTGTGTATGTAATGGCCATATTGTGTATTTAATGGTCATATTGTGTATTTAATGGTCATATTGTGTATTTAATATTGTGTATTTAATGGTCATATTGTGTATTTAATGGTCATATTGTGTATTTAATGGCCATATTGTGTATTTAATGGCCATATTGTGTATTTAATGGTCATACTGTGTATTTAATGGTCATATTGTGTATTTAATGGTCATATTGTGTATTTAATGGTCATATTGTGTGTTTAATGGTCATACTGTGTATTTAATGGTCATACTGTGTATTTAATGGTCATACTGTGTATTTAATGGCCATACTGTGTATTTAATGGTCATACTGTGTATTTAATGGTCATACTGTGTATTTAATGGCCATATTGTGTATTTAATGGCCATACTGTGTATTTAATGGTCATACTGTGTATTTAATGGCCATATTGTGCATTTAATGGTCATATTGTGCATTTAATGGTCTTATTGTGTATTTAATGGTCATATTGTGCATTTAATGGTCATATTGTGTATTTAATGGTCATATTGTGTATTTAATGGTCATACTGTGTATTTAATGGTCATATTGTGTATTTAATGGTCATATTGTGTATTTAATGGTCATATTGTGTATTTAATGGTCATACTGTGTATTTAATGGTCATACTGTGTATTTAATGGTCATACTGTGTATTTAATGGTCATATTGTGTATTTAATGGCCATATCGCGTATTTAATGGCCATACTGTGTATTTAATGGCCATATCGTGTATTTAATGGCCATACTGTGTATTTAATGGCCATACTGTGTATTTAATGGCCATATCGTGTATTTAATGGCCATACTGTGTATTTAATGGCCATATTGTGTATTTAATGACCATACTGTGTATTTAATGGCCATATTGTGTATTTAATGGCCATACTGTGTATTTAATGGCCATATTGTGTATTTAATGGCCATACTGTGTATTTAATGGTCATATTGTGTATTTAATGGTCATATTGTGTATTTAATGCATATTGTGTATTTAATGGTCATATTGTGTATTTAATGGCCATACTGTGTATTTAATGGCCATATTGTGTATTTAATGGCCATATTGTGTATTTAATGGCCATATTGTGTATTTAATGGCCATACTGTGTATTTAATGGTCATATTGTGTATTTAATGGCCATATTGTGTATTTAATGGCCATACTGTGTATTTAATGGTTATACTGTGTATTTAATGGCCATACTGTGTATTTAATGGTTATACTGTGTATTTAATGGTCATATTGTGTATTTAATGGCCATATTGTGTATTTAATGGCCATACTGTGTATTTAATGGCTATACTGTGTATTTAATGGCCATATTGTGTATTTAATGGCCATACTGTGTATTTAATGGTTATACTGTGTATTTAATGGCCATACTGTGTATTTAATGGTTATACTGTGTATTTAATGGCCATATTGTGTATTTAATGGCCATATTGTGTATTTAATGGCCATACTGTGTATTTAATGGCCATATTGTGTATTTAATGGCCATATTGTGTATTTAATGGCCATATTGTGTATTTAATGGCCATATTGTGTATTTAATGGCCATATTGTGTATTTAATGGCCATATTGTGTATTTAATGGCCATACTGTGTATTTAATGGCCATATTGTGTATTTAATGGCCATACTGTGTATTTAATGGCCATATTGTGTATTTAATGGTCATACTGTGTATTTAATGGCCATACTGTGTATTTTAACCCTATTATGTTGACATTTATTACATAATACCATTACGCGCTTTCTCACTTCTCCCAAAAATTTGGGTCAAGCTTGAGCCCTGATATATATTAATTAGTCATGTTATTGTTTGGAGCATCAAGATATAGAAAACCCCCAATTTTCTTTAGTTAATTTACATACCTGGTTTACAGCACTGTTGTACATGTTTTTCTGTCCAATACGACTGTGACGGGGGGGGGGGGGTCGACTTAGTTTATATTACAGTAGACATTTGAAACAGAATGCACCACTGTTCAATAAGGTGTGATATACATGTAAGGTTCATCAGTAACAGGGTATATTATAAACTAGAAACAAACAATGTTTTTGCGAAATTAATTTCATTTTGGGAATTATTTAAATTCAGTTTTTAGTGTAAGACTCTTAAGTGTCCCTCTGTGCACAGGTTCTCGGTTGTAATCCAGGGATCACAGGTTCGATCCCCCGTCTGACCCTAATAAAATTAACAGTCTTTCAGATGTGACTTTAAACTGAGGTCTCGTGTCGGTGCTTTACACCGTGCACATAAAAGAACCAGATCATTGCACTATCCTCCAAAATCTAAAATGACTAATCTCTTCAGGAGGTGTCGCTCATATGGGCAACCGATAGCGCCGATAAATAACGTAAAACACACATAAGGCGATTGTGCAAATGTAAGACAGGTTGATCAGATGTATAAATTGCATATTTGGCCAGAGCAAGTTGAAAAATGTTCAATTTCAGAGTCAGCTCTCTTTTCTAAAATGTAACTATGGATACTATTTAACGAAAGTCACTTATTAGGCAGGAAGCCACTTGTGAGGCCATAATATGGTGGTAATATACTTGTCTTATAGGCGCGTATGAAAGGTAAGTTGGAAACATGAGCAGAAAACTGAAAGAATTATAAAAATCGCTCTTCAAATAAAGCAGTTATGGGAATTTCAATACTTGAAATATTGTTCAAAATGGCTGCCATGTGGTATATTTGTGGCTAGTTATGATGATAAAAATTGACTTCCTGTTAGCCAAGATAATGAATACTAACACAAAAATAAGTAAACTTGTTAAATACTGCATATTTAGCTACACAAGCAGCTTTTAATAGATGTGTTAAATTAAATATTTGTGTTGATATGAATATATGATTTTTTTAAAAGTCATGTGACTTGTGTTATCCAAGATGGCTGCCAATGAACAATCCTAGATTGTAAGTAGTTTACAGATAGATGGCATGTAGACATACCATCATAAGCTTATATAAGCCCCCTGGTTTCGTTTTGGTTTCAACAGTTTGAGTGTTACATTGAACCACCCAGAGAGAGTGGAGAGATGGATAGAAAACAACCCGGGTGTGATACAGACCTCGGGGTTTCCATAGTGTATCTGTGTAGAGTACAGCACACAAGATAATATCATATGAAATATTACAATGGTACCTTGGTGTACCTGTGTAGAGTACAGACCACGGTTTATAATATCATATGAAGTATTTACAATGGTACCTTGTGTACCTGTGTAGAGTACAGACCACGGTTTATAATATCATATGAAGTATTTACAATGGTACCTTGTGTACCTGTGTAGAGTACAGACCACGGTTTATAATATCATATGAAGTATTTACAATGGTACCTTGTGTACCTGTGTAGAGTACAGACCACGGTTTATAATATCATATGAAGTATTTACAATGGTACCTTGTGTACCTGTGTAGAGTACAGACCACGGTTTATAATATCATATGAAGTATTTACAATGGTACCTTGTGTACCTGTGTAGAGTACAGACCACGGTTTATAATATCATATGAAGTATTTACAATGGTACCTTGTGTACCTGTGTAGAGTACAGACCACGGTTTATAATATCATATGAAGTATTTACAATGGTACCTGTGTAGAGTACAGACCACGGTTTATAATATCATAGGAAGTATTTACAATGGTACAAAATACACAGGGCTATGAATGAAATATTGTGAAAAAGTGGAATTCTGCAAAATTACTGAAAAAGAGGATCGATGAGCCCTATACTTCAAGTGAAAATCTTTATGTTTCATTATTTTGACCAAATAAGAGGTAATCCTCTACAATGAGGAAGATTCACAGTGCAGAATACAGGAAAGTATTCCAATATGCTCCTACAGGGAGATCGAACCAGCAACAATCAAATTGGTCGTAAACAGTTAACCATTCCCCCGCCTGCCATTCTTGAAGGCTTCTTAACGATTGTGTTACATAGAAAGACTTATGAAGCAGGGGACACGCTGCCACTCGTGGCACACAGGTTCAAACTTGTTACTGTTATCAGCTCAGTTGCATTGATGTAGTGACCTTACCTGCTGCCAAATACCCGATAACAATTGCACAACTACATCTCACTAATGAACTCTGCCCCCTGAAAATACAAGACAATATCACATTAGCTGTGTGATACATTCAATAATTATATCTGTCCCTGTAAATACACGATAATACAACATTGAGGCACTCACTAATGAACTCTGCCCCCTGAAACAATATCACATTGGCTGTGATACCTTCAATAATTATAACTGCTCCTGTAAATACAAGACAATACCACATTGGCTGTGATACCTTCAATAATTATATCTGCCCCTGTAAATACACGACAATACCACATTGGCTGGGAGGCACTCACTAAATTAATGAACACTGACCTTGAAAATACAATTCACTACATTATTTCGTTTTATGTTTTGTGCTCTACAAAAACAAATATCTTCTAGATTAAATCTGACATCAATAACTACTACATATAATCCTTCAAGGATGTGAGGTCTCTAGAGATATGGCACTATTCATTGTTGTAAGAACTTGCTTTGCTATCAAGATAAAAGGAATTTGAATGAACATATTATTCCCTATTCAAAGAAACTTCCTCTTCATCTATGAGATTTGTATCTTCATCTATGAGATATTCATATTCCCCACCATATTGGACAAAAGAAAACTGTCATGCCGCGACCACCTTCCAGGATGTATTACACGTGTGGACATACAAGAAAATAAGTGATGGCTGTTACACTGAATACAAGCAAAGTTGTGAGATATTCATATAACCTACCATATTGGATCCTCCCTTAGTTGTGGTTCATAATACAGCGCATAGATACACATGGAGCTTACCACAGTAGCATGTAACGTGGAGCACATACTGAAAATAAATCATAATTCATTACTGTGTTTGTGTGTGTGTTTTACGTTTATTTATCGTCGCTACCGGTTGCCCATATGAGCGACAGAAGAGATTACTCATTTTATTCATTTTATATTTTTAGAGGATAGTGCAATGATACAGACAGAGACCCATTCCGGAATCTCCTCTAGTTCTTTTACGTGCACGGTGTAAAGCACCGACACAAGACCTAGGTTTAAAGGCTCATATGAAAGATTAATATGTTAATTTTATTAGGGTCAGACGGGGGATCGAACTTTCGATCCCTGGAAAGAACAGAGGAGATTCTGGAATGGGTCTCTGTCTGTATCATTACATTACCCTCCAAAAATCTAAAATGACTAATCTCTTCAGGAGGCGTCGCTCATATGGGCAACCGGTAGCGACGATAAATAAACGGAAACAAAAAAAGGCAAAACTTTGAGAAGAATAAGAAGATATATGTTTGTTTCAGTGTATGATCGAATTTTATTTCACAGAATGAACATTGAAAGCATTGTTATCATGAGTGGAGCTAGACACGAGTGATAATAATAGTTTTTTATGTTCATAAGTTAATATTTTATATTTATATTTCGGGTTTTACGCCGGCATCAGCACCATTTCGGGCTATATCGCCGGCGGGCAGTTTACTTAACAACACCTTTCCTGGGCAGGCTCCAGCGGTTAACCAGTACTTGGGTGCACCAACCTCCGTAAGAAACTGCCAACTTTTTCATATAAATGAGACACGGCCTGAGCGGGGCTCGAACCCGTGACCATCAGTGATGATAGGTTACAGTGGTATACAAGTCAGCGACCTTAACCACTCGACCACGGAGGTGGACCGTTCATAAGTTAAATATTATTCGATCATTTTAAGATAGAAAAAGATGCACCATGCGCAGAATGGTGATAGAACATCATGTTTAACCCATTCAACACCAAGTAACTGACATGGACTGGTCCATGATATTTTTAGACCAATAAATTAATAACAAAATTACATTTGGATCAGTTCATTTATCAAAATGGGTAATTTGTTTTCTAAAAATAGTTATATTACTTGAAAAAAGTGCAGATCCTGATGAGACGGCTCGTCACGAGCCAGCTCATCTGGATCTACACTTTTTTGTAAGCCAATTTAGAGGTCTGTGGTGTTGAAAGGGTTAAACGACAATAATTGACGTCAATGACAACTTGTGTCCGAAAACATTTCAGCATGCAGCGGCCATGTACAACACGTGCAAAGCTGTGAGAATGTGTTATTCCACTTTCAACCAATGGAATAACACATTTATTTCACTGATACATATCTATATTTCATTGAAATGCATAAAATAATGTTATTTCATTGCTTCCCATTGAACAAATGTTTTGTGGTTACCTGATAAATGTACTCAAAAACAATGTCTCCCTAAACATCACATGGTAAACCGATGTACACAAAAACAATGTCTCCCTAAACATCACCTGGTAAACCGATGTACTCAAAAACAATGTCTCCCTAAACATCACATGGTAAACCGATGTACTCAAAAACAATGTCTCCCTAAACATCACCTGGTAAACCGATGTACTCAAAAACAATGTCTCCCTAAACATCATCTGGTAAACCGATGTACTCAAAAACAATGTCTCCCTAAACATCACCTGGTAAACCGATGTACACAAAAACAATGTCTCCCTAAACATCACATGATAACCGATGTACTCAAAAACAATGTCTCCCTGAACATCACCTGGTAAACCGATGTACTCAAAAACAATGTCTCCCTAAACATCACCTGGTAAACCGATGTACTCAAAAACAATGTCTCCCTGAACATCAGTTTGGGTTTTACGCCTGCATCAGCACCATTTTAGGCTATATCGCCGACGGGCAGTTTACCTAACATCACCTTTCCTGGGCAGGCTCCAGCGGTTAACGAGTATTTGGGTGCACCATTCAGACTGAGGGAACTCTGAATCTAACAATTATTAGGGACTACTGAGACCTTAGTGTGAAGATCATAGCATGAAAACTAACGTGAAATTCGGAGGATAAATATGGTAACATGTTAAAGCAATACTGAGATCAGTTTTTAACAAGAAGCTGACTGACATCCGTCGACAGCCTGATATTAGGAATGCTGTGTTGGCAAATCTGTTTTAACATATTGTCCATCAGAGAATTTCTTAAATGGCAGGTTACCAAAGGAGGCTATTTGAAGAAGGATGGTATTTGAATAAATTACTTGCTTAGGCATCTAGCAAATTGTTGTTTTACGGTAATTATAAAATAATTGTTAGATTTTGTCCAAAAATAGGGGTAGTGAATTTCTTTTTTGCATCACTGTAAGAAGTCATGTTTTTCTCTCAATAACCTTGAAAGGAGTCAGTGGTGCCTATGAAGAGACAGGGCAGATGAGAAAAGCAAATAATGGCTTAACCCGTAATGTGCTGAATGAATTGGATGGAATGTGTAAACAACATAGATTCAGATCAGCAGCGGTGTTATGCTGCAGTTGATCACGATCTATGTTGTTTGCTATTCAGACAAGTGTTTTAGCTCCACTATCTGAATAGCAAACAGCATAGAGCTCGATCAGAATGCACGTTCTGTAGCGTCTGATATGGCTCTATGCTGTATGCAAAAGCGACTCTAGTCGTGATTGGCAGTTTACGGCAGGCTAATACAAAACACAGTTGGCTGTTCAATCTAGAATATTCAAAATATATTGAAACAGGTCATATCTACTTACCATGTGTGCCAGTAGATTTGAGTGGCGTCCGGAAGCGTATGCAGCTCTGGAAATATCACCCGGGAGAGGAACGGACTGACATACTTGAAAATTGCGAGGATTACAAGCAGTGTAAACGATGATATCAGAAAATAAGTGGCATCAAACGCCACAGGATAAACTGTCGTCATGTGTCCCACGTGATGTGTGATGTCACTCAAGTATCATCTTAAAATGAGAAAATAAACAGACTTAATTAATTAATAATAATAATTAACCGAATAATTAATTAATAATAATTAACACTTTCCATCATAGAAGCACATGTCGACGCCATTATCAATACGACATACACAGGGATCAGTTTAGAGGGCGATGTGGGCGAAATTGTCGCCCTAGGGACCCTGATTTCGCCCTCTGGGGGCCCCACTTCTCCCTAAAAAAAATAATATATTTTTTGGTTTTTACGATTTTCAAACAAAATTTTGTCTAGTATACACTGGCCCATTATAAAGCACTCCTTCTATTCAAATGTTGTATTTAATGGTTGTACTGTGCATTTTAACCCTATTTTGCAGAAGTATATTAAACACCATTTAATGAAGCGATCACATGCTTTCTCACTTCTCCCAAAAATTCTGACCTAGAATGAACCCTGCATACATTGACAATGTAGTAGCCAAACCAATGTAATAAAGGTCAGAATCTCATGTAGAGGTGGGATAGATATGGTGACAACTTATCCACTGCATATTTAAATGGCTGTTGTTTGTATGGAGATACAATAGTTTATTAACCCAAATCTCTATGAAGGAATAGGTTAACTAAATAATGAATTAACAATAATTAACTGAATAATTAAGACTCAGCATTTTGTCTGTATACGCAAAGAAGGAATTTACCATTGTTAAATCTGCAATAAAACAAAGCTAAGTGCGCGACATCAAATGTGATGTCATGTTTGTAGTTTTGTGATGTCATTCACGCACTCTGAAAAATATCACCAACTATTTTTGCGCTTTTTAGTATTTTTTTAGCCTTTTGTTACAATTGAAATACGGCCTGTCTGGTTAATTCCTACATGTACGTGTCAGAACTCCAAACCATGTTTTATTCGCCAATAAATAACTGAAAGACAAATATTATTAGCTAAATAATTAACTGAATATCTTCCCACATAAATTTATAATTGATATTTCCATGGTGTAATGGATACGGTATTTGCATCGTAACCCAAGGGTTGTAAGTTGGAGCCCTGCAAGAACCATGCTGGTATTTCCTTAGGCAAGACACTTAAATCCACAATCGCCTTTCTCTCTCCCCTATGGAGGAGAGGTATTCCATCAGTAATGAGGTGTTCATAAGAAAGACTAGTCCAAAAGTTGCAAGAACTTGTTTCGCAATCGAGCAAAAGTAAAAAAAAACGACAAATTCATAAAATGTGTTTCGCAATTGAGCAAAAGTAAAAATTGTATCAACAACAAATATCAACGACAAATTCATAAATTAGGTATGTGCAAATTGATCCAACAAGAATACAATTACTTGAAGCGAAATGTCAGTGAACTACGACCTGACAGGAGAGAAAAATAAGCAATACTCTTACATATAATCCCCAAATCGAACAGGTCAATCTTTATGCAGTATTATTAATACATTATTTTACAAATGAATCTAATCCAAATCTGTATAGTATGCCTTCTTCATGATATTTTGGGCAATGTCATTTTGTAGATAGCAAAGATAATACTGTTAGATTGAAACAGGTGATGTTTCACTTACGTACAATGTATAAATATATCTCACCTACTGACATTATAGTCTCTTTACTAGTTTTATTTCAAATAAAAATAGAAAACTAGAATTCAATGAGAGACGTTGGGTCAGTTACTGCCCTCCCCCCTCGACTACTCAATGAAAATACAATGTAGGTCATTTTAATTGGTTTCCTCTGTTTTCATTGTGGTTTCCTTTGCACAACATGCTATGAATTGTCATCCGTTTTCTCATCTTATCAAGGTAATTATTAAATCTCGATAAATATCCAACAGTATATCCGATGGTAAAATCTACTGTAAAGAATTGTTATCAATTTGTACATACGTTTCAATAGTTTATACAAATTTAGCTTAGCTCGATTGCTAAACAAGTTCTTTCAACTTATATTTAATCACTCTCGAGACCTCATTCCTGATGGAATCCATCGCCACGAGGGAGAGAGAAGAGGCAACGTGGAATTTAAATGCCTTGCCTAAGGGCACAATCGTAACGGCTCCAGCGGGGCTCGAACTCCGGACCATTCGCACCTGAAGCGAACGTGCATCCACTGCGCTATCACGACTTCCATAAGTTTCAATAGAGGGAGATAATTTACCAATACTAATTTTGCACAAACAAATTCATTTTTCGACAGATCTTCAAAATTTAACATAAAATCTATATATATTGCTATTGAAAAAAATGGATATATATATAGAAGACAATAATCATACATTCTGACCATCAACTGCTTACAAACTCTTGGTGTGTAGAACATTCTAACAAACACATCATGTGGCTTTAATTATATGATTTTACCCGACACTGAACAGTCACTCATGATAATACAATGTGTATTCACTAAAATGTAATTTGATCATACATTGAAGTAAAGATATATCTTATTTCATTGTTTTAGAATGCTGGTTCCCTATATCTGTTTAATTGTTTTACAATGCTGGTTCCCTATATCCGTTTAATTGTTTTACAATGCTGGTTCCCTATATCCGTTTAATTGTTTTACAATGCTGGTTCTCTATATCTATTTCATTGTTATACGATGCTGGTTCTCTATATCTGTTTAATTGTTTTACGATGCTGGTTCCCTATATATATTTCATTGTTTTACAATGCTGGTTCCCTATATCCGTTTAATTGTTTTACAATGCTGGTTCCCTATATCTTTTATTTCATTGTTTTACAATGCTGGTTCTCTATATCTGTTTAATTGTTTTACGATGCTGGTTCCCTATATCTATTTCATTGTTTTACAATGCTGGTTCCCTATATCTGTTTAATTGTTTTACAATGCTGGTTCTCTATATCTATTTCATTGTTTTACAATGCTGGTTCCCTATATCTGTTTAATTGTTTTACAATGCTGGTTCTCTATATCTATTTCATTGTTTTACAATGCTGGTTCTCTATATCTATTTCATTGTTTTACAATGCTGGTTCTCTATATCTATTTCATTGTTTTACAATGCTGGTTCCCTATATCTGTTTAATTGTTTTACAATGCTGGTTCTCTAAATCTATTTCATTGTTTTACAATGCTGGTTCTCTATATCTGTTTCATTGTTTTACAATGCTGGTTCTCAGCTGCTATTATCAATTACAATATTGCCAATATCAACAATATGAATCAATCTGTCCATTACATTATTTTAGAAAATCTACATGTATAAATGTCAAATGCTGAGGATAGGGAGAGGAGGACCTCTGTGGTCAAGTGGTTATGGTTTTTCACTTCAAATCACTTGCTCCTCACGCTTGAGGTTCGACTCCCACCGGGGATGTCAAACTCTTTCATGTGAGGAAACTATCCAGCCGGCTTATGGAAGGTCAGTGATTCTACCCGGGTGCCTGAAATACTGCTTGGAAGGGCACCCGGGGTCTTCCTCACCCAATAATAGCCGGAATGTCACCATCTGACCTAAACTGTCGGCGCAACTTTAACCCCTAAAAACAAATAATGTTCAAATTGAACAAATAGTCTCTTATCTCTTTTAGCTTTAAATGTTATTCATATAACAACTTTCTAGTTCAACCGGTGAGATAAATGTATGTGCTGTTTATGGGGAACAATGTTTCAAACTTAGAGCTGCACCAACTAACGTATCATTCTTCTTTGCAGATAAGCAGTCACCTTCAGATAAATTAGAGATAACTCATTTATAAATAAACATTTCTACTGTGGCCTCAGTTAAATCCATTCCTTTGAGAAAAGTAACAATTAACCCGTTGCACGCTAGCGGCAGATAAAATCACTTTAGCAAACAGCATAGAGCCAGATCAGACGGAACAGAATGTGCCGTTCTGATCAGGCCCTATGTTGATTGCTATTCGCATAGTGGAGCTAAAACACTTGGCTGAATAGCAAAAAACATAGATCATGATCAGACGCGGTGCTACGCCTCGGCTTGATTTGGATCTATGTTGTTTGCAAATGTGATTCTATTTACTCAGTAGGCAGCAGGCAAAGGGTTAACACAGGTTGCATTAAATGCAAACTTCTGCACTGTTCCCTTACACTGGCATACACACAGATTGTATAAATATGCCCGTACACATTGTGGCAATGAGAGACATCGGTCAGGTACTGCCCCTGAATACTCAATAAAAGTAGATAGGTCCTATAAGTGTTTCCCTTGGTTTTTATCGTTGTTTCCTTTGCACAACATGCTAGCAATTGTATTCCTCTATCGTTTCTTATCATTATTAAATTACTATATCTCGCCAGATCTGCTATAGAATGTGCAATGGGTACATATTTGTAAAACAATGCTCTCAGTTAATTAACACGATTTTGATAAAATCACAATTATCATACCACATCATCTGGTTAGGGAACAACAGTAAAAACAAAGGATTCTAACTAAAAGGACCTATTCACATTTTGGAATAAAATCTGCCAAGGGAGGTAATAGAATATTAGAGATGTCTCTCATTCTTCTCATTGATTGTTAAATGGAATCAATGGATCACACAGCGAATGTGTTCACATACCGGTATTGTAAATGTAGCATCACACAGCGAATGTGTTCACATACCGGTACCGTAAATGTAGCATCACACAGCGAATGTGTTCACATACCAGTACTGTAAATGTAGCATCACACAGCGAATGTGTTCACATACCGGTACCGTAAATGTAGCATCACACAGCGAATGTGTTCACATACCGGTACTGTAAATGTAGCATCACACAGCGAATGTGTTCATATACCGGTACTGTAAATGTAGCATCACACAGTGAATGTGTTCATATACCGGTACTGTAAATGTAGCATCACACAGTGAATGTGTTCATATACCGGTACTGTAAATGTAGCATCACACAGCGAATGTGTTCACATACCGGTACTGTAAATGTAGCATCACACAGTGAATGTGTTCACATACCGGTACTGTAAATGTAGCATCACACAGCGAATGTGTTCACATACCGGTACTGTAAATGTAGCATCACACAGCGAATGTGTTCATATACCGGTACTGTAAATGTAGCATCACACAGCGAATGTGTTCACATTCATACCAGTACTGTAAATGTAGCATCACACAGTGAATGTGTTCACATACAGATACTGTAAATGTACCATCACACAGCGAATGTGTTCACATACCGGTACTGTAAATGTAGCATCACACAGCGAATGTGTTCACATACCGGTACCGTAAATGTAGCATCACACAGCGAATGTGTTCACATACCGGTACTGTAAATGTAGCATCACACAGTGAATGTGTTCACATACCGGTACGTAAATGTAGCATCACACAGCGAATGTGTTCACATACCGGTACGTAAATGTAGCATCACACAGCGAATGTGTTCACATACCGGTACTGTAAATGTAGCATCACACAGCGAATGTGTTCATATACCGGTACTGTAAATGTAGCATCACACAGTGAATGTGTTCACATACCGGTACTGTAAATGTAGCATCACACAGCGAATGTGTTCACATACCGGTACTGTAAATGTAGCATCACACAGCGAATGTGTTCACATACCGGTACTGTAAATGTAGCATCACACAGCGAATGTGTTCACATACCGGTACTGTAAATGTAGCATCACACAGCGAATGTGTTCACATACCGGTACTGTAAATGTAGCATCACACAGTGAATGTGTTCACATACCGGTACTGTAAATGTAGCATCACACAGCGAATGTGTTCATATACCAGTACTGTAAATGTAGCAAGTAGCACGTAGATTTATCAGAAAAACCTCTTTGGAAACTAAAATCTGTTGGATCCGATGATAGAACTTATGTATTTATTTTAAAATGTACAATTATACACATTTATTTTAGCTCGATTGTGAAACAAGTTTTTACAACTTTTCAATTAATCACTCTCGAGACCTCATTCCTGATGGAATCCATCGCCACGAGGGAGAGAGAAGAGGCAATGTGGAATTTAAATGCCTTGAATAAGAGCACACTCATAACAGCTCCAGCGGGGCCCGAACTCCGGGCCTTTTGTACCTGAAGCGAACGCGCTACCACTACGATATCACGACTTCCATGTACAATGCAAGGTGGTTTAATTTTAATAACACTTTGTAGTGAGCTGATCCAGGGTCCCCATCCATTAAATCTGTCACGCTTAGGTTCAATACAGGCTATGGTCATGTTGCGCTAAGTTAAGCACTCGCTTCTCACCAATGCAACCCGGGTTCGATCCTCAGACCGGGAAGTATGCGAGATGGTATGGTGGTCACAAGATCGGATAGGTGGGTTTTCTCCCGGTGCTCAGGTTTCCTCCCACATTTACGCTTTCATTTGCGACAATGAGAGTGATTGATATAAGTTGTTAAAACTTGCTTCACAAACGTTGTAAAATAAATAAGGTTTAAAGGTGCAGAGACAAGTCCTTTAATAATCTCAACTTACTAGAAGAAATCTGTTTGTTTCCTTTTATTTGCATTTCCATTATCAGATAGTGATAATTTCAGGCCTTACACATGAATTATATATCAGAAAGACAACATATGTGTAATCCTATTATCATTTATCAATGCGTATATGTACATTGCAGGGATCATTCTAGAGGGCGATGTGGGCGAAATTGTCGCCCTAGGGACCCTGACTTCGCCCTAAAAAAACCGATTTTACGATTTTCAAACAAAATTGTGTCTAGTAAGATACACTGGCCCATTATAAAGCACTCCTATTCAAATGTTGTATTTAATGGTGTTGTACTGTGCATTTTAACCATATTTTGCAGAAGTATATTAAAGAACACCATTTAAGGAAGCGATCACGCGCTTTCTCACTTCTCCCAACAATTCTGACCTAGAATGAACCCTGCATTGTATATGGTAACACTCACATTATACATGTACAGTCAAACCTGTATTAAGCAGCCAGCCTAGGGAATCACAGAGTGACTGCTTAGCACAGGTGGCTACTTAATAGAGGTCAAATGTATAATAAAACAACACATTTGGAATTTGGAAACTGGCTGCTTAATACAGGTTGGCTGCTTAATGAAGTTGACCACTAACAATGGTTTGATTGTATACAACACATAGTGACATACATTGTCATATTTGACAGGCACTAGGGTTTATTCTAGAGTGGGTAAGAAAAAGGACAGGGTGCGTTTTGAGCAGCGAAGGGGGTAGGTGTGGAAGGGGGTAGGTGTGGGAGGGGGTATTTGGGAGTGTCCTCCTAACATTTTTTAAATCTTGCACTTATATATAATTATGCTAAAGATCAAAGAGGCAGTACTTAATTGCTCCCTTGTGGAAGTCGTGATAGCACAGTGGATGCGCGTTCGCTTCAGGTGCGAAAGATCCGGGAGTTCGAGCCCCGCTGGAGCCGTTACGATTGTGCCATTAGGCAAGGCATTTAAATTCCACATTGCCTCTTCTCTCTCCTTAATGGCGATGGATTCCATCAGGAATGAGGTCTCGATAGTGATTAATATAAGTTGAAAGAACTTGTTTCGCAATCAAGCTAAAATCAATTTGTATATAAACTTTAATTGCTCAAGTTTTATTCCAAATGTACATTGAATATTTGAACAAGTATTAATTATTGGTGAAATGGTGTCTACATTGTAACCGAGATGTTGTGAGCTTGAGCCCCGTCAGACCCATGACGGCTGTGCTTTTAGGCTAAGACTATTGGCCCGGCTGCCAACCCAGTCAACAATTTCTTATTGACAAGGCAGTCATGGTAATAATTTCTTATTGACACGGCCGTCGTGTCTACAATTTCTTATTGTCTCGGCAACTGTGTATACAATTTTACATAGCGTCACAGGGTGGTATTTAAAATATATGTATGTATGTGCCATTAATGTCAACCCCCTGGAGGGGACCTATATACATCATTTTTTGAGCAGGCTTAGGCGACCTAATTGGTTAACCAGTACAAAGCAATGTTTGTGAGGTTTCGTACTCAAGGACACCATCTATATGCCCTGATCGAGTATTGCACCCAGGACCCTTTAATTTAAAATCCAACGCCCTATCACTGGACCAATGACACCACTTTATACTCTAACAAAGAAGTTCTTGTATTTGGAAATAGCAAATTTAAAGCAAATTGGAGCTTCTCAAATGGACACGCAAGTGTTTCTTGTATGGCGCAACCGTTTTAGTTATTATAGCTCACAGGCCACAAATATTGTTCACACAGCGGTCGGGCGAATGGTCACGTACTGACGTAGGTGATTTTACTTCTGGAAAACACATTTATTACTGATAAACACACATCAACTCCTCTCTCACTCATTGCGATACAATGTAGATTCCATAAAGAATAATGACTCAATAACGATTAAACTAATATTGTAAGAACGGCTTCGCAATCTAGCTTAAATAAATTTGCATAAACTAAAATTATTAATAATGCACCTACTGGTTCGAAACGGTCTGTGTACGAATTATAGCGTTTATGCACCGGTCTTTTAAGCAATGTGCACACTATAATAATCAATTTATCCGACTGTGCCAACTGCGGGGCTGTTTGGTGTTCACATCATGCCCAAGTTAAGTTATAATTGTTCTCATATACGTTTTTATCATTATTGAAACGTCACAATATATCAACCATTTTACTGATTGCAAGACGTGTCTGTCTGAAAATATAGTAGACGGGAACTGGTTCAGTTTTCCTTCTTTAATAAAACCTGTCGTGATGAGTCATGCCGTACCACACACTTTGGAGTTACAAGGACAATTTGTGAGTTGTCCATTAGTAGCCCTGACCGTTAGCTTACATTCATCTTTGTCGATTATATTTTTGAGTTGCAGTAATTTTGTAAAATATTTCACAGACATATCCATTCTTGAAAGTTGTAAATACAGTGCCTGACTTTATATATGCAAACATAAAATCACTATCACATAAATATATGCTCCAAGTAACGTCAATGAGTGGAATAGTTTTTCTTGGTATCAGTTTGCACAGTTGAGGCATTCAATGCTCAAAACCTGCCAACCTCTTATCTGTTTAACTATTCAGTGTGCATACTGTACATGTATCACATTTATTTCTCTATAAAATAATACTCAGTAAGTTGAATGTGTCCATTACTGTTCTAGTAGAAAAAATCTATTACCAGTCCTACATTACTATATGGAAACTACTGCAATAAAGCTATCTATCAACACAGCTTCTATATATCTATTATCTACTATTGTCCCGTGGAACCAATTGACTCAAACTGCTGTGAACCGGTCAACCATGGAAAGCTTCCAGTCAGTTTTGATTTTTACGTTTATTTATCGTCGCTACAGGTTGCCCATATGAACGACGCCTCCTGAGGAGATTATTCATTTTAGATTTTTGGAGGATAGTGCAATGATACAGATAGAGACCCATTCCAGAATCGCATCTGGTTCATTTACGTGCACGGTGTAAAGCACCGACATGAGACCTCGGTTTAAAGTCCCGTATGAAAGACTGTTAATTTTATTAGGGCCATACGTGGGATCGAACCTGTGATCCCTAGATTCCCAGCCCATCGGTTTAGTTTATATATCTTGGACTGATTGAACACACTCCAAACTTAGTTATATATATTTAGATTAGCTTGATTACGAAACAAATTCTTATAACATTACTTAAATTGCCACCGAGACCTTATTCCTGAGTGAATCATTCGCCATGAGGGAGAGAGAAGAGGAGACAATGTGGGCGATTTAAATGACTTACCAATGGGCAGAATCGTATGGCTAAAGCTGGGCGAGAACTATGTGCCTTTCAAACACGAAGCGAACGCTCTACCACTGCGCTATCACGACTACCACATTCAGTTATTCTATAGACCGCTACATATTTTATCATCTTTTAATCACTAGTACAAATACTGACTTTTAGTTGTATTGTACCCTAATTGCTGCGCATGTACGGTATTTTATCACTATTGCTAGTATACTGGCATATCCTTGTATCGCGGCACAAAACGATCATATCAATAATGTGTACAATAAAACATTTGCCTCAAAATTAACTTTACCCTGTCAGTTACTTAAAGTAGCATTACATCGTATGAAATAAAAGATATTTGAAAAATTCAAATTTTACTTATGGGTAGCAATGCTGGTACACATTATAACATTATACTTTGTATGCTTATGTTAATTTTTTTTGGCGATAAAACGAACTCGAAACCGAAACTAGGACTTTCCGAGTCGATCACGCACTTGTTTACAACCGGAATGCATCGTCCGCACTTGTTTACATTCGGAATGTATCGTCCCCATTTGTCCCACGTTGTCTTTTTAATCAAATACTTGATATGTTGATTCATACCTCTGTTAGCTAAGTCTTTTAGGGACATTTCTACATTCCCGCGAGGGGTTCGACATTAGAGGAAGATAGAAAGATAGTATTTCATGTTCAAAATATATACGTTGTTTTCTACATCCTCTGTTGTTTCACGTATGCACGCTGTGTGTGTTTATATTTCGTGTGTTGATAAACAAATTTGTGTATACGACGGTTTAAATTTATTGGAATTTTATCGTTTCTGAGTGACTATTTTCGATTTTTGTAAACACACACACATTAGTATTTATATTTTACATAAAACATCCTTTATTACGATGTAATGCTGCTTTAAACATATTGTCTTCATGCTATCCCGCGATACAACCGGAAGCAACTATACATGTATACTTTTCTCTAGGTCTGCTAAATGTTTATTGAAGATGATGATTGTACATTTGATGTCCAATATGCCTTTCACAGACAATAAGGATATTGATGATGATGACGTTGAAAATATTGTACATGTATATAAAATATAAGATAATTATAATGGCATTAAGCTATATAGTATATGACCTATTTACTATGCAATGCATGCTGTCTCTTTGAAGATCACAATATCCGTGGAAATTGAACGAAATGAAACCATACCAATGTGAAACAGTGGTCAGTTAGTGCCCCTGACTACTCAGAAACCTACATATGTTATTTTAATTGGTTTCCTCTGTTTTTATCGTTGTTTCCTTTGCACCACATTCTATAAATGTTCACCAGTTTTGTCATCTTATGATTAAATTATTAAAGCTCGACATATATTCTACAGTATATCCCATGGGTACTTTACTGTACAAAATGTTATCAATTAATTAGCACAGTCTTGATAAAAATCACATTTATCATACCGCAACATCTGGTTAGGGAATAACAGTAAAAACAAAGGATTCCAACACACTGGACCAATACATATACATTTCCGAATAAATTAGACTTTTTCTACCAAGGGCGGTAATAGTAAAACAAGCGATGCCACTAATTCGTTCTACTGTCCTTGTGATATACTCTCCCCAAACATAAAATGTGTTTATTATATGAATAATACCCAACCGCAAAGCAGTTGAGCAGCTAATTAAGTGTGTGTTTTACGTTTATTTATCATCACTACCGGTTGCCCATATGAGCGACGCCCCCTGAACAGATTAGTCATTTTAGATTTTAGGAGGATAATGCAATTATACAGACAGAGACCCATTCCAGAGTTTCCTCTGGTGGTTCTTTTTCGTGTACGGTGTAAATCACCGACACGAGATCTCGGCTTAAAGTCCCATCTGAAAGACTGTTAATTTTATTAGGGTCAGACAGGGGATCGAACCTGCGAACCATGGATTCCCAGTCCACCGTGTTAACCACTGGACCATGCATCCGTATGTGCAGTTAATTGATCTACTACCTGTGTAATATATACTATATCTAATAGATTCCCAAATGCTGTTGGTGGACCGGCTACATGTATATTGATTTTAATACTGTATGATTGATTTTAATAATTAGTGTGCCCAAACACAATCGAAGTTGTAACATCCTAATAAATTAAAAATAATAGTTCTTGGTCAAAAATCATGCATGTGTCCATATTGTATAGAATTTGACACAATTGCTTGAATTTTGTTTCACCTGTGAGGGCTTTCACGGGTCTGGATAATTGACCTTTCTGCCGATTTTGATTGACAGCTGGCGTTAGCCAATCGCATCGCACCATTCGCGCACACCCCCGACAACGGTTTATCGCCGCCATCTTGTTAGACAAACAATGCATATTAGACACATTAGTAACGAGTAGACAAATTTGAAAAGGCGTGAATTTGATCGAAAATACGGGTTTAAAATTGTTTTAATGATGTTGAAAATGTGTAGCTTTGGTGTGTGGGTTAGTTATAGTACAAAATTAGTCGATATCCTGGTGATCGACGTTAAATTTAATCGATTTCAAAATCCTTGGACAAATCTAAAAGTGTGTATATGAACCACAAAATACCAGACAGCTGCTTTAAAAACAATGCATCTATAAAAACACCGACTGACCCCATATAGTCATTCTTTTCTCACAAACACAGCAATCAAATTTAAGCGTGTTACACCGTTTATTGGGAATAATCAACAACTTACCGACTACCGGTACATCACAGAGACCGCCGACTTATAATATCCCGATAGGGGCCTACTGCTATTATCAAGATCAAATTATTGCACATCGGAATTTAGCACTGATTGTGCTAATTGGTCAATTATAAAATGTGTGCACATAATTATAGTATTGATTACTACACAGAGTCATTGTTTTATCGTTCTGTTAGACAAACGAGTTATTTAGTAAAATTTTAATCAAATCTGATAACGAGTGATCGTGATCTGAAATTATTTGTTGAAAAATAATTACAAATTAATTAATGCTGTCTGTCATTGACAATGGTGAAAAGATGTAGTTACAGGCTGTGTGACAGTGGTAGTAGATATCCAGATCGATTGATAGGTGACGTTAAATTCGTGCTATTTCCAAAACCTAAGACAAATCTTGAAAAATGTCTAAGGTGGATTAAGTTGTGTGGACGACCAAACGACCAGCTGAATACATCCAAAATTAATGCAAACATATATATTTGCACAAAAGTAAGTTGAAATTAATTTATTTATGCATAATAAAATATTTCGAACAAATATATTCTGCATAATTTATAGATCTACCGTTCACAAGAGATATGTGAGTATAATGGTGATTACAATTATACATGTGGTTCATACATATTGTCGTGGATGGTGGACTAGGGATCAGATAGTAGTAATAGTACCCATGCATGTGCAGTGCTGTGGGATTCCCATATTAGCAGGGGCGTACCCAGCCAATTTTGATGTGGACTCCAAAGGAGCACCGAAGGTGCGAGTGGTGTAGGGCGGTCTGGGGGCACCCCCAGAACATTTTTAAAACCTGGACGTCATTTGGTGCACTCTGGCGACTCTGATAACTAATTATGTTGCAATAAATACACTTGGAAAACGTATGTTTTTATGCGGCAATTTGTAAAAATGTCTGCACTATACTGTACATCAGTGCATCGTCTGAGTTTCATATCTTTAGCTGGGTATGTGTATGAAAAGGGAGTACCTGCTTGTGCCTATACTTGTGCTTTTACTTGCAAACAATGGCGTTAAACTCAATCAAACTGCACATGCATATAGATCTAAGCTGTAATTATTAATGTACTGGTAAATGAGGGTTGAGATTTTAATAGTCCGTAGACCTACATAGATACAGACAGTTGAACGCCATAAGGTCTTTAAAGAAAGTCAAGTTTGTTTTCTCTCCTTCCTGGAGGCATATGTTGTCATTACAGTGTCAATGTCAATTTGTTCGTGCCTATATCTATGTAGCATGGCTAGGCCAGAGAGACGCTCAGTTGTCATAGTAGATCGTAAATAGTTCATGACTCTACGCATGACACTGAACGACCTCTCAGCAGTAGCCGTAGATACAGGCATGGTAATTAGTACAACCAGACATGTATATATATCTGTGTACAAGGCCCTGTTCGTGTTGTCTATGGCGCTCTTCAGATCAGCTGGCCTGTCTGCCTCAAGGAGCCACCGTGTCCTCCAACGTGAAACTTCACGACGATAGCTCTCACGGTCGCCGTTGACTGCGCAAGCATTTTCCACGAACACTTAACACGTCATCACCCGTTAAATATATCTGTACTTTAGAGAAATAACCTTCACTGAAGAACCTAACACCCTTGCCTTCTTGCTTTCAACGAGATATTCTTATCTGGATGAAATAAAACCGACGGAGTTTTATCTAGATTAACTCGATGCAGGTCTGCGTTAGACGCCATTTTGTTATATAGCTTGTCTCGCGTGGTTACAGCGAGCACCTATGGGGGGCGTGCCTAAGTAGCGTTTGCAGAAAGATCAATTAACTTTGCAGGACCTTTCAGCGTAAACGCATTATTATGGAAGTGTACGGTTTAGTATGGGATTTATTCTATTTGAATTTACGACATGCCAAAAAACAATGGACGAGATTGTTGTCCAAATTGGAGTTTGTGCTGCTGCAGTTATAGCACTTCTAGGGCTATGCAGTATTGTTTACCTGATATTTCGAAATGATTCTATTGAAAATACTAAAGCTGAATATTACAAAAGGACAACACATTCCTCTTTGCTTGCAGTAGTCGGTTCTGGTTAGTAGTTACACTCGTTTACATTGGAAATATGTGGGTGGGGTATGTGTTTTATATGTTTCATTATCAGTGAGGAGACTTGCTCAATGGCACTACGTAGCACATACATGGCCTGACCGAGTATCGAACCTGCGACCGTTGGATTGCAAATCTGACGCTGGACCACATGACCTAGATGTTTTAGTAGCATGCATTATGGGTATATCGCGGTACTAGCTATTAAAAACCAAAATACAGATATCAGGGTTCCCGCTGTCGGTCGCATTTGTCGCCAAATGCGCATACAAATTAAATCTGGCTCCAAAAAATTTCAGTTGGCGAAAATCCTTGGCGCATGCCATAAATATCGGCAAAATAACATTTTTCAAGAAACATAATCGGCCGAAAATCCATGAAAGTGAAGGTCGCGTGTGCGGTCACGCGTGCGATAATGACAAGCGTTTGTTTATTGGAAATCAGCTGTTTGGCACTTGATTGCATGGGGTGTTGAGAAGTTGGTGACATTTTAATTACGGATAATTGGATTAAATGGCGGTCTTTAATCCTACAACTGATTAGCACAGATATTTCTGTACATCAGAATTTGATAATGCAGTGTTTTCTCACTGCGCGTTTCTTGCGGTTTTGATGCAATGAAATGGCCAGAGAAGCAATGAGAATCATTGAATGCGTTTTCTGTGACGCAACAATATTTTGACAGCAGAGTATATGGACCTTTCTGCAGGGATAAAATGTACAAGATCGCCGAGTACTTGTTCATTGATGAGACGTTTTTACTTGTTACAATTATGTACAACGAAAAGCGTTCAGATGATACATATAAGTAAGTACGTCATATGTCGGGAAATTCCCACTACTGAAATAATTCTGCTAATCCTGAAACCCCAGAATATGATTCGGCCTAGACAATTCCCAACCATGAAAGTACTGAAACACCTTCAGTTTAGTGATATGACTAATAGTCCCTACAAACGTAAAACTGTATCAAAACGCGAATTTAGAACGTAGTGGGTGCAATAATATGCCTAGTTAGTCCACAGGAACTTGAAATTTTATCCATAAGCCAAAAAAAAATAGAGGGGGGTGTCCTAGGATAGAGGTACGAGACCTTTGGTGGCTTATGGCAGGGTTCATTCTAGGTCAGAATTTTTAGGAGAAGTGAGAAAGCGCGTGGTCGCTTCCTTAAATGGTGTTCTTTAATATACTTCTGCAAAATAGGGTTAAAATGCACAGTACAACCTTTAAATACAACATTTGAATAGATGGAGTGCTTTATAATGGGCCAGTGTATCTTACTAGACAAAATTTTGTTTGAAAATCGTAAAAACCAAAAAATATTTTTTATTATTTTTATTGAGAAGTGGGGCCCCCAGATGGCGAAGTCAGGGTCCCTAGGGCGACAATTTCGCCCACATCGCCCTCTAAACTGATCCCTGCTTATGGATAAAATTTCATGTTCCTGTGGTTAGTCTTAGTGCATTTTCCAAATTTGATTTATTATTGGTAGGTAATAAGTTACACAGTTTTTATTTATTCATAAGTACATGTAGACAACTACAACAGAAGTACAAGTAATTAACAGTAGTACATGCACACAAGTTGACAACTTGTTTAACATCAGCACATACCAGATGTCCGGTTGAATATGGCACTATACACTGCTGGCTCCAAGATTGGAGCCATTGGCGCAAACTTTTTATGATTGGCGAATTTGCTGGCGCAAACTAAAATTGACCCAGAGGAAACCCTGAGATATACTATTATGTACCTGAATTTAAAACTCAGTTTGCTTCATCAGGACTATGACTTGTCCACTTCAACATTACAAATACACAAAGAAGAAATACTATTGGGAATCACTTGTGTTTATCATGTTTGGGGCGCCACCGTGTCAGCAGTTATGTAGTCACTAGTTCCAGGTATACCGCGGCAAATGGCCAAGGCCCTGATTTGGGTGTTTATACAAAGGTAGTCATAATACAATTATGTGAGTATTTGATAGAGACCTTAATCTGTAATCTGTATAATATGTAAGTCTAGCAGTAAATTTATCATTTTAACATAAAACATGAATATTTTTAGTGGAAGTCGTGATAGCGCAGTGGATGCGCGTTCGCTTCAGGTGCGAAAGGATCAGAGTTTGAGCCCCACTGAAGCCGTTACGATTGTGCCCTTAGGCAAGGCATTTAAATTCCACATTGCCTCTTCTCTCTCCCTCGTGGCGATGGATTCCATCAGGAATGAGGTCTCGAGAGTGATTTATATAAGTTGAAATAACTTGTTTCGCAATCGAGCTAAAATAAATTTGTATAAACTAATATATTTTTTAATCTCCCACCAGAAAACAACAAATAGCTTTAGGCCCACGATGGGCCTACTTTTTATGAATAATAAAATGCGGGAATCTGGCTATATCCCCACATGTCAATAGATGTACATCACGGGAGAAAGTTCCATTTAGATATGAATATCACCTTGATTTTAATTATTGAAAAATAATCATTCAGTAGAAAAAGCGCGTCTCGTACCTTAACATTATGCCCATATTTGGAATTACGGGAATTACGTAGTAACCTAAACACGTGATCAAAACAGTTTCATTCATAAATATCAGATAGCAGACCGCCATTTTACAAAGTTAGAATGAACATAAATATATATCATGGACATTTGGAGCATTTTTTCAGATAAAGGGGTGGGGTAATTTTACATTGATCTTGATATTCAGGTAAGCATCTTGCATAAGTAATTTACTCACTGGTCACTTACGTTGACAGTTTATGATTTCTTGTTTATCAATACATGTTTACCTTTCTGGGTCAACATTGATCCAATGGAAAGAATAATAGGTGGCGTTATTTTACCTCGTTCTGAAAAATTGTGGATGCCTCGGTATGTTACGACCAGCGGTATGTTAAGAAACGACTATACATTGTAGAAAAATGATTGTTCTTGTTCATCTGTATGTATGTATGTTCCATTAGTGTCAAACCTCTTGCGGCGATGTAGACGTGTTTTCCTGTGCAAGCTTAGCCGACCTAAGTGGTTAACCAGTACTAAGCAATGTGTGTGAGGTGCCCTTGCTCAATGACACTACATATGTGACCTTACCGAGTATCGAACCCGGGACCGATTGATTCCAAATCTGATGCTCCTTTGTGGAAGTCGAGATAGCACATTCACTTTAGCAAGGTTCCCGCTGTCGATCGCATTTGTCGTCAAATGCTCATCAAAATTAAATCTGGCTCCAAAAATCATTTGGCGAAAATCCTTGGCGCATGGCAAAATAACATAATCACACAAGAAACATAATCAGCCATAAAATTCCTCTTCTCTCTACCTTGTGGCGATGGATTCCATCAGGAATGAGGTCTCAAGAGTGATTAATTTAAGTTGTAAGAACTTGATTCGTAATCGATCTAAAGTAAATTTGTATAAACTAAGCATAAATGTAGATGTGCGGAACAGTCTGATTATTACATTAATTTACAATGCCAGGGTTCCCTCTGTCTCAATGTTTGTCTGCGCCACTTCTGTCGCCAATTGAAAAACACTGGAGCCAATTAAAAAAACTTGGAGCCAACTAAGAGCCTTATAGTTCACAAATAATTATTTGAATCCATGTATTTGACAAAACATGTGCCAAAAAAGAGAAAAATGTTGCGCCAAATATTTTCGCCAATTCACAAAATTTAGCGCCAATATTTGTATTTTGTCGCAATTGGCGACCGACAGCGGGAACCCTGAATGCACCAAAGCGTCATTTAAATATATTTTGCTTGTCTTGCAGGTGGCCACACAGCGGAGTTATTGACTCTAATACAACAGTTAGGTGATCATTATCAACCTAGATATTATATCATGGCAAAGACAGACAAAATGAGTGAAGAGAAAGTTGAAAGACTAGAATCTGATAAACAAAATAAGGTGAATTATACTATGAGGATATTTGTTTGTTTCAGTGTACATGTATGATTAAATTAATTGAACCCATGACCATGATATGCTACAGTGGTATACAAGTCAGCGACCTTAACCACTCGACCGTAGAGGCAGACAAATGACAATGTTGCATTGGACGCATAGATATAGACATTACGAGTCAGTAGGACGGGTCAGTAGAACAGTGGTTAACACGTTGGACAGCGAATCCAGGGATCGCAATTTCGATCCCCCCGTCTGACCGTAATAAAATAAACAGTCTTTCAGTTGTACTTTAAACCGAGGTCTCGTGTCGGTGCTGTACATCATGCACGTAAAAGAACTAGAGAAGACTCTGTCTGTATTGTTGCACTATCCTCCAAAAATCTAAAATGACTTACCTCTTCAGGAGGAGTCGCTCATATGGGCAACCGGTAGCGACGATAAATAAACGTAAAACACACACTCACCGAATGAACATTGAAAGCATTATTATCGAGTGATATTAACTCTTTCAACACCAAGTAACTGACATGGACTGGTCCATGATATTCTTAGACCAATAAATGAATAAGAAAATTACATTCGGACCAGTTCATTTATCAAGATGGGTAATTTTGTCTAAAATTAGTAATACTACTTGCAAAAAGTGCAGATCCTGGATCTACACTTTTTGTAAGCCTATAAATAGAGGTCTGTGGTGTTGAAAGGGTTAATAGCTTTCTATGGTCATGTGTGAAGTATTATTCAATCATTCACTTAAGCAAACAAATAATCTTTTTATTTTAGGCTAAAAAGTGTTTTTATGTTATTCATTTGTATAATTATTTTACTGTCTAAATACATGTATTTAAAGACTATAACACAAATTCAGGGTTATCGCTGTCGGTCGCCAATTGCGACAAAAAACAAATATTGGCGCTAAATGTTATGAACATATTTGGCGCAACATTTTTTTTTTTGGCACATATTTTGTTAAATACATGGCTTCAAATATTTATTTGTGAACTATATGGCTGTTAGTTGGCTCCATGTTTTTTTAATTGGCTCCAGTATTTTTCAATTGGCGACAGAAGTGGTGCAGACAAACATTCAGACAGGGAACCCTAAAATTTCTAACCAGGCTCCACATGCAATAGTTTTATGTCATAAGTCAAACATCAGGCACATAGCCGTATATATGCAGGCTTGGTGTACAGCTTAAACCGAGGGGTAGAACGTAAAGATATATTCCTGTTCAATTGTAAATGTATGTGAGTGTTCCAGTGGAAGTCGTGATAGCGCAGTGCAGCGCGTTCGCTTCAGGTGCGAAAGGTCCGGATTTCGAGCCTCGCTGGAGCCGTTACAATTGTTCCCTTAGGCATTTAAATTCCACATTGCCTCTTCTCTCTCCTTCATGGCGATGGATTCCATTAGGAATGAGGTCTCGAGAGTGATTAATATAAGTTGAAAGAACTTGTTTCGCAATCAAGCTAAAATCAATTTGTATAAACTAGTGTCCCAGTTTTTATGCCAGCAATATTACAGGGTTCATTCTAGGTCAGAATTTTTGGGATAAGTGAGAAAGCGCGTGATCGCTTCCTCAAATGGTGTTCTTTAATATACTTCTGAAAAATAGGGTTAAAATGCACAGTACAACCCATTAAATACAACATTTGAATAGAAGGAGTGCTTTATAATGGGCCAGTTTATCTTACTAGACAAAATTTTGTTTGAAAATGGTATTTTTTTAAAAATATATTTTTAGGGAGAAGTGGGGCCCCCAGAAGGCGAAGTCAGGGTCCCTAGGGCGACAATTTCGCCCACATCGCCCTCTAGAATGATCCCTGTATTAATTATAAAACATGCAAAAAGTGATGTACGCACATTGAATAAATTCACTGGTTATGATTGGTTATGGAGAGTTTCTTTTTTACAGTACGAGATTTACAAGATCCCGAGAAGTCGAGAAGTGAAACAGTCATGGATTACCACCATTATTTCAACACTTTATGCTACATTATATTCGTTTCCTCTTGTGTTTAAACTTAGACCTAAAATTGTAAGTATTTCTAGAACAGTTGCCATGACATTATGCGCAACGTCTGAACTAAATAAAGATTATTTGAATGTATGATCAAATTATATTTCATTGAATGGACATTTAAAACAATAATATCATGGTAGCTATTAACCCATTCAACCCCAAGTAACTGACATGGACTGGTCCATTCAACCGCCAAGTAACTGACATGGACTGGTCCATTCATCCCCAAGTAACTGACATGGACTGGTGCATGATATTTAACCCATTCATCCCCAAGTAACTGACATGGACTGGTGCATGATATTTAACCCATTCATCCCCAAGTAACTGACATGGACTGGTGCATGATATTTAACCCATTCAACCCCAAGTAACTGACATGGACTGGTGCATGATATTTAACCCATTCAACCCCAAGTAACTGACATGGACTGGTGCATGATATTTTTAGATCAATAAATTAATAAGAAAATTACCTTCGGACCAGTTCATTTATCAAAATGGGTAATTTTATCTAAATATAGTAATAATTATTACTGGCAAAAGGTGCAGATCCTGATGAGACGGCTCATCATGAGCCGGCTCATCTGGATCTACACTTTTTGTAAGTCTATTTAGAGGCCTGTAGTGCTGAAAGTGTTAATGCTAATGATATACACATACGTGTATTTCAATGTCAGTTCTTTCATTTGAGGACGCTATCCAGCTGGCTTGTGGATGATCTTTAGTACAAGACTTGAAACAAATATCCCATGTTTCTGTATCAGCGCTGTACATCTAGCCTGGAAACTGGCGTTGATATATTTTGCCTGCTCAGTCATATAAATATATGTTAACACCGAGACCATTAATAGACGGATCTGTAGTCCAGTGGTAACACGCTGGACTGTTAATCCAGGGATCGCAGGTTCGATCCCCCGTCTGACCCTAATAAAAGTAACAGTCTTTCAGATGGGACGTTAAACCGAGGTCTCGTGTCGGTGCTTTACACCGTGCACGTAAAAGAACCAGAGGAGACTCTGGAATGGGTCTCTCTCTCTGTATCATTGCACTATCCTCCAAAATTACTAATCTCTTCAGGAGGCGTCGCTCATATGGGTAACCGGTAGCGACGATAAATAAACGTGTAAAAAAAAAGACCATTAATTGGGCCATATTGAGTTTCTGTTAATAGCAAAATGTCATTTTGCCAGAAGTAAATTAGTGAAAAATCGACAGACTGGAACCCAGGCTACTATACAACAGACTGGAACCCAGGCTACTATACATCGGACATGCAGCAGAACCAGAGGTCGTCCGTTTCAATTTCTGCCCAACTCAAAACAGCATTTAGAAAGAATTGGTGTGTCTTCTGTATCCACTTGTTGTATCTTACAAAGTGAAGATATTCAGAAATATATTTGTTTTTGGTGCTTAACGTCGCACCAACAGCTTAGGTCGTGTGTGTGTTGGTGTGGTGTGTGTGTTTTCCTGGGCAGGCTTATTGGTTAACCAGTACTAAGAAATGTGTGTGATGTGCCCTGCTCAATGACACTACATACGTGGCCTGACCGAGTATCGAACCCGGAACCGTTCAATTCCAAATCCGACGCTCTACCACTGGACCACGGACGCCACACTTTGTCATATGGTGACATTCCAGCTGTTATTGGTGGAGGAAAACCCCGGGTGACCCTTCGGGCAGTATGTCAGGGGTGGGCACCCGGGTAGAACCATCCACCTTCTGCAAGCCAGCTGGATAGTTTTCTCACATGAATTAATTCGACACCCCGAGTAGGATTCGAACCAGCAGCGGTGAGGGGAAACCAGTGAGGGGAAAGTGATTTGAAATCGACAACCATACGCACTCAGCCTCTCATTTATAAATACAATTCTAACAACATGAATACAGATATGGTACATGTAACTGTGAATGAAATACAAATATGTATTATGTACATTTGGTTTAAACATATTTTATTTATCAAGATAAACATGACATATAACATCCATACAATACAACTATCAAGACAAGTGGATTGAATTGAAAGCTACAGGAGCTTATGGTAATTCTCTCCACTACATACTACTATACTATGTACATTTATACTCCTGTTATGTTTGAAAAAACATCATGACACTTGTATTCCATGTATAAAGGTTTCTTTATTTATTTTTCCAAACAAAGTTATTTTTATCTCGATCATGAAGCAAGTTCTTACATTAGTTGATAATTCTTGAGGATTTATCCAGATGGAATCCGTTGCCATGAGGAAGAGGAGAGACAATGTGGATGTATGTTTCTTGCCTAAGGACACGTCCTGTGATATGGTTCTCTGTTACGACTAACGGGGCAAACACCATCTGTATACCTTTGTTTAAACTTGATTTATTTTATGCTTGCGAAACAAGCTTTAACACTTTATATTACTCACTCTCATTGGCGCAGATGAATGCGTAAATGTGATCATTCCTGTGGGAGGAAACCAGAGAAAACCCACCTGTCCGATCTTGCGACCACTGTACCATCTGACATAATTCCTGGTCCGAGGATCGAACCCGGGTTGCATTGGTGAGAAGCGAGTGCGCTAACCACTACGCTACAATGGACAGCCATCATATGGTGTAGACCTTACACCATGGAGGTTTCCAATTAGGTTTTACATGATTGTTTACATGCTCGTAATTAATTGATGTTAATAATTTTGATTACATTTTCAGATTTTATGTAATGGTCCTGGTACCTGTATACCAATATGCTGTGCTGGAATTATTTTGAAAGTAAGTTAGTAGTGAACTACCTTAGGGATCAAGCTACTCTATCAGAAAAGGGATGTTTGGTCTGAATTTCTGTAGAAAAACTACAGACGGATCTGTAGTCCAGTGGTAACACGCGTTACCGCTGGACTGTTAATCCAGGTTCGATCCCCCGTCCGACCCTAATAAAATTAACAGTCTTTCGATTGGGACTTTAAACCGAGGTCTTGTGTCGGTGCTTTACACCGTGCAAGTAAAAGACCCAGAGGAGAATCTGGAATGGGTCTCTGTCTGTATCATTGCCTCCAAAAATCTAAAATGACTAATCTCTGCAGGAGGCGTCGCTCATATGGGTAACCGGTAGTGAATATGGTGAAATGTTTTTGCCTGTCTCCCAGATTGCCTTGAAACTTGGACCCTGTTATTCCAGGACAGGTTTGGGCTCAAAGTGCATCCTGAGTTTTATGTTCATCCAGGCAGAAAGGTGCAGTAAAGTAACTCTGCACAAATGTTCATTATTATAACGCAATGTGTCCTGCACAACATTCAGATTACATGGGCAAGGTCTCATTAGTGTTGGTAGGTGGCCCAAAATCATTAGTTTATAACTGTTTGTTGGTGGAGGGCTCCGTGGCCGAGTTGTTACGGTCGTTGACTTCAAATCAATTAACCTCACCACTGCAGGTTCGAATCCCACTGGGGTGTCAAATTCTGTCAAGTGAGGAAGCTACCATGCTGGCTTGCAGAAGGTAGGTGGTTCTACCAGTCCATGCCTGAAATACTGCTCGGATACGCTGCAGTTGTGTTCTGCCACCAATAATAGATGGAGAGGCGCCATACATGTATGACCTTAGCTGTTGGTGTAACTTTAAACTCCAAACACAAATTGTTGGTAGAGGAATTGTAAATGATTTGGCAATATTGTTCACAATGACAAGGCCCCAAGGTTATAAAACTTTTCTCCAATCTCAGACTCAAGCTTTTGATTGGTTCTGCTGGGTGTAAAACTCAGAATCAACCAATCAAATTCCTTGAGTTAGAGATCCAAGAAAAGTTTTATAACCTCGGGGGCCAGATTAGTAGTTCTGTTGTCAAGGTAATATATTAAGGTCAGATGTTGCCATAACTACGAATCAAGTTGGTGCCAGTTCATCAGAGCTAGACCGTCAAAAGTAATGAACATCTGTTTTTATGGAGTCATCACTCTTTGAATATACTCAATTTGCATGGACTACTTTTTACATGTATGAATTGTTGTCCGGATTTCGAATGCACTCGCAGAGAATGAGTACCAGGCCTGGTATTGCATATTATTATCATGTTTAGAAGAAACTTTATTTATTTTACAATGATTGCGAAACAAACGTTAACAACTTATATTACCTAATCACTGGCGTTGGCGCTGATGATAGCGAATATGTGGTCATTCATGTGGGAGGAAAACGGAGTTCCCCACTAGCACAGGTTCGACTGTACTTGCATAGAATGTACCAAGCAAAGTTGCACATCTCAAGGTCATATAGCGTTTATTCTTGGCATAGTCATCACCCTATGAAGTCTGTGTTGTAGGTGTTTTATCGAGTGAAGATAATATACGTAGAGAGTATATGTCGTGTGCAATCTCTGTCGCTCTCTGGGAAGATACTCTACCATTTTGTAGACAGCATGATAGTTCAGTGGCCACAGCTGCAACAGAAGTACCCAAAAACTGTGTACATGGGACGCATCGTTTGATGACTTACACATGTGTTCACTCGTAATTTATTGCTCAAGCGTATGATGGGAGTCTGGAAAATATACAGCTGGTGCGGATGTGAAACAAGAAGGAAATATATACTTGTGATAGGGGGGGGGGGGGCAGCTAGAGGAATGGAAGCTAAATCTACATGCTATTCTGAAAATGAAGTCATCTTATGAAATCCGAGTTGTGTTGGATACGGCCGGTATTCGATAATACATGAGGCCTGTAGATTTACACGAAAATTGCGCGTCTTATTTAGAGATTCTTTATTTGAGGTGTGCAAAAGGAGAGTATAACATTAGCCCAACCCTAGCAATGTAGCTCCTTCGCTGAAAATAGGTTGTATGGCGACTCTCCAGCTGTTATTGGCGGAGGTGGCCCTTGAGTAAGTATTTCATGCACGGATGGGCACCCGGATGAAACCATAGAAACAAGCTAGTTGGATAGCTTCAAGTGGGATTCAAACCTACAACAGTGCAGAGGAAGTGATTATATAATCATGACCATAAGCACTCGGATGCAGAGAGACCTCTGACCATAAGCATTCGGATGCAGAGAGTCCTCCTGACCATAACCACTTGGATGCAGAGATCTCCTCATTCTAATATAGTTCTTATTTTCTAATATAAATAAATTCCCTCCCTTATCACATCAAAACAGCACATTCTGACTCTATACATAGTTTTACTGGTTACTGTTTCATTATGCTATTTCATGTCTTAATTTGTTGAGGGCCTCATGGTAGATTGACTAAAGTTCTCTCGTTAAATAAAGTCATTATTATTATTATATGATGGACGTATTTGTAAACCATCTTAGCAGAATAGACTATACTGCTTGCATTCATTGGTTTTCTGTTGATCTAACCTAGTGTGTTGTGAAAGAAAATGTTATTATGCATAATTTTTAACAGGCGGATATGTAGTCCAGTGGTAACACGCTGGACTGGTAATCCAGGGATCGCAGGTTCGATCCCCCGGGATCGCAGGTTCGATCCCCCGTCTGACCCTAATAAAATTAACAGTCTTTCAGATGGGACGTTAAACCGAGGTCTCATGTCGGTGCTTTACACCGTGCACATAAAAGAACCAGAGGAGATTCTGGAATGAGTCTCTGTCTGTATCATGCACTATCCTCCAAAATCTAAAATAACTAATCTCTTCAGGAGGCGTCGCTCATATGGGCAACCGGTAGCGACGATAAATAAACATAAAAAACACATAATTTTTAGAATAAATAATCAACAAAATAAATACATGCAGTCAGATATCTGAATTCAAATTAGCATCTGAACAAAAAGGACTAACGATTGTCTCTAAATTTAGTTGATATACAATATTGTGAAAATAATATCCACCAACTTGCATCAATGCCCATGGAATGGTGGTACATGTATTTGCTATTAAGCAGACAACCGTCCAGGAATATCATATAGAGAGAAGCAATTTGTGTTCTGGTATACGCTTAACCATTACAGGGCTCAAGCTAGACTCAAAATTCTGGGAGAAGTCACTTCTCCCTCCAGATGATTTAGGGAGAAGTGACAAAATTTAGGGAGAAGTGGGGAGACTTGAACGACTGCAAATAGTGAAACCGTATTTAGTCGAGGTTTGCAGGATATTGTAGGAACTATTGTATGTAGAAAAGCTGCAGGGCATTCACTAGACATTGAAAGTGAGAGTCAATGATTATACATGTACAGTATGCAAATACAATATTAACAGGGTTCCCAGCCTCAGTGAAAATGTCAGGGAATTCTATTTTTTTTCAAGGTCAGGGAAATGTCAGGGAATTCTATTTTTTTTCAAGGTCAGGAAATGTCGGGGAATTTTGTTTTTTCAGTAAATGTTATATTGATGACTTTTGTTCTGCTCTAAAAACAACTGTCGATTCTGCGTATAAAAAGGTCAAAAATGGGTATTTTTGCACTTGATTCCGCGTATAAAAATGTCGAAAATTGCTCTTTTAGCACTTGCATTCCGCTACTAAGGATTTGGGTTTTAAAACAAAAATATGGGAAAAAATCAACATTTCTCTACTTCTGATTTGCTTCTTTTAAGTGTCTCAAAATGCACCACAGAGCATCTAGAAAATCAAAAACATTTGGGGGGGGGGGCATGCCCCCAGACCCCCCTAGAAGACATCGCAGCTCTGCTGCTCACCACAAAGCGGTGCTTGAAAACTTACAGATGTCAGGGGAAAAGCCCCTGGGAACCCTGATTAAAACACAGACCAGTTTTGCTATAGTTCTGTTTCTTTCTACAGTAATTCACTAATTATTCACAAGCTATGAGAATCTGCCATATACATCATAAACTACTTTGCCCATGTCGCCCTATTTTTTTATACTTGTCAGTATATACTTGTTAGTATACGTATACAGTATATACTTGTCAGTATACTTATACAGTACATACTTGTCAGTATACTTATACAGTATATACTTGTCAGTATACTTATACATTATACACTTGTCAGTATACTTATACAGTATATACTTGTCAGTATACTTATACAGTATATACTTGTCAGTATACTTATACAGTATATACTTGTCAGTATACCTATACAGTATATACTTGTCAGTATACTTATACAGTATATACTTGTCAGTATACTTATACAGTATATACTTGTCAGTATACTTATACAGTATATACTTGTCAGTATATTTATACATTATACACTTGTCAGTATACTTACACAGTATATACTTGTCAGTATACTTATACAGTATGTACTTGTCAGTATACTTATACAGTATGTACTTGTCAGTATACGTATACAGTGTGTACTTGTCAGTATACTTATACAGTATATACTTGTCAGTATATTTATACATTATACACTTGTCAGTATACTTATACAGTATATACTTGTCAGTATACTTTTACAGTATGTACTTGTCAGTATACTTATACAGTGTGTACTTGTCAGTATACTTATACAGTATATACTTGTCAGTATACGTATACAGTATGTACTTGTCAGTATACTTATACAGTATATACTTGTCAGTATACTTATACAGTATATACTTGTCAGTATACTTATACAGTATACTTATACAGTATACTTATACAGTATGTACTTGTCAGTATATACTTGTCAGTATATACTTGTCAGTATACTTATACAGTATGTACTTGTCAGTATACTTATACAGTATATACTTAGTATATACTTGTCAGTATACACTTGTCAGTATACTTAGTATATACTTGTCAGTATACTTAGTATATACTTGTCAGTATACTTATACAGTATGTACTTGTCAGTATACTTGTACAGTGTGTACATATTCAACATTGCTATTCAGTGTATACAAATTTATTTTAGCTCGATTGCGAAACAAGTTCTTTCAACTTATATTAATCACTCTCGAGACCTCATTCCTGTGGAATCCATCGCCACGAGGGAGAGAGAAGAGGCAATGTGGAATTTAAATGCCTTGCCTAAGGGCACAATCGTAACGGCTCCAGCGGGGCTCGAACCTTTCGCACCTGAAGCGAACGCGCATCCACTGCGCTATCACGACTTCCACTATGCTATTCAGAAAGACGTTTCATTTATCCTATAAGAATTGTGAAACAAGTTCTGACAACTAATGTTAGACACATAGTCTAGTTGGCATGGAAGAACACATTTTAGTGGTAGCTGGCCTGAGTTTATGGAGCAAATTCACTAGTCTGATCAGGCAACCACAGTACAATTTGGTATTCTTCTCAGACCGGGAATCGAACCTGGTTTGCATTGGGGAGAAGGTAATAACAGCTGTGCTAAGCAGACCATTCCATTCTATGAATTTTATTTATCTTGTCATCTTTTTCTCTTATTCCATCGTTTCCCAGCATCTGTCTTGACAGTTGTATTACGAGAAGAGTCAGTATTTGCACTATCAGATGGATTATGTTCCTTATGCAGGAAGTTCCACAGCTTCTTTGCATGCTGGGAATGTCCCATAATGCTTGTTAGTTCCTTTTCACTAAGAGTAGACAACTCTGCAAGATCCTCAACTTTATTCATGATTTGACGATAATTCTTGGAATTCACTCCTGGCATTCTCAGCAACATGTCCTGCAAGTAAGATATGCTAACCGTTAACCTGTCAATCACGACTAAAGTCGCTTTTGCAAACAGCATAGAGCCAGATAAGACAGCACAGAATGTGCACAGAATGTTCCGTCTGATCAGGCTCTATTTTGTTTGCTATTCGGATAGTGGATCTAAAACACGTGTCTGAATAACAAACAATGATCAGGCGCGGCAAAACAATATAAAAATATACATGACCAATCCCACAACACTAGCCTTTGCTTTTTATTGCATATGTCAACTTTTTATTAATTCAATATTTTGAACAATGTAGGTACTGGTAGCTTATTATTGCTTGTATTCAGTGCAATACAGTCGTCTCATAATTTCTTATATGTACACATGTGTAACAACACCTGGAAGGATTCTGATTGGTTGAGAGAATAATCCTAATTTGTAAATTAACCCTTTCAACACCACAGGCCTCTAAATAGGCTTATGAAAAGTGTAGATCCAGATGAGCCGGCTCGTGACGAGCCGTCTCATCAGGATCTGCACTTTTTGTCAGTAATAATTATTACTATTTTTAGATAAAATTACCCATTTTTATCAATGAACTGGTCCAAAGGTAAAATTTTCTTATTAATTTATTGGTCTAAAAATATCAGGCACCAGTCCATGTCAGTTACTTGGGGTTGAATGGGTTAAACGTTACAGTATGCATATTTCTATTTGAATTGGTGCATAACGTTAATGGTAAGACAAATTACGATTTAAAAGAAGTCTCGAAGCAATTATAACGCTGTTTAAAACATAATATAACGCTGCTTTGTGTGGAGACGTCATGACAATTTGGTGACGTCATGACAATTTGGTGACGTCATGACAATTTGACGACGTCATGACAATTTGGCGACGTCATGACAATTTGGTGACGTCATGACAATTTGGTGACGTCATGACAATTTGGTGACGTCGTGACAATTTGACGACGTCATGACAATTTGGTGACGTCATGACAATTTGGTGACGTCATGACAATTTGGTGATGTCATGACAATTTGGTGACGTCATGACAATTTGGTGACGTCATGACAATTTGGTGACGTCATGACAATTTGGTGATGTCATGACAATTTGGTGACGTCAGGACAATTTGGTGACGTCATGACAATTTGACGACGTCATGAACATTAAATGATGTCATGACAATTTGCACTGATACTTGGCACCAAAATGACCACATTGTGATAAAAAGGATCTTACACGAGTGGTGATTTCATACCATATTTTATGAAACTTGTTATGGAGAGTTATGGTATGAAATCACCACTCATGTAAAATCATATATACTAGTATACAAATCTTGATATTTCTTGTATTTTGTCATACTTTTAATGCAACCATAGAATTTCACAACTTGGCTTTCCATATTCTTTTGTCTTCAGTAATTTTTACTCAGATGGATGGACAGATGGACAGACACACGGACAGTGCGAATGGTATAGGCCTCCCTTTGGATTACTGTCGTACCTGAGGATGATGGCTGTATTTATCCGACCACTCTATGTCCTCTACAGAGGAAACCTTCATAGCCTCCATCGCATTCGGCTGCTCTCTGCCATTCTAAATATAGCATAATCTTAAAGTAATAAAACATTATCGAGGAGAGTGTGTAACAAACACTCGACTGCTCTCTGCCATTCTAAATATAACATCATCTTAAAGTAATAAAACATTATCGAGGAGAGTGTGTAACAAACACTCGACTGCTCTCTGCCATTCTAAATATAACATCATCTTAAAGTAATAAAACATTATCGAGGAGAGTGTGTAACAAACACTTGACTGCTCTCTGCCATTCTAAATATAGCATATTAAAGTAATAAAACATTATCGAGGGGAGTGTGTAACAAACACTCGACTGCTCTCTGCCATTCTAAATATAGCATAATCTTAAAGTAATAAAACATTATCGAGGGGAGTGTGTAACAAATACTCGACTGCTCTCTGCCATTCTAAATATAGCATAATCTTAAAGTAATAAAACATTATCGAGGGGAGTGTGTAACAAACACTCGACTGCTCTCTGCCATTCTAAATATAACATCATCTTAAAGTAATAAAACATTATCGAGGGGAGTGTGTAACAAACACACGACTGCTCTCTGCCATTCTAAATATAGCATTATCTTAAAGTAATAAAACATTATCGAGGGGAGTGTGTAACAAAAGTATGCGAGATGGTACGGTGGTTGCCAGATCGGACAGGTGGGTTTTCTCCGGGTACTCCGGTTTCCTCCCACACGAATGACCACACATACGCTTTCATCTGCGCCAACGAGAGTGATTAATATAAGTTGTTAGAACGGTATAAACAAGGTGAAACATGAAAGTGTTTCCTTGTTTTGTTTTAGGGGTTTAAAGTTGCACCAACAGCTTAGGTCATATGGCAACTATCCAGCGGTTATTGGTGCAAGAATACCATGAGGTAGCCCTCGAGTGGCCTGGGAAGTTCGAACAGGCATTGTCAGTCAAATAAATATATTTTAACACCGAGACCATTAATTGGGCCGTATTGAGTTTCTGATAACATGTCATTTTGCCAGAAGTTAAGAATCGACAAGACTGGAACCCAGGCTATGTTTCATGCATGAACGGGCACCTGGGTAGAACCATTAACATAGTAGCAATAGTGTGGACGGGAAATTGAGCCGTGTATGTTGGAGTGTACGATGTAACATTCTGTACAAGTACCTTAATCTCCTCGAACAGTTCTGCCGTAGCGTACGGACTCTGACACCACAGTATCCTTAGCTTAGCGAAGTGGAGAGTGAGTAACGTGAGGCGAGTGGTTGTCTCTTGTACCGATACATCATGCGACATCTGATATTTTCCCTGGAAAACAAAATAACGAGGTAACACAAAAAAAGAAAAAAATCTGAATATAACCACCTGTCATACAGTAATATCTGTCATATACAGTGAAACCCCTCTAAACCGAAACCCCTCTAAATCGGAATTCCCTCCAAACCGGACAATTTTCCCAGTCCCGATATTTCCCTTCTCTATTCATTGTAAAAAACCTGTATAAACTGGAACCCCTCTTTACCCCCCGACAAGTTTTCGGAACCATTTGTGCACATTTCTATTGCAAATTACCGCTGCAAACAGAACAGCTGGCGGCGAAAAATCGAGATCCGAATGACCTTTGTCTCGCCTGACACTTAACACCTTCCGTGTTTTCACGAGTCTATTAATCAGTCGGCATATTGGTGGTTTACCCGTATTGTTTACATCTCAGGCGGTGTTGTGAGAACATAAAGGCGTGATAAAAACAAATAGATGTTGCCAACCAAAAACCCCTCCAAACCAAAAACCCCTCCAAACCACCTCTAAACCAAAAAACCCTCCAAACCAAAAACCCCTCTAAACCAAAAACCCCTCCAAACCAAAAACCCCTCCAAACCAAAAACCCCTCTAAACCAAAAACCCCTCCAAACCAAAAACCCATCTAAACCAAAACCCCCTCCAAACCAAAAACCCTTCTAAACCAAAAAACCTGTTAAACAAAAAAAACCTCCAAACCAAAAACCCCTACAAACCGAACTTCTCTTCCTATCTGGAAGCTGTTTGGTTTAGAGGGGTTTCACTGTATATAAAATTCTTTTTGCAAACAGAATAGAACGACCTGGAACAGAACTATATCTAAGAGTGACATTGACCGTAAGCTGACATGGTTGAAACATGGATTATTCAAATGGTCTTGATGCAGTTAATAAATTGTGCCCAGTCATTCTAAAATTCAGCCGTTTGAACCCATTCTAAGTGTGACCGTGAACTGACTTGGCTGAAACCTGCTTTCTGCACATTTGACTCCAAATGGTTCTAGTCATTTAAAAATTGCTCTGGTGTTTCAAGAGTTATGGAGCAGACACGAAAAATAGCCATTATTTTGAACTCTTACGGTCTAAATGTGACCTTGACCTTTAACCGACATGGCCAAATAACTGCATTCTGTCCATCGTCTTGCAACTTGTACCAAGTCATTTGAAATCTTCACAGAAATGAACCTTGACCTTTAACCGACATGGCCAAATACCTATGCTTTGTACATCGTCTCACAGCCTGTACCAAAGTCATTCTAAAACTTCACAGAAATGAACCTTGACCGTTAACCGACATGGCCAAATACCTATGTTTTGCACATCGTCTCACCGCCTGTACCAAAGTCATTCTAAAACTTCACAGAAATGAACCTTGACCGTTAACCGACATGGCCAAATACCTATGTTTTGCACATCGTCTCACCGCCTGTACCAAAGTCATTCTAAAACTTCACAGTAATGAACCTTGACCATTAACCGACATGGCCAAATACGTATGCTTTGCACATCGTCTCACAGCCTGTACCAAAGTCATTCTAAAACTTCACAGATATGAAAAAAGACAGAAGGACGGACTATTCTAGTATGTCCTTCCGCTAAGGCATTGAGTGGGGGAAAATAGTTTACCTGAAGTGAAAATGATTTATTTGCGTCAAACTCGATGAGCAGTATAGGACGTTTATAGTATCTGCACATCGAGATGCACTGGTCATATAAACGACCATTGTTTAGAGAACCAATCAGATCGGAGACACTCTTCCGTTCCACACAGATGTCTGGCGTGAGTATATAATCACCAACCTGAAAATGTATCGCAAAATTAACACGAGGAAATTGCTCTAAACAAATTGGTCCATTTTGAGAAAAAAAATGAATCTTTATGTATTTCATCGATTTTCTTTCCTAGCAGTGGATATTTTTAGATGTCAAATGTTGGTACTTTAATAGTAATATTATTGGGAACAAAGAAGATAAGTGTCCACCATTTTCAATGGCACTGCTTTTGTATTTTGGTAAAGTACCAGCTCATATTAACAAAATTACTCTTTAAAGCAACAGTTCCACTGTTTCAAGTATAGGTTCGCTTAACTCAAAGAATAGAAATTCTGACACAATTTAAATACCTTGCACTATAACAGATGCACACGATACCGCATATAAAGGTACCAAGAGCTGAATGGTTAATGCTCTGTCTAACAATCTAAACATCGCTGGAGCTTTTCGAAATACTTTTCAGTATCTCTGTCTCATTTGAAACTAGATGGGACTATTTACTGAAATCTTGTGTTGTGTGCCTTTACATAGGAATGCTCTAGTGTGTGTGTTTTACGTTTATTTATCGTCGCTATCGGTTGCCCATATGAGCGACGCCTCCTGAAGAGATTAGCCATTTTAGATTTTTGGAGGATAGTGCTATGATACAGACAGAGACCCATTCCAGAGTTTCCTCTGGTTCTATTACGTGCATGGTGTAAAGCACCGACATGAGACCACGGTTTAAAGTCACATGTTCATTTTATTAGTGTCAGATGGGGGATCGAACTTGCGATCCCTGGATTACCAGTCCAGCGTGTTAAACCACTGGACTATAGATCCGTCAGTACGAGATGGCTCAATCAATAAGGGTAGGGCATCACACCCAGGCCACTTAATATACTGTACATATCCTGTCCACAGATTGAAATTGTATAAATACGCCACCAAATGTCAGTCATTAGATATCTGTTCACTCAAATTTATTTTCAGTAGATTGCAAGTTTTACAACATTAGATTAATCGCTCTCAAGAACTCTGAGGAATCCATCGCCATGAAGGAGAGAAGAAGCGATGTGGATTTAAGTGTGTTACCTAGGGGCACCACCATAGTGGTTCTGATGGGGCACAACCTCTCAGCTACAAGGCAGATACTGTATCCATTACACCATAGATGCTCCACAGTTAGATATATGGGGGTGGGGGGTTTCAGGCTACAGATATAAGATGTATGCAGGGCTCATTCTAGGTCAGATTTGAGAAAGCGCAATTGTGTCCTTAAATGATGTCTGCAAAATAGGGTTAAAACACACAGTATGACCATTAAATACTACACATTTGAATAGAACAAGTGTTTTATAAAAGCTTGTATAAAAATTTCAATTATTTTGTTGTTGGGAGAAGTGGGGCCCCTAGGAGGCGAGGTCAGGGTCCATAAGGCAACTACATGTATTTCGCCCAAGTCGCCCGCTAGAATGAGACCTGTAGTATGGATACAATTTCAAGCTGCTATGCTCTATATAACCATAATTTTGTTGAAGGACCCTAAAACATGAAACATACAAAACCAACCTCAAGTGTAACAGGTTCTATCTCTATACCCCTTCTGTGAATCAACGACGGCAACTCACTTCTAAACTCCCTCATGTCAACTATCACCTGTATAGAAGATGAAAACACTGAGGGTTAGATAAATTAGCCTCCTCACAGGGCGCATGCCACACTATATATGTACATTGCTGCAAAACCTTTTTCAGTTGCAAAAATCTAGCAACTTCTGTCAATAGTAAATGAAGTTTCAAGTGTTTCAAGTGAATGAAGTTTCAAGTGAATGAAGGAAGCGGTTGCAAAGATGAGTGATATAAAAACTTTTAACGCAAAAACTTGACATATGGAGGAAGCCATTTTCTACAGCAAATACTTGACATATGGAGGAAGCCATTTTCTACAGCAAATACTTGACATATGGAGGAAGCCATTTTCTACAGCAAATACTTGACATATGGAGGAAGCCATTTTCTACAGCAAAAACTTGACATATGGAGGAAGCCATTTTCTACAGCAAATACTTGACATATGGAGGAAGCCATTTTCTACAGCAAATACTTGACATATGGAGGAAGCCATTTTCTACAGCAAATACTTGACATATGGAGGAAGCCATTTTCTACAGCAAATACTTGACATATGGAGGAAGCCATTTTCTACAGCAAAAACTTGACATATGGAGGAAGCCATTTTCTACAGCAAAAACTTGACATATGGAGGAAGCCATTTTCTACAGCAAAAACTTGACATATGGAGGAAGCCATTTTCTACAGCAAAAACTTGACATATGGAGGAAGCCATTTTCTACAGCAGCAATTTTAATAAAATATGCAGAGTTATCTATGCGCATTAAATTCTTTGCTATTGTTATTCTTTGCTTATGGAGAAACGTACTACAGGGAAGCCGAATAAAAACAGTTTCCTAGTCAAATTAAGATTATATAACTTTCAAGAACATTATATTGCGGTCTCGGGCAATAGTTCATTGTGTCGTCCACAACATCACTCTTTCCCACAGATCAGACAAACATTCTAGTTAATTAAGAACCAAAAAAGCCAACCAAAATGAAACATTCCGTAAATATATTTTTAACCTTGTTCTGAGACGGTTTCTGGCTGAGTTGTCCCCCTTTCCTCGTGTTTGCTGTAGCACCAGCAGGAGTTGTGCCCCTTGTCAAGCTGGGATCATCCTCCATCTTCCCATCCCGTTCTTCAGGGATAACCATGGTCTGAAGGAAAACATAATTATAATGGCCGTCATCCATAGTTTCTAACCATAAACAATTACCTAATGTCAGTTTCTAGTCTAGTTTTTAACATACAACAGACATTTACTTGCCCAGATGCGGATTAGTGGTGGCGTGTATCATTTTGTATATGTAGTCTAGTTTTTAACATACAACGAAAGTTCACTTGCCCACATGACACAATATTGTCCAGTAAGTTACACTGGCCATTGTAAAGCATTCCTTCTATTCAAATAATGTATTTAATGGTCATATATGTATTTTAACCCATATTATGTTGAAATTTATTAAATAAATGACGTAATAGCGCACTTTCTCACCTCTCCCAAAAATTTGGGTCTAGCTTAAGCTCTGCTAATATACCATAACGTTGAACACGACAGAAGAGGTCCACAGTATCTCCATACTGCTGATAAGCAACAGGCACATTGTACTACATACTCGGTAATCAACAGTTTTCCAATCCAAACCATTCACAATTTATGTAATTTGTAACATTTTTTGTGTTATACATGTAAACTTATTGGAATAAATACTGTTTAAACCAATCAACAGCTATGGGGATAAATACTAGTAATGGTGTGGAGCGGCAAATATATGTAGAAAGCGATAAACATGTTGTATGGCATTTAACCGGCTGCGTATTTTATCCTGATCCAGAACCGGTATCATGGTAAAATTCTCTACATGAACTGCATTATGCGAAAATGCATTTCAAACCTAGAGTCACTAATATTATTTATTTATATTTCGGGTTTTACGCCTGTATCAGCACCATTTCGGGCTATTTCGCCGGCGGGCAGTTTACCTAACAACACCTTTCCTGGGCAGGCTCCAGCGGTTAACCAGTACTTGGGTGCACCAACCTCCGTAAGAAACTTCCAACTTTTTCATATAAATGAGACACGGTCTGAGTGGGACTCAAACCCGTGACCATCGGTGATGATAGGTTACAGTGGTATACAAGTCAGCAACCTTAACCACTCGACCACGGAGTCACTAATATTAAAACAGACACATAAACGCAAAATTTGCAATATGTGAACATAACCGCATATACGGTAATCAAGGAGAAAAATAAATTGTACTTCAGGGATCAGTTTAGAGGGCGATGTGGGCGAAATTGTCGCCATAGGGACCCGAACGTCGCCCTCTGGGGGGCCCCACTTCTCCCTATTAAAAAAAAAATGTTTCGTTTTTTACGATTTTCAAACAAAATTTTGTCTAGTAAGATACACTGGCCCATTATAAAGCACTCCTTCTATTCAAATGTTGTATTTAATGGTTGTACTGTGCATTTTAACCCTATTTTGCAGAAGTATATTAAAGAACACCATTTAAGGAAGCGATCACACGCTTTCTCACTTCTCCCAAAAATTCTGACCTACAATGAACCCTGTACTTTACTCCAACTGTTTTATGTATCAGTATGCACAGACGGATCTGTAGTCCAGTGATAACGCGCTGGACTGGTAATCCAGGGATCGCAGGTTCGATCCCCCGTCTGACCCTAATAAAATTAACAGTCTTTCAGTTGGGACTTTAAACCGAGGTCTTGTGTCGGTGCTTTACACCGTGCACGTAAAAGAACAAGAGGAGACTCTGGAATGGGTCTCTGCCTGTATCATTGCACTATCCTCCAACAATCTAAAATTACTAATCTCTTCAGGAGGCGTCGCTCATATGGGCAATCGGTAACGATGATAAATAAATGTAAAACACACACACACACACGTATCTGTATGCTGAGGCTGCACAAGATATTTAAAAGATATATGTACAGGGTCAAGTGAAATGAGCGTTACCGCTTTTTCTCTGATCAAGAACTCGAACGCTTCCTTCTCCTTTCTCAGTGTGGTTAGGTATCTCTGTTCCTCCACTGAGCCTGTGTATATGAGGAAATATACGCGCAGAGGACTGCCGGTATGAGTCGCTCGGTACACCTGTAATGTTTCTATACGTGAGAAAAGTAAGGAAAATCATGATTCAACATAAACAGTTCTTTCATTTTCATATACTACCATTTATGCCCCTACTCTCTCTCCCTCATGGAGATGGATTCCATCAGAAATCCAGTCTCAAGAGCAATTAATCCAAACTTATTTTGCAATTGACGTAAAATAAATTTGAATAAACCAAACTGTAATGTCGTAATGTTTTATTGCATAAATAATACTCGTTGCCATGGAAACACTTTTCACTTTTTTTGGCGAATTCCAATGACACACCAACTATCACCTGTCTACCGGTACCTATAATAATTGATAATTTTGTTTAATTTTTCTTTTGATTTTTTCAAGCACTATATCTCAACATTTATTTACTACATTTGGACAATGGTCCCATATAATCCAATACAGTCAAATATATATATGTACCGGTACATGTAGCAACACAGATTTCGAATAATGCCACATTTATGTGCCTTGCCTAAGGGCACAATCATAATGGCTACAGCTCGGCGGAAAAGCTGGACCTTTCGTACTTGAAGCGAACGCGCTACCACGGCGATAAAACTGATATTTTATCAATGAAATTCAGAAAAAGAATATTCAATTGTTAAAACAAGGAAATCTCTCAACAAATACTTACAAAATGTTCAAGCAAACACAACAATAATCGTACCTCTATCTGCCTAACAAACTCCATGTCTGGATCATACAACACAATATACCTAGGCTGGACCTCCGCTAGGGTTCGTATCAGACTGAGTGGGTCTGAGCAGCCGTGCAGAGGATGTACGATGGTGACGGGATCTGGTAGCACACCGTAGTATGCATCTGTAGACGTGAACACAAACTCATCATTAGCCTGCAAAGGAAAGCGACAAATTATAATAGAATCCTTATATTTACAAAAACCCAAGTATTATGATACATTGATAAATTCACCCAACTGGTTCTTTGTGCCTTAAGACTTGCAAGACTCGGCAACTTGAAACCCCTCTAAACCGAGATGCAACCAGGCCAGAGGCAATGTTTGGTTTGGAGGGGTTTTCGGTTTAGAGGGGTTTTTGGTTTCGAGGGGTCTTCGGTTTCGAGGGGTTTTCATAGTATGGTAGATTTATCATAAAGTAACAATAACTCTGCAATGCTTGGTTTATTTTAATCATATTTTATAGCTTAGTTCATTTTACATACAGTCAAACCTGTCTTAAGCAGCCAGCCAAGGGAGTCGGAGAAAGTAGCTGCTTAGCACAGGTGGCTGCTTAATAGAGGTCAAATATATAATAAAACAACATATTGAGAAACTGGAAACTGGTTGCTTAATACAGGTTGGCTGCTTAATAGAGGTGACCACTAACACAGGTTTGACTGTATATATATTACAAGACATGACAATTTCAAGGAAAGCAAACGCCACAAGTTCTAGCAACATTAGTTACGGCCCTTAAAAGGAGGCTGAGTGTTTATAGTTTGGCAGTTAGTAAACTGATTAATTTTAAATCAACAATACATTATTCCGAAAACAACAGTTGAAAGTTTGTTTGTTTGAAAGAATAGTCAGTTTCATATTTGATCTAGACAAGTTGCTGTTCAGTTCAGAGGTAAATTACAGCAGCTTTGATTGTGTTCCTCGTGTTGTTACATTCGGCCACTTGACTATGTTCAGTGCACAGAGGTAAATTACAGCAGCTTTGATTGTGTTCCTCGTGTTGTTACATTCGGCCACTTGACTATGTTCAGTGCACAGAGGTAAATTACAGCAGCTTTGATTGTGTTCCTCATGTGGTTAGCATTCGGCCACTTGACTATGGAAGAGTTTCACGTGTATGCAATAGTACATCAATTTCTTCACCCTACTATTAACTGGTCATGTGACTTGCTTTGCCTCGGATCTAATCACATGATAAATTGATCCAATGAAAATGCGTTTGAGCACACACGCAAATTGTTACTTCCGTTTCATGGAACATGGACAGATATAAAGTTGTGGCTTGTAGAGTTTTAGAACCTTTTGGGTAATAAAACAACTATTTCATTGCCAATGGCCTCTGGCAATAGTTCATCGGGTCATCTCAGGGCAATAGTTTTGACTGTTTCCCGGATGGCAATGAAATAGTTGTATAATATCTCACTGCATAATTACTTTGGTGACTCAATATAACACATACAGTAGATAGAAATGACCTACATTCAAACCTGTGTAAGTAGTCACCTCTATTAAGCTACCAGTTTCCTGTTTCTCCCTCTTGGCGATGGATTCCATTAGGAATTAGGTCTCGAGAGTGATTAATATAAGTTGTAAGAACTTGTTTCGCAATCGAGCTAAAATAAATTTGTATAAACCAGTTTCCTGATGCCCAATATGGTATGTTATTATGGTAAGCAGTTGCCTGTGCTAAGCAGCCAATTTCTGTTATTCCTTTGGCTGGCTGCTAGACAGGTTTAACGTTTATTTATGGTCACCTCTGGTTAAACTGGATAGTGTAAGATACACAAGACACTCCAATTCCAGAAGCATTTCTGGTTCTGTTACATGCCCGATACATGAGACCTCTAGTAGCGTTCTTTTATGAAAATAAAGGAATTAATTCCTAAAAAAGCGATTTTTGGTATATGCAATATATAGGGTGTCTTAACTAACATAGTAAAAGTCCACCACAGTCTTCTGATGCTAAATGCCTTTTTTTGGGGTAAAACGTTGAAAACAAAACTGCGAAATTCTGGAATCCGCCTATAACTCCATCTTTATTTGTCTTAGGAAGTTAAAATTGGCCATGGAAGTATAAATATAAATTGCGCATAGATTAAAGCCATTACCGTTTTCAAAAACAATCCAATATGGTGGCAAAATTCCAAAATGGCCGCCGAAAATTCGTTTTTCAAGATATATCAATATTTTTACATATACAAAGTAATGGTGTCCTACATAAACAATTGTATGGTGTATTTATTGTATAGAATGTGAAATACAACATGTGAAAAGGTCACGAGAGTCCATTGCTGCTGGTCAATTTAGAATATCCAACATGGCGTCAAAACACAGAACTATGCAAATTAGCATCAATGAATATTACGCGTATACATTATTGTAATAATCTGGATTTGACAATGTGGTCGCAGAAAACAAACATAGTAAATGTTAAAACTGGTACTGGTTCTCAATTAGTGTACTATCAAATTCACATTCCAAGATGATTACAAATCTATTTTATGTGCAGACATTTATGCACAATGTAAACTGCTAGTAGTCAGGTTCAAAGTCTGGATGTACTGAATTTTCTAACTAATTAACTAAATCCTTTGCAGGAACTACATTCAAGGCCAACTTTTTTGCAGCTGCATGCCTTTGTTTTACAGCCACTAGAACAAGTACAATGCACAACCTTCAATATATGTACTGGAGCTGGACCTTTCCTAGTTGTCACAGGGAATAGCCTAGTCTCCAACTAGTTCCCAGCCCCAGTCCGTTGGATTCAGTGCATCATTACATTTCCAGTCCTGTACTTGCAGGTAAACTCGCAAGCTGTGGAATTCTGCAACATCAGAGGTTGGGGGGAGTTGTTTCGGATCAACAAACATGGTACTTTTGGCTACCTTTTCGACAAACTTGCTCACACGTAAGCTGTCCAATGTTTCTCCACGACTGCCTTTGTATAGATACACGAGAGCTTGTTCCCCACTGCTGACAATATTCTCTTTGAGGATCTCAAACTGACCGGCTCGCCACTATCCTCACTATCTCTTTGCGTTTGGCTGCTGATACCCTCTTTGGGTTTGTGTATGTTCTTCTACAGTTAGAGTGTACTATTTGGCCTGTCTTTACACATATGGTTTCTTTTCTTTCTTGAGCAGCTTTTTCTATTCCACTAATTCCCTTTTCTCCCAGCTGCACTGTTTCTCCACTAGTCAGTGACTCGTTACAAAAACACATACACTATTGTCAGGCAATGAATCGCCCATCATCAAAATATAAAAGTTAAATTTCAAATAGTGTATACATGTTTGTACGTTCAGTATGGAATGACTGCTATGCTTAGCTATATGTAGTTTTCCGGGAGCATTCTTGTTATACCCATGTGAGTTCTGCCATCACCACCTAGAAAGAACAAACAATAATACTTATTGCAAATATGGTACAGTTCGGGAATGGTACGGCTTTTAGACTGAACCTCTATTGACAATAGTGTCCCCTAGGAAGAATATTTAAGAAAGCGAAAGTAAAATCTCTAAAGTAGCATTAATTGATTATCTGATAATTCAAAACAGGGCTAGTAACTTACACCAGGGGCTACATAAGGACCATTTGATAATAATTTCTCAGATTGTTGACTTTTATTACAAATGCCAGTTGCTTCTATAAGGGAAGTAAGTGTGGTATACAAATATCTAAAACATGAAAGGGAGATAATAGTTTAGTGATATTCAATTAATAATAATATAATAATGGAAAGTTGAAATATAATATGCAACACTTACCAAGTTTACAAGTTAATATAATAGTTCCCTCCTAAATAAATCAGTGAGTGTCTGAAATGTGTTGCTCTGTATACCCGAGAGTAATATGTTTGGCGCTCTTTTGAATTCTTCTATCTGCTTCTCTGCATCAATTGTTGATATAAACATGTGGTGTCATGAATATTTACAATAAACATTAACATTAAGCTAGCTAATGAAAACTGTGTTCATGTAAACGCATCGGTAAAGCTTGAAAAACTACATGTTTGGCGGCCATTTTGGATTTTGCAGCCATATTGGATTTTTTTTTGAAAACGATAATGTCTCTAGTATTTGCGCAATATTCATTTATACATTCCTGGCAATTTTCAACTTCCTCAGACAAATATGGATGAAGTTATGGGCGGATTCCAGAAATTCATCATTTCGTCCACATTTTCAACTTTTTACCCCCAAAAAGGGCATTTAACATCGGAAGACTGTGGTGGACTTTAACTATATTAGGTAAAACACCCAATACATTGCATATACCAAAAATCGCCTTTGTAGGAATTAATTCCTTTATTTGACATTTTTCTTTTAAAAGAACCTCTGTTTATAGTCCAACCTGAAAGACTGTTAATAGTATTAGGGTTAGACAGGGGATTGAGTCTGTGATCCCTGTCTATACAGGTTTAACTGTACATTGACCATCACTTTATACCTTTGCTTCATCATTTTCAGTAGACTTGGCCACCATCTGTGTTAACGTCACGGTGTCGGCATCTTTATTTGGTTTCTGTTTTTTTCGCGTACCTGTTGGTTTCTGGAATACAATTTCTCCTAGCTTCAGCATTGAATCACATTTTCTATTCCGTTGGACATACTACCTACTATATATTGTTAAAATATGCTTTGCAATCGTTGCAAAATAGAAAAAAGTTTCAAAAATAAAAATGCTTAAGAAAAACACAAAGAGCTCACTTTTCTGCATATAATTTAAGTAAATATGAGTCCACGATTGAGAAAACGAGGCCAAATGAGCAAAACTCAATATTTTAATGATTTCTAACTACATGGATTCCATCAGAAATGAGGTCTCGAGAGCGATTAATCTAAAGTTGTAGTAAAAACATATCTCGCAATCGACCTAAAATAAATTTGAATAAAACAAACTAAAAAAAGGTCGTAATGTTTAAGTTTTATTGCATAAATAATACTCGTTGCCATGGAAACACTTTTCACTTGCTTTTGTATGAAACGTTTTTTTGGGCGATTACTCTGTGAAAATTTCAATTATTTATCTTCATTAGCTTTTCAGCTACACGAGGCACAATATTGAAACCAATTGGCACTGTGATATGATCACTTGAATGGCACACGAGTTGTCAATCTGCATTTTGCATTGAGAGACCGTTTTAGCTCTGTCCCTTGGGTGGTCTTTTAATACAAGTTTGACTGTATATGCAAAAGAAAATGCTGCACTAGTACAATTCATTACTTTTTATAATTACATGTATTTCATACAAAAACAGTGGAAGTCATGATAGTGTGTTCGCGTTCAGGTCAAAAGTCGCGGAATTCACGACCAGCTGTAGTCACTGCGATTGTGCCCTTAGGCATTTAAGTTCCACATTGCCTCTACTCTCTCCCTCATGGCGATGGATTCCATCAGAAATGAGGTCTCGAGAGCGATTAATCTAAAGTTGTAGTAAAAACATATCTCGCAATCGACCTAAAATAAATTTGAATAAAACAAACTAAAACAAGGTCGTAATGTTTAAGTTTTATTGCATAAATAATACTCGTTGCCATGGAAACACTTTTCACTTTTTTGGGCGAATTCCAATGACACACCAACTATCACCTGCCTACCTATAATAATTGATAATTTCTTTTGACTTTTTCAAGCACTATATCTCAACATTTATTTACTACATATGGACAATGGTCCCATATAATCCAAAACAGTTAAATATATATATGTACATGTAGTAACACAGATTTCGAATAATCGCACATCATCACGAAAAAGGATAGCTGCTTACATTCAAGATGGCCGCTATCTGATTCTCTCATGGACTGCTTAAGATGATTCGGACATACGGATGACATGGATGAAATATACACAGCTTCGACGATCAAGTAACTGTGTATAATTATGTTCACTTACGCTGACCACCTCCTCCATGTATTCTCCTTTGGTAGCTATGGATTTGTTATATAGTCGGGCATTGACTTCCATCACACAGGAACTTACCCTGACCTCCTCCATGTATTCTCCTTTGGTAGCTATGGATTTGTTATATAGTCGGGCACTGACTTCCATCACACAGGAACTTACCCTGACCTCCTCCATGTATTCTCCTTTGGTAGCTATGGATTTGTTATATAGTCGGGCATTGACTTCCATCACACAGGAACTTACCCTGACCTCCTCCATGTATTCTCCTTTGGTAGCTATGGATTTGTTATATAGTCGGGCAAGCAGACACAGACTTCCATCACACAGGAACTTACCCTGACCTCCTCCCATGTATTCTCCTTTGGTAGCTATGGATTTGTTATATAGTAGGGCAAGCAGACACAGACTTCCATCACACAGGAACTTACCCTGACCTCCTCCATGTATTCTCCTTTGGTAGCTATGGATTTGTTATATAGTCGGGCAAGCAGACTTTCACTTCCATCACACAGGAACTTACCCTGACCTCCTCCATGTATTCTCCTTTGGTAGCTATGGATTTGTTATATAGTCGGGCAAGCAGACACAGACTTCCATCACACAGGAACTTACCCTGACCTCCTCCATGTATTCTCCTTTGGTAGCTATGGATTTGTTATATAGTCGGGCAAGCAGACTTTCACTTCCATCACACAGGAACTGCAGATACAAATCACGCACGTTTATTACACACAGTATTTTATTATAGGAGGCTATTTGTCTGTTTCAGTGAATTATCGAATATTTCACAGAATGATCGTTCAAAGCAGTATTGATAACAATAGCTTTCTATGTTCATGAATGAAATATAATTCGATCATTCACTTAAACAAAACAATTTTGTTTATTATTTTAGGCTGAAAAGGGTTTTAGGATATAAAAACGATGCTAATTGGCACAAGAACTCGTGCTTAGACGACAGTAAATGACATCACTGACAGCGTCTGAAAACCTTCGCGTTGAAAACGGTTCAACATGCAGGGGCTATGCACCACACGTGCATAGCAGTGAGAAATATAATGTGTTATTCCACTGCTTTCAAACAGTAGAATTGTTGTTTGTTCGGGTTCTAAGATTTCAAAAGCACCATTTTGGGCTATATCGCTGGCATAACGCTGGTATATCGTTTACATAACAACACCTTTTTGGGCAGGCTCCAGCGGTTAACTAGTACTCGGTACACCAACCTCCGTAAGAAACTGCCTACTTTTTCATATAAAGATACACGGCCTGAGCAGGGCTCGTACCAGTGACCATCAGTGGTGATAGGTAACAGTGGTATGTATAAAAGTCAGCGACAGTAGAATAACACATTTTATTTCACTGATAAAATTTTATATTTCATTAGAAAGCTTGAAATAATACTTTTGTATTTGTTAACCATATATTTACTTACGCTTACACCGTGCACGTAAAAGAACAAGAGGAGACTCTGGAATGGGTCTCTGTCTGTATCATGCACTATCCTCCAAAATCTAAAATGACTAATCTCTTCAGGACGCGTCGCTCATATGGGCAACCGGTAGTGATGATAAATAAACGTAAAACACACATAAAGTGCTAAAGATTTATAAATCAATAGTTATGGTGTTATTTCCCAGGACAAGTACTCAACGAGGGTACTGACACTTGGTCTTACAACTGTGAACAGCATAGTGGACACAAAATCTTGAATTTAGGTGTTCCTATACCGTCTATGTAAAACAAAGTCAACTGTTGTACGGTACTTGTAGTATTTCAATTGTAAATTGCAACTGATCCAACTTTTAATGATATTTTTACACTTACAAAACTCCCCCGAACAGATGATTACTTATTGTTAAGAGAAAACATAACTGTAAATATCTGGAATGCAGGGGCATAGCTCCTACATGTATAAGGCACTGAAGGCCCGGACCAGAAAATGAAAAATCCAAATAGGCTAAAACTACAATACAAAGTGGGGTAGGTATTAGCATGTCTGTATGGTATAGAATCTATTCTGGACCAACGGTCACATATATCACGACGGTCACATATATTTTTTGTAGTCAATGTGACATTTCATCTCTGTGTATAGCAATTTTATACTCAATTTGGTACCATTTTGAAAAATACATCGAAATTTAAACGTATAAGTCATGTATTAGAGTACACAATCGATGTTCTAGGATCAAAATGTACCTGGGGGAGCATGCCCAGAACCCCCTCCAGCACCACAGTACCTGGGGGAGCATGCCCAGACCCCCCTCCAGCACCACAGTACCTGGGGGAGCATGCCCAGACCCCCCTCCAGCACCACAGTACCTGGGGAAGCATGCCCAGACCCCTCTCCAGCACCACAGTACCTGGGGGAGCATGCCAAGACCCCCCTCCAGCACCACAGTACCTGTGGGAGCATGCCCAGACACCCCTCCAGCACCGCATTACCTGTGGGAGCATGCCCAGACCCCCCTCCAGCACCACAGTACCTGTGGGAGCATGCCCAGACCCCCCTCCAGCACCACAGTACCTGGGGGAGCATGCCCAGACCCCCCTCCAGCACCACAGTACCTGGGGGAGCATGCCCAGACACCCTCCAGCACCACAGTACCTGGGGAGCATGCCCAGACCCCCCTCCAGCACCACAGTACCTGGGGAGCATGCCCAGACACCCCTCCAGCACCACAGTACCTGGGGGAGCATGCCCAGACCCCCCTCCAGCACCACAGTACCTGGGGAGCATGCCCAGACACCCCTCCAGCACCACAGTACCTGGGGGAGCATGCCCAGACCCCCCTCCAGCACCACAGTACCTGTGGGAGCATGCCCAGACCCCCCTCCAGCACCACAGTACCTGGGGGAGCATGCCCAGACACCCCTCCAGCACCACAGTACCTGTGGGAGCATGCCCAGACCCCCCTCCAGCACCACAGTACCTGGGGGAGCATGCCCAGACACCCCTCCAGCACCACAGTACCTGGGGGAGCATGCCCAGACCACCCTCCAGCACCACAGTACCTGTGGGAGCATGCCCAGACCCCCCTCCAGCACCACAGTACCTGGGGAGCATGCCCAGACCCCCCTCCAGCACCACAGTACCTGTGGGAGCATGCCCAGACCCCCCTCCAGCACCACAGTACCTGGGGGAGCATGCCCAGACACCCCTCCAGCACCACAGTACCTGGGGGAGCATGCCCAGACACCCCTCCAGCACCACAGTACCTGTGGGAGCATGCCCAGACACCCCTCCAGCACCACAGTACCTGGGGAGCATGTCCAGACCCCCCTCCAGCACAACAGTACCTGTGGGAGCATGCCCAGACCCCCCTCCAGCACCACAGTACCTGGGGAGCATGCCCAGACCCCCCTCCAGCACCACAGTACCTGGGGGAGCATGCCCAGACACCCCTCCAGCACCACAGTACCTGTGGGAGCATGCCAGACACCCCTCCAGTACCACAGTACCTGGGGGAGCATGCCCAGACCCCCCTCCAGCACAACAGTACCTGTGGGAGCATGCCCAGACCCCCCTCCAGCACCACAGTACCTGGGGGAGCATGCCCAGACCCCCCTCCAGCACCACAGTACCTGGGGGAGCATGCCCAGAGACCCTCCGGTACCACAGTACCTGGGGGAGCATGCCCAGATCCCCCTCCAGCACCACAGTACCTGTGGGAGCATGCCCAGACCCCCCTCCAGCACCACAGTACCTGGGGGAGCATGCCCAGACCCCCCTCCAGCACCACAGTACCTGGGGGAGCATGCCCAGACCCCCCTCCAGCACCACAGTACCTGGGGGAGCATGCCCAGACCCCCCTCCAGCACCACAGTACCTGGGGGAGCATGCCCAGACCCCCCTCCAGCACCACAGTACCTGGGGGAGCATGCCCAGACCCCCTCCAGCACCACAGTACCTGGGGAGCATGCCCAGACCCCCCTCCAGCACCACAGTACCTGGGGGAGCATGCCCAGACCCCCCTCCAGCACCACAGTACCCGTGGGAGCATGCCCAGACCCCCCTCCAGCACCACAGTACCTGGGGAGCATGCCCAGACCCCCTCCAGCACCACAGTACCTGGGGAGCATGCCCAGACACCCCTCCAGCACCACAGTACCTGTGGGAGCATGCCCAGACCCCCTCCAGCACCACAGTACCTGTGGGAGCATGCCCAGACCCCCCTCCAGCACCACAGTACCTGGGGGAGCATGCCCAGACCCCCCTCCAGCACCACAGTACCTGGGGGAGCATGCCCAGACCCCCCTCCAGCACCACAGTACCTGTGGGAGCATGCCCAGACCCCCTCCAGCACCACAGTACCTGGGGGAGCATGCCCAGACCCCCCTCCAGCACCACAGTACCTGGGGGAGCATGCCCAGACCCCCCTCCAGCACCACAGTACCTGGGGGAGCATGCCCAGACCCCCCTCCAGCACCACAGTACCTGTGGGAGCATGCCCAGACCCCCTCCAGCACCACAGTACCTGGGGGAGCATGCCCAGACCCCCCTCCAGCACCACAGTACCTGGGGGAGCATGCCCAGACCCCCCTCCAGCACCACAGTACCTGGGGGAGCATGCCCAGACCCCCCTCCAGCACCACAGTACCTGTGGGAGCATGCCCAGACCCTCTCCAGCACCACAGTACCGTCGGTGCTCAATTTATTAGTCGGGCCTACAAATTAAAATGGCTAGCTACACCCCTGAAATGAAATTTCAGCCTCCACAACACTTTAAGCACATACACGCTATTAATTTCTTGATGCCTACTACTAGACCATAGATACATCTTAATCACTTAAGTCACATTTGCAAGCAGCATAAATCCAGATCGGACACAGAAACGTGCCGACTGATCAAGCTCTATACTGTTTGCTAATCGGATAGTGGAGCTAAAACACTTGGCTGAATAGCAAAAATATAGATCCTGAACAGACGCGGAGTTCCGCTCCATGCCTGATCTGGATCTATGTTGTTTGCACATTCCTTCCAGTTTAGTCAACAGGTTATGGGTTAACTGGATACCTCTTTAATCTGAGCACATGTTCTGTCATCCTCAGCAGCAATGAGGACCCGACCAGGCCCCAGTTTCTCATCAGCTTGCTTGTTGTGTTCAGAGATTTCCTCCATCACCTCTGCCAGGGCCTCCCATTTAGGACATGGTTCTAATAATGGGACATCTACGAGAAACAGAAAGTAGAACACGTGGGTCAGAAATGAAACTAACAAATGCCAATTCGAAATACACAAACATTAGCATTATCCTTATAGCTATTTACCGACATAAAATAGATTTTAAAGTACATTGTAATACAGTACCATAGCAAGAGACAAATTTCAACCGAGGCTATCTAGGGGGGGGGATCCTGGCTCATGTTCCTCCTTAAAATTGTTAGGGTATAGAAGAGATTTCCTACGTTTTCTGAGTTTAGACGTATAATTATGTACTGACCTTTCAGCTCTCTAGCAGTCAACATTTTATACAGCAAATGGATATTTTTGCATTTTATTTATTTAATTTTTCATTTTTTTTGCGCTTTGGAAATTTTGTGTGCCTCAGTGTGGCTACAGGCCTGTAATAGACAAACACATTATAATCAATAAAATAATATCAACATTATGAATATATATAAGCTTTGTATTAAGCTTGTTTTCAGATAATTTTTGTATTATAATTATTTTATGATATAGAACAAATAAATACTGTAAAATAAAATTCGATCATTCACTTTAACAAATTTTCTTTTTATTTTAGGCTGACAAAAGTTTTTGCAGGGCTTGCCCTGGCGTTTTTTTAGTAGTCAATTTTCTTTAGCAAGTCACGACTTTTCATTTATTAAGATAACATGCTCAACGTTGGACCATTATTTAACCAGAGTTATTCCTGCTCATTCTAATGATGTGCTTGTTTTGCATATTAAATAGACACATCTATTACAAAATAAAACAGTAAATACATGTAAAACTGTTCGAAATATTTCGATGAAATAGTAATTGCAGTTATTTGCGTATAACAAGACATCTTGAATTTGGACCATTCATTCCCAGACCAACAGTCAGTGATTACATTTCTTCGCAGGACAAACTACATTTTCACAGTCGTCGAATATTATGTAATATTTCGGGTTTTACGCCTGCATCAGCACCATTTTGGGCTATATCGCCGGCGGGCAGTTTACCTAACAACACCATTCCTGGGCAGGCTCCAGCGGTTAACCAGTACTTGGGTTCTTGAAAAAAGATTTTGAAATTGAGACGAAAACTGTTTTCACCGTAGACCGGAGTCTGATCGCTAGATTTGGAACTCATTTTAACGACAATTTATGCCATCTAAATGTTATATCTTTGAACGATCTTATAACATAAATATACTATGGACATTTGGAGTGGATGTAAGGCACATTTGGAAGTAATCGGGGACATGATTTAATAGAAGAACATGAATTATAAAATGGTGACAGGATTTATGAATGGCTAAATGGCGGACCAGCTGAATTGTGCAGAGTGGTATATTTCAATCGTAAATGCAAATCTCAAAGAATAGGTTCCGAAATATAATTTTGGTACTAAATAAAATATAATTGAGATATTCGAATTGTTTTATGAGCCATGACGCCATAACTTTCGAAGTGATTTTCTCAACTCACAAATGCTTGCGAGATCAGTGCTATTTATAGATGCATGAGAAGCGTGAACATTTTGGTAAACCAGTCCGAGACGCGTGACACGATCTTACCTTGACCCATGTAATTTTCCATAAATAGACTTGGGGGAATTACCAATTTGCGGACATTTTACCGATTTTTGCCGTTTTTATCATTTTCGCCGAAACTGAGTTTTTATTAGCCAATTTTGGCATATTTTAGCCAATGGGGACGTTGGCGATTGCTAGTGTGGGCCCTGGTTATTGTGATAGAAAACGATGTAATCGAGCACTGAATTGCGATAGAATGGAGATTTTGGACAACGTCACTAATGGTTTGAGTACGAACACATTCATGTTGACAACATTTCAGCTAGGAACCACATCCAGTGAGAAATAATACATTTTATTTAACTCATAAATTTCTATGTTTCATTCGAAAGCATAAAATCAAAACAATGTCATACGCATATGTTGTCTTACTGCAGCAAGAAACAATCTCATACGCATGTGTTGTCTTACTGCAGCAAGAAACAATCTCATACGCATATGTTGTCTTACTGCAGCAAGAAACAATCTCATACGCATATGTTGTCTTACTGCAGCAAGAAACAATCTCATACGCATATGTTGTCTTACTGCAGCAAGAAACAATCTCATACGCATATGTTGTCTTACTGCAGCAAGAAACAATCTCATACGCATATGTTGTCTTACTGCAGCAAGAAACAATCTCATACGCATATGTTGTCTTACTGCAGCAAGAAACAATCTCATACGCATATGTTGTCTTACTGCAGCAAGAAACAATCTCATACGCATATGTTGTCTTACTGCAGCAAGAAACAATCTCATACGCATATGTTGTCTTACTGCAGCAAGAAACAATCTCATACGCATATGTTGTCTTACTGCAGCAAGAAACAATTTACGCATATGTTGTCTTACTGCAGCAAGAAACAATGTCATACGCATATGTTGTCTTATTGCAGGAAGAAACAATCTCATACGCATATGTTGTCTTATTGCAGGAAGAAACAATCTCATATATACTGCAGGAAGAAACAATCTCATAGCATATGTTGTCTTACTGCAGGAAGAAACAATCTCATAGCATATGTTGTCTTACTGCAGGAAGAAACAATGTCATATGCATATGTTGTCTTACTGCAGGAAGAAACAATCTCATATGCATATGTTGTCTTACTGCAGGAAGAAACAATCTCATACGCATGTGTTGTCTTACTGCAGGAAGAAACAATCTCATACGCATATGTTGTCTTACTGCAGGAAGAAACAATCTCATACGCATATGTTGTCTTACTGCAGGAAGAAACAATCTCATATGCATATGTTGTCTTACTGCAGCAAGAAACAATCTCATATATACTGCAGGAAGAAACAATCTCATATGCATATGTTGTCTTACTGCAGGAAGAAACCCCAGGGAATCAAACCTTGGTCATATTGGAGAGATATATATATTTGCACAATAACTTGCACAACAGTCGAGAACTATTAACTCTTTTTTAACACCTGTCACTCAAGTCTTGTATAACATACTTGTGTCTTTATTTTCTTTCTTTAATCTTTTTCTAGTGTCTTCATTTCCATATATCCTTCTCTTTGCATGCTGAAACACAACATAGGATGTTCAGAATATGAATTCAATATCACCAACCAGGAAAAAATTATCACCAGTAGTTAGATTTATTATGACAGTCTGGTTAGCGCAGTAGTTAGCACACTCGCTTCTCACCAATGCAACCCGGGTTCAATCCTTGGACCAGGAAGAATGTGAGATGGTACAGTGGTCGTCAAAGATGGCGGGTGGGTTTCTCCCCGGTTTCCTCGCACAAGATTACATATACGATTACTTCCATGCCAACGAGTGTGATTGATAGAAGTAGTTAAAGCTTGTCCTGCAATCATTTATTGCTTACTGGTACCAACTTTTCGCCATGAATGGTGTACAAAGAAATGTAAATATTTGATTAACGTCATTATGCAAATAAGCATGGTGTCATGATATAGAGCGTACAATAGCATATCCTATAGCTGTTATCTATGGTAGTATTAAGAGAGGTATTGTCTTACTGAATGATACTTACAACAAACAGATTATCAGCTGATTCCAAAAACAACCAACCAGTGTTCTGTCCGAAGGTCTTCTCACTTGTCCTAAAACACATAAATAATTTCTGAACTAGGAATATATTTGGCCAAGTTCAAGGTCACTCTAGGGTGTGGGGACTTATTGTGGATGCAGTGAATTAGCCGAAGAATGTGTATGCAAAGTTTCAATGTGGACAAATTTTGATAAATTATAATGTTTGATTTTATTATGCATAGATAATTACTGAAATCAACTATTCTGCATGAAAATTCAACGTTCAAGGTCACTCGTGTGGGTGGGGACTTACTGTGGGTGTAGAGAATTAGTCCTTGAATGTGTATACAAAGTTCAAAGCAATTTTGAGAAATGACAATGTATTTAGTTTTTCTGACGTCAAAATAATTTCTGAAATCGGACTATTTTTTGGCCAAATTGAAAATTAATTTCGCCTTCCCCTAAAGTGGGCGAGACAAAACCTCTATTGTATCTATCTACATATGGCTGCCATCTACCTATTGTAGTCAATACATAAATAAGTGAGGTTATCTACACAACATCTAGAGATTACTATTGTGTCTCCACAATGACAATTTTGACCTTTATAATGGAGAACAGTAAAACAAGTGCCAGCGGCAAATTGTCATGACGTCATTAAATTCTCATGCCATCACTAAATTCTCATGCCATCACTAAATTGTCATGCCGTCACTATATTGTCATGACATCACTAAATTGTCATGCCATCACTATATTGTCATGCCGTCACTAAATTGTCATGCCATCACTAAATTGTCATGCCGTCACTAAATTGTCATGCTGTCACTAAATTGTTGACATCACTAAATTGTCATGCCATGCTGTCACTAAATTGTCATGCCATCACTAAATTGTCATGACATCACTAAATTGTCATGCCATCACTAAATTGTCATGCCGCCACTATTTTTTAAACAGCACTACAATTGCTTCGAGACATAAATTGTAGTTTGTCTTACAATTAACATTATGTACAAATTCAAATAGAAATATGCATGCTTTAAAGTTTAATTTACAAATTATAAGGATTATTCTCTCAACCAATCACAATCATTCCAGGTGTTATTACACGTGTGTACATATAAGAAATGATGAGATGACTGTATTACACTGAATACAAGCAAAATGATGTGATAAATATATATATAAATTGTCTAGCCAACATTTTATAATGTCAAATAATGGCGTGCTAGAGAATGGAAATCTTGTGCCATCCACACACACACCAGCCACATGTTCCAACTATATTCGAAATATAAAACATGTATAATATACATACATAAACCGTCTCGGTGGCTTAGTGCTTAAGACGTCCGACTACGGAGCGGGAGGTCGAAGGTTCAAATCTCGTTAGGGGTCGTTCTGATATGGCCGGTTGGTGAGCCGCCAGCTAGTTAAATAATGGTTACCGATTGCCTACCAGCCTGTCGCATGGCATACATGTATAGGATTCGGGAAGTACTGATGTTCATAAAAAAATAGGTGTCTCATAAGTCAGAAATGGCTGGTCCTTTAAGTAGGGGTGACACTATAATAAACAAACACTTTACTTTTTTTACTTTACTTTTATACATGTTTGTTGTTGCAGACACATATGACTATGCTCTACCATGTAGAATCGTTGACAATCTGCATGCCAGATGGATAACTTCCACAATTGAAACAACGTGGAAGTTGTGATAGCGCTTCAGGTGTGAAAGGCCCGGAGTTCGAGCCCCACTGGAGCCTTTACGATTGTACCCTTAGGCAAGGCATTTAATTTCCACATTGCCTCATCTCTATCTCTCGTGGCAATGGATTGCTCTAGGTACATCCCGATATAACTGTGGGTAGTTAACTACATCAAATGTACTTAGGCAAGGCATTTAAATTCCACATTGCCTCCTCTCTCCCTCGTGGCGATGGATTCCATCAGGAATGAGGTCTCGAGAGTGATTAACATAAGTTGTAAGAACTTGTTTCGCAATCGAGCTAAAATAAATTTGTATAAACTAAATGAAAAAATCCAACACAAGTTGAGTTTGAACCAAATGCGGTGAGGGATGTGCAAGCAATATCAAGCCATGACATCAACCACAAAGCCAGGTAAGGACATGTGCAGTAGACAATGGTGGCATATTAATTTGGCAAAGTCCTGACATCACACACAGATGACAGAAGCAAATATAATGAATCACAATCAACAGAAACATTATGTTAAACATTTACCTCACAGAGTTCACCATGTTGTAGAATGTGATACAGTCATATTGCGTTAAATGTCTGAAACAAAGCACAACAGCTTGATGAATACATATAGAATCATGTGCTATAGCAATACTGCGCTATATTCCTGAAACACAATAATACACAGAATTCAGGGTAAATACACAGATTTAGCAGTACCATAAATACTTGTCTATAAGACGATCTCGACTATAAGACATTAGTCTTAAATCAGCGGTAATTTGCATAGACCCGCTCATAAGACGGGTTGAGGAAATGGAAACCACGCATAATTAAAGACCAAACAAATTAATTAAACACTGTAAATTATGTCAAATCATAAAAAAAACACTGATGCACAACAATAATTTCTGAAGTGTCCATGGTTTATAATGTAAATAATTGTCTAAGTAGTCCAGTGGTAACACGCAGGACTGGTAATCCAGGGATCGCAGGTTCGATCCTCCGTCTGACCCTAATAAAATTAACAGTCTTTCAGATGGGACGTTAAACCGAGGTCTCATGTCGGTGCTTTACATCGTGCACGTAAAAGAACCAGAGGAGATTCTGGAATAGGTCTCTGTCTGTATCATGCACTATCCTCCAAAATCTAAAATGACTAATCTCTTCAGGAGGCGTCGCTCATATGGGCAACCGGTAGCGATGATAAATAAACGTAAAAACACACACACAAGCCAATTGTTATATCAAAACAAATAAAACAAACAAACATAAAGTTCCAAGAAATAAATATTGTAAGTATAAGTATGAAAGGAGTGTAGTATAGCACATTTGATTTGTTAAAATGCTATTAAAAGTTAAGTTTACAAACAGGGTCATGAACATCTATGCTGTTTTTAAACCCTTTGAGATATTTCAATATAAAGTCATCAATAATCCTGTTGGAACAAGCTAATTAAATTTTTTATCACTTGCTTATAAGATGTAAGGCCACATTGAGGCCATAATCTGGTGCTAAAAATCCTGTCTATAGGTCTATCCGAGACTAGAATTTATATACAAGCTTCTGGTTTGATGCCACACTGGTTCAAAACTTGTGCATAACATTACCTGAGAATAAGCCTCAGTGTTTTTATATCAGAGACAAGCTGTTTGGTTTTCGGTCCCAGCTGATGCCAGATTGGGTCGAGCTGTAGGCGTATGATCCGATCGAAGGATATTGCAATAGCGTTCTCTACGGTGATCTCCTCTGACTCTATCTGCAATATATACACAAACTGTCGAAATCTCTTCATGCTACTCATTACATCATAGATGTGTGACGCTAGCCTGAGTACAGGCATTGATACCGATAGATGTGTGCCGCTAGCCTGAGTACAGGCATTGATACCGATAGATGTGTGACGCTAGCCTGAGTACAGGCATTGATACCGATAGATGTGTGCCGCTAGCCTGAGTACAGGCATTGATACCGATAGATGTGTGACGCTAGCCTGAGTACAGGTATTGATACCGATAGATGTGTGACGCTAGCCTGAGTACAGGCATTGATACCGATAGATGTGTGCCGCTAGCCTGAGTACAGGCATTGATACCGATAGATGTGTGATGCTAGCCTGAGTACAGGCATTGATACCGATAGATGTGTGACGCTAGCCTGAGTACAGGCATTGATACCGATAGCTGTGTGACGCTAGCCTGAGTACAGGCATTGATACCGAGACAATTAGTTCAGCCATATTGAGCTTCTGATAATATCAATGCCTGAGGTGTATTCCGTGTAATTATTGATTATCATTAATCCTATTAATAGGCCTATTTGCATGTGACTTAATTAATGATGTGCTTGAATCGAAAGCGAGGCAAAGCAATGTTGATAAAACTGTCACCGCAATGGTCAATTATATAGTATTAAAAAGTACAATGTGCGTCCGACTTGACATATTTACTCCTTACTTCAATTACGCCTAATCGATCCTTACCACAGAAATGTAATATTTAAAATCCGCCATCTCATCAATATATAACGCAGAAACGTGAAATTATATGTTGACACATTCTTGCAATGTAAATGCAAAGTGTATTATCGGATACGATCGTGTGATTTCATGTGAGATCGTATCTTGCAGAGAAGAGTCGTTGTGGTTGCATGCAGGTGGCGCTACACTCGGAAATAAAGATTCCCAAGGCTGTCATTTTGCAAGAAGTAAAAAAAATGAAAAATCGACAGACTGGAACCCAGGCTAGTGCGACGCCCCAACTAGAAACAAATCAAACACAATTATTTTACCTTGCTCTATCCTCATGTCAATAGTGGTGAAGATCTAAATTTAGACAATATATTTTGTATATTATTTGAATAAAAAAATTGCCGTTATTATAAAATTGTTAAAACTCAAACCCTTGTGATCGACCAGTCTCATGAAGGCACACAACTGGCTGCTGTATGTAGGTCATGGTCACAGTATGGAGGTAGTGGCCAATGTATGGAGGTAGTGGCCAATGTATGGAGGTAATGGCCAATGCATGGAGGTAATGGCCAATATATGGAGGTAGTGGCCAATGTATGGAGGTAGTGGCCAATGTATGGAGGTAGTGGCCAATGTATGGAGGTAGTGGCCAATATATGGAGGTAGTGGCCAATGTATGGAGGTAGTGGCCAATGTATGGAGGTAGTGGCCAATGTATGGAGGTAGTGGCCAATGTATGGAGGTAGTGGCCAATGTATGGAGTGGAGGTAGTGCCAATGTATGGAGGTAGTGACCAATGTATGGATGTAGTGGCCAATGTATGGATGTAGTGGCCAATATATGGAGTGGAGGTAGTTGCCAATGTATGGATGTAGTGGCCAATGTATGGATGTAGTGGCCAATGTATGGATGTAGTGGCCAATGTATGGATGTAGTGACCAATGTATGGATGTAGTGGCCAATGTATGGATGTAGTGGCCAATGTATGGATGTAGTGGCCAATGTATGGAGTAGGCCAATGTATGGATAGTGGCCAATGTATGGGGTAGTTGCCAATGTATGGAGGTAGTGACCAATGTATGGAGGTAGTGGCCAATATATGGAGGTAGTGGCCAATGTATGGAGGTAGTTGCCAATGTATGGAGGTAGTGACCAATGTATGGATGTAGTGACCAATGTATGGATGTAGTGGTCAATGTATGGATGTAGTGACCAATGTATGGATGTAGTGGCCAATGTATGGATGTAGTGGCCAATGTATGGATGTAGTGACCAATGTATGGATGTAGTGGCCAATGTATGGAGGTAGTGACCAATGTATGGATGTAGTGGCCAATGTATGGATGTAGTGACCAATGTATGGATGTAGTGACCAATGTATGGATGTAGTGGCCAATGTATGGATGTAGTGGCCAATGTATGGATGTAGTGGCCAATGTATGGATGTAGTGGCCAATAGGAGGTAGTGGCCAATGTATGGAGGTAGTGGCCAATGTATGGAGGTAGTGGCCAATGTATGGAGGTAGTGGCCAATATATGGAGGTAGTGGCCAGTGTATGGAGGTAGTGGCCAATGTATGGAGGTAGTGGCCAATATATTGAGGTAGTGGCCAATGTAGTGGCCAATGTATGGAGTGGAGGTAGTGGCCAATGTATGGATGTAGTGGCCAATGTATGGAGGTAGTGGCCAATGTATGGAGTGGAGGTAGTTGCCAATGTATGGAGGTAGTTGCCAATGTATGGAGTGGAGGTAGTTGCCAATGTATGGAGGTAGTGGCCAATATATGGAGGTAGTGGCCAGTGTATGGAGGTAGTGGCCAATGTATGGAGGTAGTGGCCAATGTATGGAGGTAGTGGCCAATGTATGGAGGTAGTGGCCAATGTATGGAGGTAGTGGCCAATATATGGAGGTATGGCCAATTATGGAGGAGTGGCCAATGTATGGAGGTAGTGGCCAATGTATGGAGTGGAGGTAGTTGCCAATGTATGGAGGTAGTGGCCAATGTATGGAGGTAGTGGCCAATGTATGGAGGTAGTGGCCAATGTATGGAGGTAGTGGCCAATGTATGGAGGTAGTGGCCAATGTATGGAGTGGAGGTAGTTGCCAATGTATGGAGGTAGTTGCCAATGTATGGAGTGGAGGTAGTTGCCAATGTATGGAGGTAGTGGCCAATGTATGGAGTGGAGGTAGTTGCCAATGTATGGAGGTAGTGGCCAATGTATGGAGGTAGTGGCCATGTATGGAGGTAGTGGCCAATGTATGGAGGTAGTGACCAATGTATGGAGGTATTGGCCAATATATGGAGGTAGTGGCCAATGTATGGAGGTAGTGGCCAATGTATGGAGTGGAGGTAGTTGCCAATGTATGGAGGTAGTGGCCAATGTATGGAGGTAGTGGCCAATGTATGGAGGTAGTGGCCAATATATGGAGGTAGTGGCCAATGTATGGAGGTAGTGGCCAATGTATGGAGGTAGTGGCCAATGTATGGAGGTAGTGGCCAATGTATGGAGGTAGTGGCCAATGTATGGAGGTAGTGGCCAATGTATGGAGTGGAGGTAGTGGCCAATGTATGGAGGTAGTGGCCAATGTATGGAGTGAGGTAGTTGCCAATGTATGGATGTAGTGGCCAATAGGAGGTAGTGGCCAATGTATGGAGGTAGTGGCCAATGTATGGAGGTAGTGGCCAATGTATGGAGGTAGTGGCCAATATATGGAGGTAGTGGCCAGTGTATGGAGGTAGTGGCCAATGTATGGAGGTAGTGGCCAATATATGGAGGTAGTGGCCAATGTAGTGGCCAATGTATGGAGTGGAGGTAGTGGCCAATGTATGGATGTAGTGGCCAATGTATGGATGTAGTGGCCAATGTATGGATGTAGTGGCCAATGTATGGATGTAGTGGCCAATGTATGGATGTAGTGGCCAATAGGAGGTAGTGGCCAATGTATGGAGGTAGTGGCCAATGTGTGGAGGTAGTGGCCAATGTATGGAGGTAGTGGCCAATGTATGGAGGTAGTGGCCAATATATTGAGGTAGTGGCCAATGTATGGAGTGGAGGTAGTTGCCAATGTATGGAGGTAGTTGCCAATGTATGGAGTGGAGGTAGTTGCCAATGTATGGAGGTAGTGGCCAATGTATGGAGTGGAGGTAGTTGCCAATGTATGGAGGTAGTTGCCAATGTATGGAGGTAGTTGCCAATGTATGGAGGTAGTGGCCAATGTATGGAGGTAGTGGCCACTGTATGGATGTAGTGACCAATGTATGGATGTAGTGACCAATGTATGGATGTAGTGGCCAATGTATGGATGTAGTGGCCAATGTATGGATGTAGTGGCCAATGTATGGATGTATTGGCCAATGTATGGAGGTAGTGGCCAATGTATGGAGGTAGTGGCCAATATATGGAGGTAGTGGCCAGTGTATGGAGGTAGTGGCCAATGTATGGAGGTAGTGGCCAATGTATGGAGGTAGTGGCCAATGTATGGAGTGGAGGTAGTTGCCAATGTATGGAGGTAGTTGCCAATGTATGGAGTGGAGGTAGTTGCCAATATATGGAGGTAGTGGCCAATGTATGGAGTGGAGGTAGTTGCCAATGTATGGAGGTAGTTGCCAATGTATGGAGGTAGTGGCCAATGTATGGAGGTAGTGGCCACTGTATGGAGGTAGTGGCCAATGTATGGAGGTAGTGACCAATATATGGAGGTATTGGCCAATATATGGAGGCAGTGGCCAATGTATAGAGGTAGTGGCCAATGTATGGAGTGGAGGTAGTTGCCAATGTATGGAGGTAGTGGCCAATGTATGGAGGTAGTGGCCAATGTATGGAGGTAGTGGCCAATGTATGGAGGTAGTGGCCAATGTATGGAGGTAGTGGTCAATGTATGGAGGTAGTGGCCAATGTATGAAGGTAGTGGCCAATGTATGGAGGTAGTGGCCAATGTATGGAGTGGAGGTAGTGGCCAATGTATGTAGGTAGTGGCCAATGTATGGAGGTAGTGGCCAATGTATGGAGTGGAGGTAGTTACCAATGTATGGAGGTAGTGACCAATGTATGGATGTAGTGGCCAATGTATGGATGTAGTGGCCAATGTATGGAGTGGAGGTAGTTGCCAATGTATGGATGTAGTGGCCAATGTATGGATGTAGTGTCCAATGTATGGATGTAGTGGCCAATGTATGGATGTAGTGGCCAATGTATGGATGTAGTGGCCAATGTATGGATGTAGTGGCCAATGTATGGATGTAGTGGCCAATGTATGGAGGTAGTTGCCAATGTATGGAGGTAGTGACCAATGTATGGAGGTAGTGGCCAATATTTGGAGGTAGTGGCCAATGTATGGAGGTAGTTGCCAATGTATGGAGGTAGTGACCAATGTATGGATGTAGTGAACAATGTATGGATGTAGTGGTCAATGTATGGATGTAGTGACCAATGTATGGATGTAGTGGCCAATGTATGGATGTAGTGGCCAATGTATGGATGTAGTGGCCAATGTATGGATGTAGTGGCCAATAGGAGGTAGTGGCCAATATATGGAGGTAGTGGCCAGTGTATGGAGGTAGTGGCCAATGTATGGAGGTAGTGGCCAATATATTGAGGTAGTGGCCAATGTAGTGGCCAATGTATGGAGTGGAGGTAGTGGCCAATGTATGGATGTAGTGGCCAATGTATGGAGGTAGTGGCCAATGTATGGAGTGGAGGTAGTTGCCAATGTATGGAGGTAGTTGCCAATGTATGGAGTGGAGGTAGTTGCCAATGTATGGAGGTAGTGGCCAATATATGGAGGTAGTGGCCAGTGTATGGAGGTAGTGGCCAATGTATGGAGGTAGTGGCCAATGTATGGAGGTAGTGGCCAATGTATGGAGGTAGTGGCCAATGTATGGAGGTAGTGGCCAATATATGGAGGTAGTGGCCAGTGTATGGAGGTAGTGGCCAATGTATGGAGGTAGTGGCCAATGTATGGAGGTAGTGGCCAATGTATGGAGTGGAGGTAGTTGCCAATGTATGGAGGTAGTTGCCAATGTATGGAGTGGAGGTAGTTGCCAATGTATGGAGGTAGTGGCCAATGTATGGAGTGGAGGTAGTTGCCAATGTATGGATGTAGTGGCCAGTGTATGGAGGTAGTGGCCAATGTATGGAGGTAGTGGCCAATATATTGAGGTAGTGGCCAATGTAGTGGCCAATGTATGGAGTGGAGGTAGTGGCCAATGTATGGATGTAGTGGCCAATGTATGGAGGTAGTGGCCAATGTATGGAGTGGAGGTAGTTGCCAATGTATGGAGGTAGTTGCCAATGTATGGAGTGGAGGTAGTTGCCAATGTATGGAGGTAGTGGCCAATATATGGAGGTAGTGGCCAGTGTATGGAGGTAGTGGCCAATGTATGGAGGTAGTGGCCAATGTATGGAGGTAGTGGCCAATGTATGGAGGTAGTGGCCAATGTATGGAGGTAGTGGCCAATGTATGGAGGTAGTGGCCAATGTATGGAGTGGAGGTAGTTGCCAATGTATGGAGGTAGTTGCCAATGTATGGAGTGGAGGTAGTTGCCAATGTATGGAGGTAGTGGCCAATGTATGGAGTGGAGGTAGTTGCCAATGTATGGAGGTAGTTGCCAATGTATGGAGGTAGTGGCCAATGTATGGAGGTAGTGGCCAATGTATGGAGGTAGTGGCCAATGTATGGATGTAGTGGCCAATGTATGGAGTGGAGGTAGTTGCCAATGTATGGAGGTAGTGGCCAATGTATGGAGGTACCAACTGAAGATAACATGTACTTACAGCGGTATTACATCTAGTTCTTTACCATGTACTTACAGCGGTATTGCATCTCTTGAGTTCTTTAACACAAGCATTGAGAAGGTCGAGTAGTGCTGCCTGGCATGCTACCATGGTGTCTGTAAGCTGTACATGAATCTCTACCACATCCACCTACACAAATTCAGACACGTTTATTTCAATAATGCATGGCATTGTTTTAGATCTCAACAAAAATGGAAGTATGTACGATCAAAGAGCTTCCCTACAAGTAGTTTCGCTTAAGCAAATAACTAGAGGTGACTATTGAGGCCAAAATGACTATCACAATAGTATCACGATAGTTGAAAATACTATCACGCTGCTATTGCGATAGTCACTATGCTATCACGATACTATTGCGATAGTTTGGTTAAACACAGGTAATATGCAATATTGGTTTGACACTGATTTAATGAATCTATATCAATGCAAAAATGAGTTTAATATGACTAGAATAGGTTAAGTAGCTAGAACACTGACTTAGACCATACACAGTTCACTGCTTCCAGTTTTTCTTCCCTGAAATGCCTGTATTCCGGGTGTCCGAGAAGTTACGATTGCATAGCGGTCGTCTAGTACACTACAGGGTATTGACCATTTACCGCACCCCTCTAGGGCAATTGCATATCGCCAGGGAGCTTTCAGCGGGTACACAATACAATGAAATAAGCGCCTGTGCGAACTGGAGTAGTTACTTTCACTTTCAAAAGCATAGCTGTCAATTGTAAGTGAAAACATTCGACAAAATTGAATTTTAAACAAAATATCGATAGTTCGATGGACTATCGGCGATAGTTATCGACTTGGAGTTTTGCTATCGACCTATTGCTATCGCCAGCTCCACTATCATGACCTATCGATAGGTCGACCTATCGTTACACCTCTACAAATAACGGTACAAAATAAATGTTCCAGAATGGTAAAGAATCTTAACCAGGGTTCGTACTGACAAGACTTGATGAAATTCAAGCAATTTTCTAGCAGTTTTCAAGTCTAAAATTTGAATTCTTCCAATGCTTTTCAAAGTTGGCATGTGATTTAATACCACACTTGCTTATACTCACAATACTGAATTCTTTTCTGCATACAATACAATATGCTTTGTATCATTTGACTCTTTCAACCATTAATATTTGCTCCTCAACCAGCTGCAATTGAAGACAAGTTTTCCCAATAATTGATGATTAGAGGTTCAGCACTTTTCATGCGTACAGTCAAATCTGTATTAAGCAGCCAGTTTCTAGATTACCAATATGTAGTTTTACTACAGTTGACCTCTATTAAGCAGCCACTTGTATTAAGCAGCCACCTGTATTAAGCAGCCAGTTTCTAGATTCCCAATATGTAGTTTTACTATACAGTTGACCTCTATTAAGCAGCCACTTGTATTAAGCAGCCACTTGTATTAAGCAGCCACCTGTATTCAGCAGCCAGTTTCTAGATTCCCAATATGTAGTTTTACTATACAGTTGACCTCTATTAAGCAGCACCTGTATTAAGCAGCCACTTGTATTAAGCAGCCACCTGTATTAAGCAGCCACTTGTATTAAGCAGCCACTTGTATTAAGCAGCCACCTGTATTAAGCAGCCAGTTTCTAGATTCCCAATATGTAGTTTTACTATACAGTTGACCTCTATTAAGCAGCCACCTGTATTAAGCAGCCAGTTTCTAGATTCCCAATATGTAGTTTTACTATACAGTTGACCTCCATTAAGCAGCCACTTGTATTAAGCAGCCACCTGTATTAAGCAGCCAGTTTCTAGATTCCCAATATGTAGCTTTACTATACAGTTGACATCTATTAAGCAGCCACCTGTATTAAGCAGCCAGTTTCTAGATTCCCAATATGTAGTTTTACTACAGTTGACCTCTATTAAGCAGCCACTTGTATTAAGCAGCCACCTGTATTAATCAGCCAGTTTCTAGATTCCCAATATGTAGTTTTACTATACAGTTGACCTCTATTAAGCAGCCACCTGTGCTAAGCAGCCACTTTCTGTGAGTCCCTTGACTGGCTGCTTAAGACTGGTTTGACTGTATTTGCAAGATTTAAGTACTTTCCATAAATTCTTCAGAATTCAAGCACTCTTCAAATCTGTAAGAACCCTGTTAACGAATACATATATGTAATATTTCAAAATTAATTGTATGCTTGAAAAATGTTATTTCTTAATATAAATATGCCTGCAAAGTAACTTAACCGATTGGTTTAGTAACATTTATTTTAGCTCGATTACGTAACAAGTTCTTACAACTTATATTAATCACTCTCAACTTGTTGGGAGATTTTTTCCCACCAAAATGATGCGGTTTATTTGCATTTCAGGTAGCTATCCGAATTAGAAAAAAATGTACAAACAACCAGAAAAAGTTTCTTATGAGTTGTAATATTGTTAGTTACTGATGTTACTAAGTCAAAATAATATATTCAACATTTACCCGTGCATAAATAAAAAATGTCATGTACACCGTGCATAGGTGCCCTAAAGTATATAGTTCCCCATGGAAACAGGTGCCGTTGCGATAGCTGTATTGAGGCGCATGGTCACGTAATGAAGTTAACATTTTCAACAACAATTTTTTGAAAGTTGCGTTCACGACATAAGCAAATAATATTATACAGCAAGTGCAATTAACTTTTTTTATATGACATGATATGTAGGATTTATGCCGAGCATAGGTTCCATATATATATTCAGTTGGCTTCATCAACGCATTGTTGGTTTTTACATTACATGGCTCAAATACTATTCATTGTGATGGTATCTACATACCTTGTGTTCCTCGAGGGTCTCCTGTACATTCGCCTCATCCATTGTGATGGTATCTACATACCTTGTGTTCCTCGAGGGTCTCCTGTACATTCGCCTCATCCATTGTGATGGTATCTACATACCTTGTGTTCCTCGAGGGTTTCCTGTACATTCGCCTCATCCATTGTGATGGTATCTACATACCTTGTGTTCCTCGAGGGTCTCCTGTACATTCGCCTGGAACCTCGGCCAGAGGTATAGCTTCCTCACAAACAAGTTCTTCATCGTCCTCTCAACGTGAGAGTAACCAGACAGGAAAGCTGTTGCATTGTGGGAGAATGCTTTGATGAACCCAGTCTAAAAAAGTTAACAAGAGACTAGGAAATTCTACAATAAACAAGGATTTGCATTACACAAGCCAAGTTATTTCAAAATTCCTCCACGTAAGTACATGCATAACAAAGTTATCAAGTACAGTTAAACCTGTCTTAAGCAGCCAGCCAAGGAAATCACAGAAAGCAGCTGATTACACAGGTGGCTGCTTAATAGAGATCAAATGTATAACAAAGTAACATATTGGGAATCTGGAAACTGGCTGCTTAATAAAGGTTGGCTGCTTAATGGAGGTGACCACTAACACTGGTGTGACTATATAGCTAAAATAAACATGCAAAATCTATGAAAAAAAACTAAAAACACGATAAAAAGGCTATTGTGTGAGAATAACTAGAGGCTGAAAACACATGTGTGCAAACTTACAGAAACTTACAGAAACTTACAGTCAAATACTAAATTAAGGTGAAAGCCATCCATGTGTGTGCCTTACGTTTATTTATCGTCGCTACCGGTTCCCCATATGAGCGACGCCTCCTGAAGATATTAGTCATTTTAGATTTTTGGAGGATAGTGCAATGATACAGACAGAGACCCGTTCCAGAATCTCCTCTGGTTCTTTTATGTGCACGGTGTAAAGCACCGACACGAGACCTCGGTTTAACGTCCCATCTGAAAGACTGTTAATTAATCAGATGGGGGAGCGAACCTGCGATCCCTGGATTATCAGTCCAGTGTGTTACCACTGGACTACAGATCCGTCTGTAAAGTCATCCATCTGTAGGATACACTCTATATATAATAAAGTATTATTTGACTCCAGTTATTACCTTGTTCTTCTGTCTGTACAGTCGGAGAATAAATGCCTCCTGACACGATTCTACAATCCTTCAATATAAATAACAGAACAGATTGTCAATTTAATGAATTTATGACAGTCGTTGTCACAGGAATTTCTGAGAATCAGGTTACCAGGGTTCCCTCTATCTGTATGAATGTTTATCTGACCACTTTTGTTGCCAATTGAAAAAAACTGGAGCCAACTAAGGGCCATATAGTTCACAGTTAAATATCTGAAGCCATGTGACAAAACATGTTGTGTAGAGAAAAAAAATTGAAAAAAAGAGAGAAAAAAGTTGCGCCCAATATTCACAACATTTATTATTATTATTATTATTATTATTATTATATACCAAACTTATATAGCGCTCTTTTCATCTAAAAATAAAACGTTCAAAAGCGCTTTACAGCCTAAAATATCACAAATATTGATAATAAAATTCCACATACAATGAATGAGATAAAACAAGACAAAAATAGCAAACACAATTACAATGGATTCTAAATATGCTATAAAATATTCGGATCTAAAATTATAACAATTAAAACATAGGTAATAATTAAATAAAAAATGTGTTTATTTGCAGTCTTAATCCTGATTGAGCACAGACACAGTTCGATATTTATGTTCCATATGAACATTTAAAAAGGTGTGTCTTCAAAGCCTTTTTGAAAGAACACAATGTTGTTGCACTTCTAAGATTTGATGGAAGAGAATTCCAAAGTAATGCCAGTATTTGTTTTTTGTCGCAACTGGCATCATTGGCGATCGACAGCGGGAACCCTGAATTACTATCGACAGTCTTTACAATAAAGGTATTGGAACATTATATAACCAGAATATCTGATGAATTGACACCCCCTGCCAGATTGAAAGGATAAATTTGTAGATTTACAGTCAAACCTGTCATAAGACGCCAGCTAAGGATATAACAGAAAGTGGCTGCTAAAACAGGTGGATGCTTAATAGAGGTCAAATGTATAACAAAACAACATATCGGGACTCTGGAAACTGGCTGCTTAATCCAGGTTGACTGCTTAATAGAGGTGACCACTAAACACAAGTTTGATTGTATAGTCAATTTAAGGGCAAACAACTCTGGTGATGCATATTTGTTTTAAGCTTCATAAAATTCCACCCATTGGTTACGGAGCTCTGGACAGATGACGCGAAGAAATATACCTTCATGAAATTGTGGGGGATAATAATACGAATGTTCTTTAACAAGGTTTTGGTTCAGACTTACTTAGTAGCTTGGCATACGATGATCCAGACGTACTTATGAGCTCGGTATACGATGATCCAGACTTATTTATGAGCTCGGTATACGATGATCCAGACTTACTTATGAGCTCGGCATACGATGATCCAGACTTACTTATGAGCTCGGCATACGATGATCCAGACTTACTTATGAGCTCGGCATACGATGATCCAGACTTACTTATGACCTCGGCATACAATGATCCAGACTTACTTATGAGCTCGGCATATGATGATCCAGACTTACTTATGAGCTCGGCATATGATGATCCAGACTTACTTATGAGCTCGGCATACAATGATCCAGACTTACTTATGAGCTCGGCATACGATGATCCAGATTTACTATGACTGGCATAATGATCCAGACTTACTTATGAGCTCGGCATACATGATCCAGACTTACTTATGAGCTCGGCATACGATGATCCAGATTTACTTATGAGCTCGGCATACGATGATCCAGACTTACTTATGAGCTCGGCATACGATGATCCAGACTTACTTATGAGCTCGGCATACGATGATCCAGACTTACTTATGAGCTCGGCATACGATGATCCCTGTGACATTTTCTATGGGAACACGGTCAGTGAGCAGGTCCACAACTAGAATACGAGATGTGATGAACAACACACCACCCTGTAGATACAGCTTCTGTCTGCAAGAAAATGTTGATTTACAGCAACAAGAATATATCGTAGTCACAAGGACAGCTCTATTCCCCCGGCTGTGTGATGGTCCGAACGTGTGAGTAGTTATAGGACAGCTACTGTAGTTCATATAGAGAATGCTTGAAGTTGTTATATGATATTGAATTCTGTACAATTCTGGTACCAACTAATTGTCAGAATATTTGGCATAATCTCTCTCCCTTCCTCCCTCCATCCCCTCCCTACCTCAAATCACATTGAAATTAAATGGTAACGTCCGAGTAGCGTGATTTTGTTCTGAATGAGGTCAATCTGAGGTGAGACATTGAAAAATGTCGCCTGCTCGGGTATGGCAAATTTTGCATGGGGTAGTCTCGTTAGTTTATACAAATTTATTTTAGCTCGATTGCGAAACAAGTTCTGTCAACTAAGGGCACAATCGTAACGTCACGTGAGTTCATTTATCATTGTAATAGTAACTTAAATGAACGACACTCTCTGAAGTGATTAGTTGTTTTTGTTGATAGTGCATGATACAGATAGGCTCTGGTTGTTTTTGTGGATAGTGCATGATACAGATAGGCTCTGGTTGTTTTTGTGGATAGTGCATGCTACAGATAGGCTCTGGTTGTTTTTGTGGATAGTGCATGCTACAGATAGGCTCTGGTTGTTTTTGTGGATAGTGCATGATACAGATAGGCTCTGGTTGTTTTGGGGGATAGTGCATGCTACAGATAGGCTCTGGTTGTTTTTGGGGATAGTGCATGATACAGATAGGCTCTGGTTGTTTTGGTGGATAGTTCATGATACAGATACGCTCTGGTTGTTTTTGTGGATAGTTCATGATACAGATAGGCTCTGGTTGTTTTTGTGGATAGTGCATGATACAGATAGGCTCTGGTTGTTTTTGTGGATAGTGCATGCTACAGATAGGCTCTGGTTGTTTTTGTGGATAGTGCATGCTACAGATAGGCTCTGGTTGTTTTTGTGGATAGTGCATGATACAGATAGGCTCTGGTTGTTTTGGGGGATAGTGCATGCTACAGATAGGCTCTGGTTGTTTTTGGGGATAGTGCATGATACAGATAGGCTCTGGTTGTTTTGGTGGATAGTTCATGATACAGATACGCTCTGGTTGTTTTTGTGGATAGTTCATGATACAGATAGGCTCTGGTTGTTTTTGTGGATAGTGCATGCTACAGATAGGCTCTGGTTGTTT
>CM026397.1:7621462-7729737 GCA_014843695.1 Archivesica marissinica | reverse complement strand
TCTGGTTGTTTTTGTGGATAGTGCATGCTACAGATAGGATCTGGTTGTTATTGTGGATAGTGCATGCTACAGATAGGCTCTGGTTGTTTTGGTGGATAGTTCATGCTACAGATAGGCTCTGGTTGTTTTTGTGGATAGTGCATGCTACAGATAGGCTCTGGTTGTTTTGGTGGATAGTTCATGCTACAGATAGGCTCTGGTTGTTTTGGTGGATAGTGCATGATACAGATAGGCTCTGGTTGTTTTTGTGGATAGTGCATGCTACAGATAGGATCTGGTTGTTTTGGTGGATAGTGCATGATACAGATAGGCTCTGGTTGTTTTTGTGGATAGTGCATGATACAGATAGGTTCTGGTTGTTTTTGTTGATAGTTCATGATACAGATAGGCTCTGGTTGTTATTGGGGATAGTGCATGATACAGATAGGCTCTGGTTGTTTTTGTGGATAGTGCATGATACAGATAGGCTCTGGTTGTTTTTGGGGATAGTGCATGATACAGATAGGCTCTGGTTGTTTTGGTGGATAGTGCATGATACAGATAGGCTCTGGTTGTTTTTGTGGATAGTGCATGATACAGATAGGCTCTGGTTGTTTTTGTGGATAGTGCATGATACAGATAGGCTCTGGTTGTTTTTGTGGATAGTTCATGATACAGATAGGCTCTGGTTGTTTTTGTGGATAGTGCATGATACAGATAGGCTCTGGTTGTTTTTGGGGATAGTGCATGATACAGATAGGCTCTGGTTGTTTTTGTGGATAGTTCATGATACAGATAGGCTCTGGTTGTTTTTGTGGATAGTTCATGATACAGATAGGCTCTGGTTGTTTTGGGGGATAGTGCATGATACAGATAGGCTCTGGTTGTTTTTGTGGATAGTGCATGATACAGATAGGCTCTGGTTGTTTTTGGGGATAGTGCATGATACAGATAGGCTCTGGTTGTTTTTGTGGATAGTGCATGATACAGATAGGCTCTGGTTGTTTTTGTGGATAGTGCATGATACAGATAGGCTCTGGTTGTTTTTGTGGATAGTGCATGATACAGATAGGCTCTGGTTGTTTTGGGGGATAGTGCATGATACAGATAGGCTCTGGTTGTTTTTGTGGATAGTGCATGATACAGATAGGCTCTGGTTGTTTTTGTGGATAGTGCATGATACAGATAGGCTCTGGTTGTTTTTGTGGATAGTGCATGATACAGATAGGCTCTGGTTGTTTTTGGGGATAGTGCATGATACAGATAGGCTCTGGTTGTTTTTGGGGATAGTGCATGATACAGATAGGCTCTGGTTGTTTTGGGGGATAGTGCATGATACAGATAGGCTCTGGTTGTTTTGGGGATAGTGCATGATACAGATAGGCTCTGGTTGTTTTGGGGGATAGTGCATGATACAGATAGGCTCTGGTTGTTTTTGTGGATAGTGCATGATACAGATAGGCTCTGGTTGTTTTTGTGGATAGTGCATGATACAGATAGGCTCTGGTTGTTTTTGTGGATAGTGCATGATACAGATAGGCTCTGGTTGTTTTTGTGGATAGTGCATGATACAGATAGGCTCTGGTTGTTTTTGTGGATAGTGCATGATACAGATAGGCTCTGGTTGTTTTTGGGGATAGTGCATGATACAGATAGGCTCTGGTTGTTTTTGTGGATAGTTCATGATACAGATAGGCTCTGGTTGTTTTTGTGGATAGTTCATGATACAGATAGGCTCTGGTTGTTTTTGTGGATAGTGCATGATACAGATAGGCTCTGGTTGTTTTGGGGGATAGTGCATGATACAGATAGGCTCTGGTTGTTTTTGTGGATAGTGCATGATACAGATAGGCTCTGGTTGTTTTGGTGGATAGTTCATGATGCATATAGGCTCTGGTTGTTTTTGTGGATAGTGCATGCTACAGATAGGCTCTGGTTGTTTTTGTGGATAGTGCATGCTACAGATAGGCTCTGGTTGTTTTGGTGGATAGTTCATGCTACAGATAGGCTCTGGTTGTTTTGGTGGATAGTGCATGCTACAGATAGGATCTGGTTGTTTTTGTGGATAGTGCATGCTACAGATAGGATCTGGTTGTTTTGGGGGATAGTGCATGATACAGATAGGCTCTGGTTGTTTTTGTGGATAGTGCATGATACAGATAGGTTCTGGTTGTTTTTGTTGATAGTTCATGATACAGATAGGCTCTGGTTGTTATTGGGGATAGTGCATGATACAGATAGGCTCTGGTTGTTTTTGTGGATAGTGCATGATACAGATAGGCTCTGGTTGTTATTGGGGATAGTGCATGATACAGATAGGCTCTGGTTGTTTTGGTGGATAGTGCATGATACAGATAGGCTCTGGTTGTTTTTGTGGATAGTGCATGATACAGATAGGCTCTGGTTGTTTTTGTGGATAGTTCATGATACAGATGGGCTCTGGTTGTTTTTGTGGATAGTGCATGATACAGATAGGCTCTGGTTGTTTTTGTGGATAGTTCATGATACAGATAGGCTCTGGTTGTTTTTGTGGATAGTGCATGATACAGATAGGCTCTGGTTGTTTTTGTGGATAGTTGTGTGGGGGATAGTGCATGATACAGATAGGCTCTGGTTGTTTTTGTGGATAGTGCATGATACAGATAGGCTCTGGTTGTTTTTGTGGATAGTGCATGATACAGATAGGCTCTGGTTGTTTTGGGGATAGTGCATGATACAGATAGGCTCTGGTTGTTTTTGTGGATAGTGCATGATACAGATAGGCTCTGGTTGTTTTTGTGGATAGTGCATGATACAGATAGGCTCTGGTTGTTTTTGGGGATAGTGCATGATACAGATAGGCTCTGGTTGTTTTGGGGGATAGTGCATGATACAGATAGGCTCTGGTTGTTTTTGTGGATAGTGCATGATACAGATAGGCTCTGGTTGTTTTTGGGGATAGTGCATGATACAGATAGGCTCTGGTTGTTTTTGTGGATAGTGCATGATACAGATAGGCTCTGGTTGTTTTTGTGGATAGTGCATGATACAGATAGGCTCTGGTTGTTTTTGTGGATAGTTCATGATACAGATAGGTTCTGGTTGTTTTGGGGGATAGTGCATGATACAGATAGGCTCTGGTTGTTTTTGTGGATAGTTCATGATACAGATAGGCTCTGGTTGTTTTTGTTGATAGTGCATGATACAGATAGGCTCTGGTTGTTTTGGGGGATAGTGCATGATACAGATAGGCTCTGGTTGTTTTTGTGGATAGTGCATGATACAGATAGGCTCTGGTTGTTTTGGTGGATAGTTCATGATGCATATAGGCTCTGGTTGTTTTTGTGGATAGTGCATGATACAGATAGGCTCTGGTTGTTTTTGTGGATAGTGCATGATACAGATAGGCTCTGGTTGATTTTGTGGATAGTGCATGATACAGATAGGCTCTGGTTGTTTTTGTGGATAGTGCATGATACAGATAGGCTCTGGTTGTTTTTGTGGATAGTGCATGCTACAGATAGGATCTGGTTGTTATTGTGGATAGTGCATGCTACAGATAGGCTCTGGTTGTTTTGGTGGATAGTTCATGCTACAGATAGGCTCTGGTTGTTTTGGTGGATAGTTCATGCTACAGATAGGCTCTGGTTGTTTTTGTGGATAGTGCATGCTACAGATAGGCTCTGGTTGTTTTGGTGGATAGTTCATGCTACAGATAGGCTCTGGTTGTTTTGGTGGATAGTGCATGCTACAGATAGGATCTGGTTGTTTTTGTGGATAGTGCATGCTACAGATAGGATCTGGTTGTTTTGGGGGATAGTGCATGATACAGATAGGCTCTGGTTGTTTTTGTGGATAGTGCATGATACAGATAGGCTCTGGTTGTTATTGGGGATAGTGCATGATACAGATAGGCTCTGGTTGTTTTGGTGGATAGTGCATCATACAGATAGGCTCTGGTTGTTTTTGTGGATAGTGCATGATACAGATAGGCTCTGGTTGTTTTTGTGGATAGTTCATGATACAGATAGGCTCTGGTTGTTTTTGGGGATAGTGCATGATACAGATAGGCTCTGGTTGTTTTTGTGGATAGTTCATGATACAGATAGGCTCTGGTTGTTTTTGTGGATAGTGCATGATACAGATAGGCTCTGGTTGTTTTTGTGGATAGTGCATGATACAGATAGGTTCTGGTTGTTTTGGGGGATAGTGCATGATACAGATAGGCTCTGGTTGTTTTTGTGGATAGTTCATGATACAGATAAGCTCTGGTTGTTTTTGTGGATAGTGCATGATACAGATAGGCTCTGGTTGTTTTTGGGGATAGTGCATGATACAGATAGGCTCTGTTGTTTTTGTGGATAGTTCATGATACAGATAGGCTCTGGTTGTTTTGGGGGATAGTGCATGATACAGATAGCTCTGGTTGTTTTTGTGGATAGTGCATGATACAGATAGGCTCTGGTTGTTTTTGTGGATAGTGCATGATACAGATAGGCTCTGGTTGTTTTTGTGGATAGTGCATGATACAGATAGGCTCTGGTTGTTTTTGTGGATAGTGCATGATACAGATAGGCTCTGGTTGTTTTGGGGGATAGTGCATGATACAGATAGGCTCTGGTTGTTTTTGGGGATAGTGCATGATACAGATAGGCTCTGGTTGTTTTTGTGGATAGTGCATGATACAGATAGGCTCTGGTTGTTTTTGTGGATAGTGCATGATACAGATAGGCTCTGGTTGTTTTTGTGGATAGTGCATGATACAGATAGGCTCTGGTTGTTTTTGTGGATAGTGCATGATACAGATAGGCTCTGGTTGTTTTTGTGGATAGTGCATGATACAGATAGGCTCTGGTTGTTTTTGTGGATAGTGCATGATACAGATAGGCTCTGGTTGTTTTTGGGGATAGTGCATGATACAGATAGGCTCTGGTTGTTTTTGTGGATAGTTCATGATACAGATAGGCTCTGGTTGTTTTTGTGGATAGTTCATGATACAGATAGGCTCTGGTTGTTTTTGTGGATAGTTCATGATACAGATAGGCTCTGGTTGTTTTGTGGATAGTGCATGATACAGATAGGCTCTGGTTGTTTTTGTGGATAGTGCATGTACAGATAGGCTCTGGTTGTTTTTGTGGATAGTGCATGATACAGATAGGCTCTGGTTGTTTTTGTGGATAGTGCATGATACAGATAGGCTCTGGTTGTTTTTGTGGATAGTGCATGATACAGATAGGCTCTGGTTGTTTTTGTGGATAGTGCATGATACAGATAGGCTCTGGTTGTTTTTGTGGATAGTGCATGATACAGATAGGCTCTGGTTGTTTTTGTGGATAGTGCATGCTACAGATAGGCTCTGGTTGTTTTGGTGGATAGTGCATGCTACAGATAGGCTCTGGTTGTTTTGGTGGATAGTTCATGCTACAGATAGGCTCTGGTTGTTTTTGTGGATAGTGCATGCTACAGATAGGCTCTGGTTGTTTTTGTGGATAGTGCATGCTACAGATAGGCTCTGGTTGTTTTGGTGGATAGTTCATGCTACAGATAGGCTCTGGTTGTTTTGGTGGATAGTGCATGCTACAGATAGGATCTGGTTGTTTTTGTGGATAGTGCATGCTACAGATAGGATCTGGTTGTTTTGGGGGATAGTGCATGATACAGATAGGCTCTGGTTGTTTTTGTGGATAGTGCATGATACAGATAGGTTCTGGTTGTTTTTGTTGATAGTTCATGATACAGATAGGCTCTGGTTGTTATTGGGGATAGTGCATGATACAGATAGGCTCTGGTTGTTTTTGTGGATAGTGCATGATACAGATAGGCTCTGGTTGTTATTGGGGATAGTGCATGATACAGATAGGCTCTGGTTGTTTTGGTGGATAGTGCATGATACAGATAGGCTCTGGTTGTTTTTGTGGATAGTGCATGATACAGATAGGCTCTGGTTGTTTTTGTGGATAGTTCATGATACAGATAGGCTCTGGTTGTTTTTGGGGATAGTGCATGATACAGATAGGCTCTGGTTGTTTTTGTGGATAGTTCATGATACAGATAGGCTCTGGTTGTTTTTGTGGATAGTGCATGATACAGATAGGCTCTGGTTGTTTTTGTGGATAGTTCATGATACAGATAGGTTCTGGTTGTTTTGGGGGATAGTGCATGATACAGATAGGCTCTGGTTGTTTTTGTGGATAGTTCATGATACAGATAGGCTCTGGTTGTTTTTGTTGATAGTGCATGATACAGATAGGCTCTGGTTGTTTTGGGGGATAGTGCATGATACAGATAGGCTCTGGTTGTTTTTGTGGATAGTGCATGATACAGATAGGCTCTGGTTGTTTTGGTGGATAGTTCATGATGCATATAGGCTCTGGTTGTTTTTGTGGATAGTGCATGATACAGATAGGCTCTGGTTGTTTTTGTGGATAGTGCATGATACAGATAGGCTCTGGTTGTTTTTGTGGATAGTGCATGATACAGATAGGCTCTGGTTGTTTTTGTGGATAGTGCATGATACAGATAGGCTCTGGTTGTTTTTGTGGATAGTGCATGCTACAGATAGGATCTGGTTGTTATTGTGGATAGTGCATGCTACAGATAGGCTCTGGTTGTTTTGGTGGATAGTTCATGCTACAGATAGGCTCTGGTTGTTTTGGTGGATAGTTCATGCTACAGATAGGCTCTGGTTGTTTTTGTGGATAGTGCATGCTACAGATAGGCTCTGGTTGTTTTGGTGGATAGTTCATGCTACAGATAGGCTCTGGTTGTTTGGTGGATAGTGCATGCTACAGATAGGATCGGTTGTTTTTGTGGATAGTGCATGCTACAGATAGGATCTGGTTGTTTTGGTGGATAGTTCATGCTACATATAGGATCTGGTTGTTTTGGTGGATAGTTCATGCTACAGATAGGCTCTGGTTGTTTTTGAGGATAGTTCATGCTACAGATAGGCTCTGGTTGTTTTTGAGGATAGTTCATGCTACAGATAGGCTCTGGTTGTTTTGGTGGATAGTTCATGCTACAGATAGGCTCTGGTTGTTTTTGAGGATAGTTCATGCTACAGATAGGCTCTGGTTGTTTTTGAGGATAGTTCATGCTACAGATAGGCTCTGGTTGTTTTGGTGGATAGTTCATGCTACATATAGGCTCTGGTTGTTTTGGTGGATAGTTCATGCTACAGATAGGCTCTGGTTGTTTTTTAACGTGCACAATGTTATACCAGGGCACATTATAAAGGGCGACATGGGACCCTGACTTCGCCCCTTGTGGTCCCTTTCTCATTTCTCCCAAAAATTTGGGTCTAGCTTGAGCCCTGTTTACGAGACCTCGAACGTAACTCTCCTCCGAAAGTTAGTTTTACAACATTAACTAAACTTTACTGACAAACATTTCCCATGCGTACGACTATAACTGAAATCATACCTGTCCGAGGCATTGTATTCATTGGTTACAACTTTCGGCAGCGGGGAAACATCATCATTCTCAAGTTCTTCAAGGAAATACCCCTGAAAACATTAATTGGAAATTGTGACAAAATTATGAAGACGACTACAAAACTACATGTAGGCGTAAATTTTATATAAGTACAGTCAAACCTGCCTTAAGCAGCCAGCCTAGGGAATCACAGAAAGTAGCTGCTTATCACAGGTGGCTGCTTAATAGAGGGCAAATGTATAATAATAAAACAACATATTGGGAATCTGGAAACTGGCTGCTTAATACAAGTTGGCTGCTTAATAGAAGTGACCACTAACACACAAGTTTGACTGTACATGTATAATGAATTCAATCGAATGCCTGATAGAAACCCGAGCTAATTATGAGTATAATGCATCATGTAACCGATATAATTCTGTCAAGAGCAAAATGAATGAATAAGTGGTCAGTTTATGAGGTAGAATAAGAGGTTATGACATATTTGAGCATTAGTTGAGCATATTTTCACTCATTTCAATGAAGATCATGAGAGCCTAAGAACTAGATCATGTAGCTTGCAATAGGGGGGTTTGTTCCTAGAGCGGAATGACTGGGTGCCTATCCGCTCCTTTACCTTTTTATATACATGTGTATTATATACATGTATATATGTTTCTCAATTTGTTTCTTTTGTTTCTTTGTATTTTATAGGCCTCAACAAGCGAGTGCCTTCGGGCGAGCAGACCATTATAAGCTAAACTTGTCCGACATTTTGATGGCTATGTACTGCCCTGCTGCCTCTGCATAATTAGCTGTCAATCACTGTAAGTTAGCACAATTTACAGCACGGGTAACCCCCAAATACCTCCTCCCACACCTACCCCGCTGAAAATGCACCCTGTCTCTCTTCTGACCCACCCTGCCCTTTTTTCCACTGTAGAAAAAACCCTATGCATGATTGTGTAGCTTACATACCTCGTCATGGCTAGCTGTATTGAGTACGAGAACGAGGTTGGCAGCGTCGCAGTAGACCTTGAGAAAGCTGGATATAATCCTCTCTAATCCCAGACCGCTGCAAGATAAATACAGTGAAACCCTCTAAACCAGACCGCTGCAAGATAAATACAGTGAAACCTCTCTAAACCAGATCACTGCAAGATAAATACAGTGAAACCTCTCTAAACCAGACCGCTGCAAGATAAATACAGTGAAACCTCTCTAAACCAGACCACTGCAAGATAAATACTGTGAAACCTCTCTAAACCAGACCGCTGCAAGATAAATACAGTGAAACCTCTCTAAACCAGACCGCTGCAAGATAAATACAGTGAAACCTCTCTAAACCAGACCGCTGCAAGATAAATACAGTGAAACCTCTCTAAACCAGACCACTGCAAGATAAATACAGTGAAACCTCTCTAAACCAGACCACTGCAAGATAAATACAGTGAAACCTCTCTAAACCAGACCACTGCAAGATAAATACAGTGAAACCCCTCTAACCCAGACCGCTGCAAGATAAATACAGTGAAACCTCTCTAAACCAGACCGCTACAAGATAAATACAGTGAAACCTCTCTAAACCAGACCGCTGCAAGATAAATACAGTGAAACCTCTCTAAACCAGACCACTGCAAGATAAATACAGTGAAACCTCTCTAAACCAGACCACTGCAAGATAAATACAGTGAAACCTCTCTAAACCAGACCTCTACAAGATAAATACAGTGAAACCTCTCTAAACCAGACCTCTACAAGATAAATACAGTGAAATCCCTCTAAACCAGATCACTGCAAGATAAATACAGTGAAACCCCTATAAACCAGATATCTACAAGATAAATATAGTGAAACCTCTCTAAACCAGATCACTGCAAGATAAATACAGTGAAACCCCTCTAAACCAGACCTCTGCAAGATAAATACAGTGACACCCCTCTAAACCAGACCTCTACAAGATAAATACAGTGAAATCCCTCTAAACCAGACGACTGCAAGATAAATACAGTGACACCCCTCTAAACCAGACATCTACCAGATAAATACAGTGAAACCCCTCTAAACCAGACCTCTACAAGATAAATACAGTGAAACCCCTCTAAACCAGACCTCTACAAGATAAATACAGTGAAACCCCTCTAAACCAGACCTCTAAAAGATACATATAGTGAAACCCCTCTAAACCAGACGACTGCAAGATAAATACAGTGAAAACCTCTAAACCAGACCTCTGCAAGATAAATACAGTGAAACCCCTCTAAACCAGACCTCTACAAGATAAATACAGTGAAAGCCCTCTAAACCAGATCACTGCAAGATAAATACAGTGAAACTCCTCTAAACCAGACATCTACAAGATAAATACAGTGAAACTCCTCTAAACCAGACCTCTACAAGATAAATACAGTGAAAGCCCTCTAAACCACATCACTGCAAGATAAATACAGTGAAACTCCTCTAAACCAGACATCTACAAGATAAATACAGTGAAACCCCTCTAAACCAGACCACTGCAAGATAAATACAGTAAAACCCCTCTCAACTGAACACCCACATGACCAGATGTAAAGTTTGGTTTGAAGGGTTTTTCGGCTTAAAGGTGTTTTCATATAAATTTATTTTAGCTCGATTGCGAAACAAGTCTAAGATCTTACAATATTATTTTAATCGCTCTTGAGACCTCATTCCTGATGGAATCCATTGTCATGAGGGAGAGAGGAGAGTCAATGTGGAATTAGTGCCTTGATTAAGGACACAATGAGAATATATTTGTTGTTGTTATTTAGAGACAAACAAACAGCTACGGTCTAACTATATAGCGGCTTCTCAAGCTTTAAGTGGTAATAGTCTGGGGGCCTGGTGGACCCACCATGCACCCCCTTCAGCATCCACCGGGACCACAATTTTCTTATGTATTATGTAGCTGGTGAAATTTTAAGACATGTACTCAAAGAATAAAGTGTCACGATCAACGTTTTAATCCAAGATGGCCGCCTTATTCTGAAAAATACACTGTTATATCCATAGGGTATATTTCTATTGAATTATTGGGTTAATTTCATGTTTTATTGTGGTCCCAGTGGATGCTGAGGGGGTGCATGGTGATCCCTCCTGGCCCCCCGTGTATAAGAAAGACTCCAGCTATCCCTCAGAGCATTATTCCAGGCAGATGTAGAACCACCAACCTTCCGCAAGCAGAGCAATGAAAATAGAGTTCAAGTATGAGCATGCAGTTATTTCATGGTTCCCGCTGTCGTTCGCCAATGGCGGCCAAAAATAAATATTGGTGGGAAAATATTTAGCGCAACTTTTTCTTCTTCTTTTTTTTATAGTGCAACCTGTTTTGTCAAATACATATGTGGCTTTAAATATTTATCTGTGAACTATATGGCTCTTAGTTGGCGCCAAGGTTTTCAAATTGGATCCAGTTTTTTACTGGTACATATGTCCAGTTTTACTGAGTTATGCCGTTTTAGTAATATTACTGATTACGTAGATGTTGATTGAATAACAACAGCAATTGTCCGATGCTGCCATAGAATTTTTGATACATGTATGTTAAAAATTGGGGGCCAATTTCCGATATATATTCAGTATAGTATTTATATTTTGGTATAGTTTTATTCAAATTAGGGAGATGATCAAAGGCATATAAGGGAAAAGTTTTAGGCATGCAAGCCAAAGGTCATTTATATCCAATAAGTACCAATGAGAGACATCGGTCAGTTACTGCCCCTGAATACTCCCTAAAAGTAGATAGGTCCTATTAAGTGTTTTCCTCTGTTTTTATCGTTGTTTCCTTTGCACAACATGCTAGCAATGTTATCCCACTATCGCCTTTTTGTGATTATTAAATTACTATATCTCAACAGATCTCCTACAGTATATGCAATGGGTACTTATTTGTAATACAATGTTATCACTTAATTAACACATTTTTGATAAAATCCCATTTATCATAACCGCAACATCTGGTTAGAGCACAACAGTAAAAACAAAGGATTCTAACTAAAAGGACCTATTCACATGTTGGAATAAATCAGACTTTATCTGCCAAGGGAGGTAATAGAACATTAGAGATGTCTCTCATAGGATCTTACAGGAGTTGTGATTTCAAATAAAATTTTATGAGTTATGTTATATGTTATATTTCGGGTTTTACGCCTGCATCAGCACCATTTTGGGCTATATCGCCGGCGGGCAGTTTACCTAACACCTTTCCTGGGCAGGCTCCAGCGGTTAATCAGTACTTGGGTCCACCAACCTCCGTAAGAAACTGCCAACTTTTTCATATAAATGAGACACGGCCTGAGCGGGGCTCGAACTCGTGACCATCAGTGATGATAGGTTATTAAATTTTATGAAATGAGTTTTGAAATTTGCTATTAAGCAAGCCTTTGCAGTGTAACATCCTTTTTATTACATAGCCCTCTCATTTTAATACATAACATTCTATTTGGTGCAAAGTGTCATGATGCAAAGCAGCAGCATATTTATGCTATAAATAGTGTTATCATCATTGCCTTGAGACTTCTTTTAGATCATACAATTACCGTTATGTACCAATTCAAATATGCATACTTATTATTCTCTCAATCAATCACAATCCTTCCAGGTGTTATTACACGTGTGTAGATATAAGAAATTATTATAGGGCTGTATTACACTGAATACAAGCAAAGTTATGTGAAACATGTATATTCTATATCCCTCAATTCTGGGAGAAATGAGGTAGCTAAAGGAGACCGACTTTCCAGCTCTAGTTTGACTAAACACACATGTTACCTTGCAGTGACCAGTAGACCATCTTCATGCAAGGCATCGAGGAATATCTGCTGTTCATACTCTAGTAGCTTCATGGTTACTTCTGCCACCAGTTCCTTGTTTTCTATATCAGGTTCATCGCCTTTATGTTACAAGTAAGTCCTTGTGTCAGGTCTAACTGTCAAACTGAAATGTCAATTCAGAGCTCAATTCTGTTTTTACGTTTATTTATCGTCGCTACCGGTTGGCCATATGAGCGATGCCTCCTGAAGAGATTAGTTATATTAGATTTTGGAGGACAGAGACCCAATCCAGAATCTCCTCTGGTTCTTTTAAGTGCACGGTGTAAAGCACCGACACAAGACTTCGGTTTAACGTCCCATCTGAAAGACTTAATTTTATTAGGGTCAGATGGGGGATCGAACCTGCTCAATTCACCAGATATTGGCTATATTGGACAGTTTCAACACAATATACATGTACATGTTTTCAAGTCTGCCTGCCTTTATTGATTTGCATGTCAGCTGAGTGGCTAAATGTATGTACTATAGCGAGATATGTTTTTTACTGAATGGAAAAGTGTTAACCGGTTAAAACAGCCTCCAGTCAATACTCCCAAAGTGGCAACTACCAGTCCATTGGTGGTCAATAGTAAATTCAATATTGATTTTATAAATTTAGTAAACCAGGGTTTCTAGGTCAGAATATTTGGGAAAGCACACGATCATGTCCTTAAATGGTGTTATTTAATAAATCATAAATGTCAACAAAATATGGTTAAAATGCACAGAATGACCATTAAATACAACACTTAAATAGAAGTGCTTATAATGGGTATCTTACTGGCCAACATTTTGTGTGAAAATTGTAAAAAAAAAAGGGAGAGGGCAAAATCAGGGTCCCTAGGGCGACTATTTCACCCACATCAGACCTGGGGTCAATTACATACATGTAATTAATTAAATTATCAATTACTTTCCCCAATGTAATTAATTAAATTACAAATTACAATTCTGTATCCAATAAATAGCCTGCCTGACACAGGTACATTGTATTATGATAGAAACCAGGGATATCAAAAATCTTACTTGTCCACAGACAAGTAAACAGAAAAATTCACTTACCCAGATAAATTTGTTACTTGTCCGTAATTTATGTTTATTATGTTATGTATACTAGTTATGAAATGCATGTATAAATGCGTGTATAAATGCGTGTATAAATGCGTGTATAAATGCATGTATAAATGCGTGTATAAATGCGTGTATAAATGCATGTATAAATGCGTGTATTAATGCGTGTATTAATGCGTGTATAAATGCGTGTATAAATGCGTGTATAAATGCGTGTATAAATGCATGTATAAATGCATGTATAAATGCATGTATAAATGGAACAGTATTTAAATGTTGACTTGTTTTATTTTATTCAATCACTATTGTACTTTGTGCATGTCATATTTCTGCAATATGTAATTATGCTTGGAATGTACTGCGTTGCATTCACTTGGTAGCTTCATCTCGTCTCACTGACAGTCACACCCACCTTATGATATTCATAATCCAGAATCTAACTGAGGGTTAAACTGCTTCTATTCGGACTGTGTACTGAAGTTATGGATGACTGAACAGTCCTTGGTTGATGAGTGAGGTGTCTGCCCCCTATACAGCTCTCCAACCAGTAAGCAACACTGTCTAATGCATTGAAATCCTGCAAACTAGGCCCTGCCACAACTATACGCATTTGGTTTTGCAGATTAACCTGGCCAAGAGTACTTCTAGATGGTGTTTGTATAAGGTTCATGGATGAAAATGACCTTTCCCATTGTGCAGTTGATGGCGATATTGTAAACAACATCTCTATCAGTGTACTAATGTTGATGAATGACTTTTCATTGTGTATGCCTGTGACTGTGTATTATTTTAATAACTATTTGTCAATTTCTTGGTCTCCGGCGTGTTAGAAAATATAAACCAGTCAAATACAATGGTAAAGTTTAAAGTCTGCCGGTCCGGTATATTCTACCTAAAAATCAATACTCTGTGTTACTGTACCAGGATATCATTATCCAGAAGTTATACTACCCAGTACTGCAAGTAAACATCCACTTTATCTAGGTCATTAAATTGGTGATTTATTTCATAATTGTAAGATTTATATTGGGAAAAAAACCAGGTCTTAAATAATTTGACTTGTCCATGGACAACTAGATTTGAAAAATGCACTTGCCAGGACTTAAAAATGTACACCTCGGACAACTCGGGCAGTTGATTTTGCCACCCCTGGAAACCATGGCAAGCCATCAATACATGATTGTAATTGAAAAGTAATTGTTAATTACATGCATATTTTGAAAGTAATTAATTCAATTACATGTAATTAAAAAATACTCAATTACAAATTACATCCAATTACTTTCATATTTTTAATTAATTACAGGTAATTACAATTACTTTGTTCAATTACCCAGGTCTAGTCCACATATTTTATGAAGAAAACAAAACTACGCTACTATACAATATATATAATATCTGGTCAACTTCAAATGACAAACAAAATGGCACACACAGTAGGAATGATGACATCACATGGGCTATGTATTAGGGTCACTGGGTTTTAGGTCAGACAACGCTATTGCAATTTCCATAGGCCACCATTATAACACACAGTACCATTATATTTCCCCAAAAGTAGTTTAGCACAAAAGACAGTAGTTTTGGAACAGACTGGCCTTTGAGGACAGACAGGAAAATGTCATGTGCCTCCGCTCAAATTTCAATGGGGTTGACCTATTGCATTCTTTTAAATTTCCCACTAAAGGCACACATCCCCTACTCTGAAGGCAATTTGGTGGTGAATGTTGCATTGACACCTGCATTTATAATATGCTGTTTATTTGTCACCAAATAGTCTGCACATATGTTTAAATATTCCAAAATCATGAAATGCAGCTCATATATATTTTAATATTTAGAAGTTATTTTCACAACTTGTGACAATACCTACTCAGCCAATCAGTTCATGTATCAATAACTCTTAAGGGCTTCCCTACACCTTTTCAACCAATCCCTGACCACTATATCAATAACACTGTCTGACCATAAGTAACAAACAGCCGAAATATGTTTTATCCGAATATATGCATGTAGTATAGATGGTCAAACACGTTATCTATCTATCTATTTTACGTCCTTCATGCAGGGGGGACAAAGTCAGAACAATAGTACTAACATTTAGATGAACTGGGTAACTTGTCAACTTAATACAGACACTTGCAATTACAAAGAGTTTGACAACACTATGGGCGCAGCCATTGATTACAACTCGATACATTATTAAATAAAATTGAAAGACCAAATTAGATTAATCAATAATTGTATAGCTGCATATTTCTGTCATTACTTAGCAACTTATTTCGCTTATTTAGTTGACTAGCTTATGCTGCTTAATTGTGATGTTTCTTTGCATGTGATAGCTGTACATTAGATATTCTGCCTATCCTCTCCGGGGTATCGCAATGCTCTGTTTTTAAAATGGCGCTTGGACAAAACGAGAACGCGTAGTTGTTAGTGTAATTAACCTATGACTTATGGAATGGCAGTTGTGTGCGGGGCGGGAGAGGGAAACTAAATAATTCTCAATAGGGAAAGAAACTAGTCAGATCAGTATGCATTTTATACATAAGGACTAACAGTGTGTCTATGTGAATGGAGCCACGACTGGAAAATGAAGTTCAATATTTTTGAATAAAATAAAGTAGTAAAGTATATCAAGTAGTGTCCTATGGGAAAAAAGCAGCTTGATTAATTATGAAATAAGTGATAGTAATGAAACTATCCATACACTGAAAGCTGAAGATCTGAAAAAGAACCTGGGCCTAACACTGAATTTTGAAAATCATATATGTAAAGCTAAATAATGTAAAGTCAATAAGGTCATCGGGTTGATAAGAAGAAGGTTCGTGTATATGGTCACACATATATTTGTGTCACTCTACAACGCATTAGCGAGGTGATATCTTGATTATGGCAATTTAATTGATTTCCCAACAACAAAGAAATGTAAACAGATCATTGAACATTCACAGAGGAGAGCTACTAGATTAGTGCCAGAAATTAGACACCGTACATATACTGAACGTCTAGAAGAACTAAACTTACCACCATTAGATTTAAGACGGACACTATTTGATATGGTACAAGAGTTTAAGATCATAGGAAAGAGGACATTGATTTCAACTCCGTCTTCATCCTATCTGAGAACAGTCATCTCAGAGGTCATAGCCTGAAACATGACAAACAAAGAGCTTCAAAATCAATACGGTTGCATTCGTCTGCCCAGAGAAACATCACAACCTGGAACAGCCTTCCATAAGACATTGTGCGTGACAAAGTCGTTTCGTTTAAAACCAACCTGAACAAAATGTGGCCAACCAACAGGTTTGACACATCAGAGGTGTATTAGAGCCAAACTATTCCAAAATTATTGGTAGGTGTTCATGGAACCGGAGAACAGAAACGATAACATAGGATAGGGGGGATTATAAAAGTTACCAGGGCTTAAGATGTGTCCCAGGAGATAAAATGTAGACAGACAGAAAGTAGTAATATATAATAATACTCTCTTCACTGGACACCTTCAACTGATCTATCAGTGTTTGGGTATGAGGCGACCACATATCGGAACCGTATTCCAGCTGGGGTCTCACTAGAGTCTGATAAGCCATGTATTTAAGGGGTTCGGATGGGACCTTCATGTTTCTAACAAGAAACCTTACTATTTGGTTAGCTTTCTTTGTTGACCTATTGATGTGAACGTCCGATTGCTGTTTATTTGAGATATGCACACCAAGGTATTTAGCTGAGGTAACTGACTCAAGTAGATCTCAATGGAGATTATATTGACTGGAAATATGATGTTTCTTTCTAGTGACGTGAATATGTTGATATTTGGAGATGTTAAATTCCATGCCCCACTCCAAATCCAACTCTTAGTATTGGTTTATAGATTAGGTCGGTCGGCTAAGCCTGCCCAGGAAAACATGTAAAACTTTATTTTACAACGATTGCGAAGCAAGTCCTAACAATTTATATTAATCACTCTCGTTGGCGCGGATGAAAGCGTATACGTGGTAATTCGTATGGGAGGAAACCGGAGTACCTGTCCGATCTGGGGACCACCGTACCATCTCACATACTTCCCTGTCCGAGGATCGAACCCGGGTTGCATTGGTGAGAAGCGAGCGCGCTAACCACTACGCGAATCGGACAACCTAAGGGTTTAACATTAGTGGAACACACTTACACTCTTTCTAACCTCTTCATATCGGTTTGGAGGTTTGCAGATGTCAGTTATATTGATAGTCTACAGCATCATTTGCAAAGACACGGATTTTGGAACTGATGTTTTATATAGGCTAAGAACTAAACATTCGTCCAAGTACGGACCTTCACGACTCCATCAAGAGTAAAGCATGACTGTTTGCAGATGACACCATAGTGTATCTAACAGTAAAATCTTCTGCCGGTGCACACATCCTTGAACGCGACCCGAATGTTATAGAACAGTGCAAACGGGATCGGTCAAGAAAGTTCAAGCTTGATAAGTGTGAGGGGTTGACAATTAATTACTCATCAATGAAAACCATTCATTTCCCCTGCACGCTCCACAACATGGTACTAAAGTCAACCGATGCAGCTAAATATATAAGTGTTACAATTACTAAAGATTTAAACTGGTCTTCCCATATAAACAACATCTCCTCTAAAACTACTAACTCTCTCAGATTCATTAAAACGAACATGAAGGCCAGTAAGAATAAAGTCAAAGAAAAGGCTTATAACACAGGTCTCTATAACTATCCCTCCCTTATAATACATCTTTGGAATGTACCTTGCCCTAACAGTGTACAGCCCAGCTAGCTTAACCATGCATTGCTGAGCGGCTGGTCACTGTACCATTCATGTAACACTACTGCCTGTTTTAAGCGACATTACATCGCAAAAAGCCAATAAAATGCAATTTTCACGTATAAATGCATTGCTACTACACATTCTTCCGAATACATTCGAACACTAACATTGAATCAATAAACAGTCTTTTTGTGGATTGAAAGTATGATTTCATATAGCGGTCATCCATGCTCCTGTATTGACGGTTGTTTGTCATCGGAGTCAATACTAAATGCGAGATAATGTCATTTAGAGATAATTTAGTCTATAAACAAATAGGCACACATGTGAGATATAACTGTAAATCTGTACCATAAATCGAGTTATTCAGGATACACCAGTTGTATTACGCAATGATGTTTACATTATTTTGCTTAGTTTATACAAATTTATTTCAGCTCGATTGCGAAACAAGTTATTTCAACTCATATAAATCACTCTCGAGACATCATTCCTGATGGAATAAATCGCCACGAGGGAGAGAGGAGAAGAAGCAATGTGGAATTTAAATGCCTTGCCTAAGGGCACAATCGTAACGGCTCCAGTGGGGCTCGAACTCCGGACCGTTCGCACCTGAAGCGAACGCGCATCCACTGCGCTCTCACGACTTCCACATTATTTTGCGTATACGACGTTTGTTTATTAGTTGAGGCAAATATTTGGAAACAAATTATACCATATAATAGGAAAATACATTCTGTAGAAGTTTGCATTTTCACTGGTGTAATTTCGCTTGAACCTTATTTAACCGCATGCGGTTCTTTTTAATACTCCCTGTCTCAGTTATCGAGATTTTTAACAACTGTACCATGGATCCTTTCTCAAGAGTGTTTGTGTTCTTGTCATGTTACAGTCGCATATATAGGTCACAGGCACCAGACACAAAAAAAAGGTTGGCCTATGGTCATATAGTAAGTAATATATAATATTATATATTATTTACTATATGATATATTATATATTACTTACTATATGACCATAGGCCAAAACAAAATATATTTTAATATGTTGCATGCAGATCTGCAAAACGTAACTTAATGTGCTTAAATGCCCCCCCCCCCCCATTCCTTAAGTAAAGTGATCCCTTTTCTGCTCTTTTCTAGAAAATGGACATTAATAATAAATATGCAATCAGTGATTATTATTTTATAGCTGTTACCATTATTTTATGTTATATCGTCGGTTCAATAGGTCACTCAGAGCTTGTGTTGTACTGTTGCTATCTTTCCGACTCAAAATAAAATGTATCTTATCTTAAATGTATCTTATATTACTTTAGTCATACCGCTTTGGACTATATGCGTTGTTGGCTTCTCAAAGCGAATTTGTTCTTTCAAAATATTAATCAGATACTACCAAAACAAAAAAGCACTGAGTTTGTTTATATTTGCTCTTGGGCATTTGTTTCAATTACTGGTATATTTCTTTCAATTTGATAGTTTCTGAGTATTGCTGCTAAAATAACACACCATGTTTTGTAGCTACATTAGAAAATGTTGTTGTAACTTTGTATTTTATAATCTTTTTTTAAATGACACATGTTTTCGCGACATTAATTTTAATAATTCCCGTATGGTAATGACTTTGAATTACGCAATTCAAGATTCATGCGCCAACAAAATATATAATGGCAGCAGAAATAATACTCACTTTTACTTAAAATTTAAAGTTCTATTTATGTGACTCATTTTGTGTTGTAATTTTATTGTTTGTTCTTCCGTTGTCCAGTGGTAGACACAATACATCTTGTGACCAATGTACCATCTCGCATATGTACTTCCCAGTTCCAGATTTGAACCAGTGTGGCATTGGTGAGAACCGAGTGTACTAACCACTGCGCTAATCAGACAGCCTATAAATATGGCCATTGTCATTGACGTTAAGACTAGTTGTACTGTATGTCTATGCAGTGTTTCCACTGGAGAAAATAACATTTTTAGCCTCCGTCCCCCAATATTTGTTTCATTTTATTATTTTGCCCCATTTACCATGTGTTCTCAATTGATTTGATAGTACTGTATTTTTAAATTTTTTTATTTGTTGAGGCCCCCCCCCCCCCCCCCCCCCCCCCCCCCCTATCGGGTAACCTCCTTTATTTTGATACATAGATAACATACATACATTCATACATACATATTATACATGCATTACATCTATACATAAATTGATATCACATATTGTTAAGCATTACATGTATTTGAATGGTACTGTATTACTATAAGTTAATATTATGCAAGACCTCCCCAGTAGGAAATACTAGCCATTGAATAAAATGTCTGTTTTTATATATTGAATATGATGTATGTAAGAAAGTTAGTATGCTATGTAAAAATAATGTCTATATTATTGCAATTATATGTTTTTGTAATAATGTTGCAGGCTTGATCAAGCATGGGTCGCAGGAAGTCAAAGAGGAAGCCCCCAGCGAAGAGGAAGAATATTGAAAGACTTGACATATATTTCAACTGTCCATTCTGTAACCATGAAAGATCCTGTGAAGTAAAATTGTAAGGTCTAAGTATACAACTATTTCGTTGCCATTCTGGGAACAGTGAAAACTATTTTCCGAGATGCTGTGAACGATAAGGGTGCAACTATACGCCTACCTCACGATACGATACGTATCACGATTCTTGGGTCACGATACGTATCGCGATATGGTTTTATGGAACCAAAGGTGAAAATATAGAAACTAGTTAAACTTTTCAAGTACATTTACTAATTAAAGCAAATGATTAACTGTAAAACAAGCAGTTATATAAACAATATAAACAATGCCTAGCCTACGCTCAGCCTATTAAACTGTTCCAACAGAAATATTTCCTGGGTTTAAAGTTTCATATTTTTCTTTAAAAAAATCGAAGTATCCACATTTTGTGGTAACAAAGCAGACCGCTGGGCAGTTACAATGTCTCCTGCTGTTGAGAACACGCGTTCGCTAGAGACGGATGTGCCTTGAATGGCCGCACTGATCCAGTAGGGAGTTTTTGACTGAATGCTTCTTTAAGTCTTAGCTGCCCAGATGGAACGGGGATTGTGCTCTTTTTGGATTGATCCTGATCTTTATTTTTCCGGCCACATTCGGATACGTCGATGTTCGGATGATGATGCTTCATGTGTGTAGTCATGTTGGTCGTGTTACCTGTTTTATATGACACGTCCGTGAAACAATGGCGGCAAGTGGATGTTTCTTTCACCGTTGTTTTTACGCCGTCAACTATGTTAAATTTGAATCCAAAATGCACCCATATTTTTTATTTGAAAGTTGCCGGTGGTGATTGTAATTCAGCCATGTTTGTAAGAGTAGTCTCCCTTCCGTTGGAGTCGGGAATAATTGCCGTACCGTAACGGGCATGCAGTGTATCGCGTATCGAACAGTGGCCCTAGTACCGCGATAAACTGTCCCACGGTATATCGTTGCACCCTTAGTGGACGCCCCGATGAACTATTGTCTGCAGTCTTTTGCAATAGTTCATCGGGTCGCCCACTGTTTCTCGAGACAATAGTTTTCACAGTTCCCCGAATTGCAATGAAATAGATAGGTATTTTATTACCCACAAAGTCCTAAATCACTTTAATTCTGCAACACTAACATTCGCAAAGCACAATTCTTTTTTCCCTTTTTGTTGGCGTTTTACGTTTCTGTGCAATACCATTACCAATGTTTACATCTGTCCATGTTCCATGAAATGGACCTGACGTCTCGCTTGTTCAGGCACATTTTCATTGGAATTTTTTATCATGTGATTCAATCCAAGGCAAAGCAAGTCGCATAACCAGAGTTCCTGCTGTCGGTCGCCAATGGCATAAATTGCGACAAAAAACAAATACTGGCTCTAAATGTTGTGAATTGGTGAAAATAATTGGCGCATTTATTTTTTTTTGGTCGAATACATGGCTTCAAATATTTATCTGGGAACAATATGACTTTATTGGCTACAAGTTGTTCAAATTGGCTCCAGTTTTTTTCAATTGGTGACAGGAGTGGCCCACAGGGATTCGGCACGTTTGGGGGTACTAGTATATATATTTAAGTACTTAAATATATATACTAGTACCCCCAAACGTGCCGAATCCCTGTGGAGTGGCCCAGACAAAAATTCAGACAGAGGGAAGGAACCCTGTTATGCAGTTCCATAGTGTGGAGGAATGAAAGTACTATTGCCTGCCCGTGAAACTGTTTCCTAGCTGCCGAATGTAAACAAATGAGGAACGCAGTCAAAATTAACATATTGCAATTTATGTATATGTAGGAGATTTGGTTATAAAGGAGAATAATTCCATAAAACTAATATGTGCATATAATTTATATGTGTCCATTCTAGGTTAAAATATTTGTGAGAAGTGAGAGAGTGCTCGACTGCATCCGACATTGTGCTATTTAATAAATTTCAACAAAATAGGGTTAAAAGTCACAATTTTGATTTGAATGAATTTGGCCAGTTTATCTTACTGGAGAATATTTTGTATGAAAATTGTAAAATAAATTATTATTTTTTATGATAAGGAGAAGTGGGTCCCCAGGGGAGGAAGTCAGGGTCCCTAGGGTGACTATTTCGCCCCAGTCCCCCTCTAGAATCAGCCCTGATTATATGTGTAATATAGGAAAATAAATTAGACAAAACTAAATACCACAGGGATTCGGCACGTTTGGGGGTACTAGTATATATATTGTGGTAAATACAGCATGGAGATATTTTGAAAGTCTTACATGTTGTATCTTTAGCCATGTTTTAGTGTACACACTCATCATTTATCGGTTTTACAATTGTTATTGTTACATACCGGTACATGTATACAGAGCAATCAAATATTATCAAAATTCTTATTTATTTTACAACGATTGTGAAGCAAGTTTTAATAACTTATATTAATCACTGTCGTTGGCACGGATGTCATATATTCGTCATTCCTTTGGGAGGAAACCGGAGACCATTGTACCATCTCATATACTTCCCAGTCTGAGGATCGCACCCGTGTTGCATTGGTGAGAAGTCCTGTTATTCTATGACAGATGACATATATTCTGGATACTGTAACAAGATACTTAATGATTAGATGGAAGCTCAAACCATAATTCACTGCAATTAACACATGTATATACCTAGGTGTTTATATATTTACATGGATGTTTATATATTTACACGGATGTTTATATATTTACACAGATGTTTACATGTATATATTTACACAAATGTTTATATATTTACACAAATGTTTATATATTTACACAGATGTTTATATATTTACACAGATGTTTACATGTATATATTTACACAAATGTTTATATATTTACACAGATGGTTATATATTTACACAGATGTTTACATGTATATATTTACACAAATGTTTATATATTTACACAAATGTTTATATATTTACACGGATGTTTATATATTTACACGGATATTTATATATTTTCACGGATGTTTACATGTATATATTTACACAAATGTTTATATATTTACACGGATGTTTATATATTTACACAATGTTTACATGTATATATTTACACGGATGTTTATATATTTAAACTGATGTTTATATATTTACACGGATGTTTATATATTTACACAGATGTTTATATATTTACATGGATGTTTATATATTTACACAGATGTTTATATTTACACGGATGTTTATATATTTACACGGATGTTTATAATTTACACGGATGTTTATATATTTACACGGATGTTATGTATTTACACAGATGTTATATATTTACAGATTTTTATTAACAGATGTTTATATTTTACACGATGTTTATTATTAACGGATGTTTTATATTTACACAGATGTTTATATTACACGGATGTTTATATATTTACACAGATTATGTATTTACACATATGTTTATATATTTACATGGATGTTTATATATTTACACGGATGTTTATATATTTACACAGATGTTTATATATTTACACGGATGTTTATATATTTACACAGATTATGTATTTACACATATGTTTATATATTTACATGGATGTTTATATATTTACACGGATGTTTATATATTTACACAGATTATGTATTTACACATATGTTTATATATTTACACCGATGTTTATATATTTACACAGATGTTTATATATTTACATGGATGTTTATATATTTACACGGATGTTTATATATTTACACCGATGTTTATATATTTACACATATGTTTATATATTTACATGGATGTTTATATATTTACACCGATGTTTATATATTTACACAGATGTTTATATATTTACACGGATGTTTATATATTTACACGGATGTTTATATATTTACACGGATGTTTATATATTTACACGGATGTTTATATATTTACACAGATGTTTATATATTTACACGGATGTTTCTATATTTACACAGATGTTTATATATTTACACAGATGTTTATATATTTACACAGATGTTTATATATTTACACGGATGTTTATATATTTACACAGATGTTTATATATTTACACGGATGTTTATATATTTACACAGATTATGTATTTACACATGTTTATATATTTACATGGATGTTTATATATTGTTATTTTACACGGATGTTTATATATTTACATGGATGTTATATATTACACGATTTTATATTTACAATATTTACAGAGTTTTATATTTACACGATGATGTTTATATATTACACAGATGTTTATATATTTACACCGATGTTTATATATTTACACAGATTATGTATTTACACATGTTTATATATTTACACAGATGTTTATATATTTACACGGATGTTTATATATTTACACAGATTATGTATTTACACATATGTTTATATATTTACATGGATGTTTATATATTTACACGGATGTTTATATATTACACAGATGTTTATATATTTACACGGATGTTTATATATTTACACAGATTGTATTTACACATGTTTATATATTTACACGGATGTTTATATATTTACACAGATGTTTATATATTTACACGGATGTTTATATATTTACACAGATTATGTATTTACACATGTTTATATATTTACACGGATGTTTATATATTTACATGGATGTTTATATATTTACACGGATGTTTATATATTTACACCGATGTTTATATATTTACACATATGTTTATATATTTACACATATGTTTATATATTTACACATATGTTTATATATTTACACAGATGTTTATGTATTTACACAGATGTTTATATATTTACATGGGGTGTTTATATATTTACACAGATGTTTATATATTTACACGGATGTTTATATATTTACATGGATGTTTATATATTTACACCGATGTTTACATGTATATATTTACACAAATGTTTATATATTTACACGGGTGTTTATATATTTACACAGATGTTTACATGTATATATTTACACAAATGTTTATATATTTACACGGGTGTTTATATATTTACACGGATGTTTATATATTTACACCGATGTTTATATATTTACACAGATGTTTATATATTTACATGGGTGTTTATATATTTACACGAATGTTTATATATTTACACGGGTGTTTATATATTTACACGGGTGTGTATATATTTATAGGGATCGGCAGCGGAAGACGGGAACAATATCGTGTAGTGTTTGTATGGAGGACTACCAAACAAACATCAACTGTATCCTTTATATATTTGTGGGCAGCCATGTCCGTATTATGTTTAGCTTTATGTCTATGTTAGGGTTTTTTCTAAAGCATAATGGCAGATCGCTCTGCCTTGCCCATTTAAAGTCCCGCCATTTTACAATTTAACCTCACCCTTTTGCCTTTTAAAAAAATGTTTTTTTTACATATATGCCTCAACAGGTGTGTGCCTTCTGGCAGCTGACCTATAAACTTAGAACTCGTCCTCCCAGACCAATAAGTACTGCCTTACTCTATGGGCTAACCCCAAAATACAATATACACCATCGTGCACCTCATATTACACCCTGTCACTTTTCTGCCCCTTATTAGACGCACACACCCTAGAAGAAACCCTAATGTTATACTGATGTCAATCGTTCAGTACAGTTATTAATATTATAAGAAATAGGTGTTACGTGCAAAGTTTAGATAGATAAAGGGATAAAAACTCTACAAGACTATTATTATAAACACTATCTGACTTTTGGGGGTCGAGCCGCTCAGCAAAGATGTTTAAGCTGGGCTAGACTGAACGTGTACGGTGGGGATATTCCAGGCCTAAACTTCTAGGGAAGAAAGAGTTTAAGTGATACTGTGTCCTGGTAAATGGTATTAGGTAGTTCAGGTTCCTGGTGTGGACAAGATGGTGGTAGTCAACAAACACAAGGCTATTTTGTATTTTATATGGTATTAGGTAGTTCAGGTTCCTGGTGTGGACAAGATGGTGGTAGTCAACAAACACAAGGCTATTTTGTATTTTATATGGTATTAGATAGTTCAGGTTTCTAGTGTGGACAATATGGTGGTAGTCAACAAACACAAGGCTATTTTGTATTTTATATGGTATTAGGTAGTTCAGGTTTCTAGTGTGGACAAGATGGTGGTAGTCAACAAACACAAGGCTATTTTGTATTTTATATGGTATTAGGTAGTTCAGGTTTCTAGTGTGGACAACATGGTGGTAGTCAACAAACACAAGGCTATTTTGTATTTTATAAAGGAAGGGGACAGCACTGATGTTTCGTTGCTGTTCAATGGTTGGCCAGTTTAGGTCGTAGATCATTTTGGTCACGCTACTGGTATAATTATAATCATTAAATATGCATCTGTATTATTTATTTGTTTTTGTGCCGCGAAGGACACCATTTATTAACATAATGTTAAATCAGACATGTTGAAACATAACAAATAATAATGTGAAATAAGACATATATATATATATATATATATATATATATAAGCCACCTTTACAGTTCGATCCCCTGTCTGACCCTAATAAAATGAACAGTCTTTCAGATGGGACGTTAAACCGAGGTCTCGTGTCGGTGCTTTACACCGTGCACATAAAAGAACCAGAGGAGATTCTGGAACGGGTCTCTCTCTGTATCATTGCACTATCCTCCAAAATCTAAAATGACTAATATCTTCAGGAGGCGTCGCTCATATGGGCAACCGGTAGCGACGATAAATAAACGTAATAAAAAAACCCTTTACAGTATGTTACAGACGGATCTGTAGTCGAGTGGTAACATGCTGGACTGGTAATCCAGTGATCACAGGTTCGATCCCCCGTCTGACCCTAATAAAATTAACAGTCTTTCAGATGGGAAGTTAAACCAAGGTCTCGTGTCGGTGCTTTACACCGTGCACGTAAAAGAACCAGAGGAGACTCTGGAATGGGTCTCTGTCTGTATCGCTGCACTATCCTCCAAAATCTAAAATGACTAATATCTTCAGGAGGCGTCGCTCATATGGGTAACTGGTAGCGACGATAAATAAACGTAAAACACACACACAATATGTTCAAGTTGTTTATACATGTGCGAATATTTCAATCTTGACAATTCAATCTGTATTATTGAATTAGTCAAGACAATGGAGCAGAATTGTACACACTACAATTGTTGTAGTCACCAACATCACACTTTCATTTATAGTATTATGTTTATCCTCCAACAACCTGTTCTGTTTTTAATTTTTGAATAAAAACCACTAGTGTCGCATCCAAAAATAAGCTCTATCAGTGAACCTCAAACACAGATACACTTTTTTCGGCCTTATGGAAATATAATTAATATATATATATAAAATTGCAAAATTTGATTCATAGCCCATTTTGCCTCTTCTCTCCCTCGTGGCAATGGATTCCATCAGGAATGAGGTCTCGAGAGTGATTTACATTTGTATATAAGTTGAAATAACTTGTTTCGCAATCGAGCTAAAATAAATTTGTATAAACTAAAATTAACCCATTTCATTCTGGATACATTTAATGGCTTTTGCAAACAACATAGATCCAGATCAGCCGCAGCATAACGCTGTGGCTGATCTGGATCTATGTTGTTTGCTACATAGCCAATTGTCTTAGCAAGATCATCTGAATAGCAAACAGCATAGAGCCTGATCAGACGGCATGTTCCGTGGCGGCTGATATGGCTCTATATTCTTTGCAAATATTGTTTGAACGGTATCCAGAATCAAATTGGTTAAATGAGATAAATTGAGAAAACAAAGATACATCTCTATAGATTTCTTCCAGTTATGATGCATGGGAAGCATGCGTCGGGATGTTATCCAGGTTTGTATTGCCTATAGAATATGTACAAGACATGTGGTGACAAAGTATACCATAAAAAATAATGTACAGCTTATAGTTTATACAAATTTATTTTAGCTCGATTGTGTAACAAGTTCTTACAACTAACATTAATCACTCTCGAGACCTCATTCCTGATGGAATCCATCGCCACGAGGGAGAGAGAAGAGGCAACGTGGAAACGTACAGCTTGCATTCAATTGTAAAAATTGACAATAATATTTCACTTATGAACATAGAAAGCTGTTACTATCATTTAGTTTCTCGCTGAATCCAGTTTTAGCGTAGTTTCCTTGACAGAACTCCAGATTTATCGGAGGCTATAGACGTATACAGTGATTGGATAGATGCATGTGAACAGGCCAACCAATAGCATACTGACCAACACTTTCTCTACAGTTGTGTTCATATTTTAAAAACATGATATTTCTATTTTAGCAGTGGAATCTTTCGTTTTTCGATAATTGATATGATCTCATGATACTTGTAATAGTGTATTGAATTTTAAGCCAGGAAGCTATTCAGCGGGCTTGCAGAATGGTGGTGATTCTACCAGTGTGTCCACCCGTGCCAGAATAAATACTCGAACGTGCACCTGACATCTTCCTTGCTATATGACCATAGCCGTGAGAATCTACAAATGAATAAAATCAAATATTTCATTCACAATTTGTTCAATGTATCTTAATTAAGGAATGAATCGCGAGTTAATAGTTTCCATTGGGGTATGAACTACATTGGTTGTGTTTAAAATTACCATGGATGCCTTCGGCCTCCATGCCCTTTAAACACACTCAATGTAGTTCATACCCCAATGGAAACTATTAACTCGCGATTCATTACTTATATTTACATTAATTATTCTTATCAATGAATATCACACTTTCCAATTAAAATGTATTTAGTCCAACTTTGCGCCTTATCGTGTGGCGAGGATCTAATAACTAGATCATCGTTGGAACAGCGTAAACTGTAAGACACGCCTTTTCTCACGACGAACGCTGCCTATCACTGCGAATGCGCATGTCCGTAACATCGAGTGCACACGTCGTCTGCATATTATTAGTTGGAAACCATCATTGTATACAAACAGGACACATACGTTCATTGAAGGAAATGCAATAGCGATGTAAATAATTTATGGTATTAGGTAGCTATGTTAGATGATTGCATGGTGTGTGGAAGCTTGATGATTGAGAATATCTTTTATGGTTATGGTTTTAGCTATTGAGAGACATTGTTTATATTTCGATACATTGCTGGTGATTCGATATATTGCTGGTGATTCGATACATTGCTGGTGTATCAATACATTGCTGGTGATTTGATACATTGCTGGTGATTCGATACATTGCTACATTGCTGGTGTATCGATACATTGCTGGTGTATCGATACATTGCTGGTGATTCGATACATTGCTGGTGATTCGATACATTGCTGGTGTTTCTATTACTCCTTTTGCCAAATAAAGTTCTTAGAGTTCTCTTGTCAGAAATTAATAATTTAATACAGGGAATGCCTTACCGCACGGTCAGGGTTGTACAGCCTATAGGTAACGTAATCGACATAATGTACGTGACACATCATGCATGTGTTCAAAAATATACATGAAAAAGAACATAAAACTTACAAATCAAAACCAAATTTACATCCAATATTTTTGGCTGTTATGCTCATATGATCAATTCTCATCGTTGATGTCACCGTTTTGGACTTGTATCTAGCCGCTGCATGTTGAAATGTTTTCAACTCGAAATTTTTTGGTCTCGAGCTGAAAGTGACGTGATTTGTGACTTCTATTATGACGTCATTTTCAGTGGTCGTCTAAGCATGACGTTCTAGCCCAATTTAGCGCACGGTTGCATTGTTTTGTATCATAAAAACACTTACCAACCTTTGTATGCTTAAGTGAATGTAATCTGGAATTCCCCCCAAACTGAAAACATTTCTTGGTCTCCAATTTTTTTCGAAAACCTGTGTAAACCGGAACCCCTCTTTTACGAATGCCGAGAATTATCAACAACAAAAAATACATGTATTTTTAGCTGTAATTTACCACTGTTAACTGGACAGCAACTTGACTAGATCAAATATTAAACTCTCTTTTAAACAAACAATGTTCAGCTCTTTTATTCAGTATTATGTATTGTACACTTAAGATTTACGAGTTATTTACACATTATAAAACGTGTCTCAGCCTCCGTTTAAGCATTGCAGAGTTGAACTGCCAATATAGGAGAAATCTACCCCACAGTCACTATGAAAACCACTCTAAATCGAACTTTACCTCTCACCATTAGGTTTACGGTACTTTTAAGCATTGCAGAGTTGAACTGTCAATATAGGAGAAATCTACCCCAACTCTACACTCACTAAACCACTCTAAAATCGAACTTTACCTCTCGCCAATAGGTTTACGGGGGGTTTCACTGTATTAATTGCAACAAGTTTTTATGAAGATTGAGCTCAAAATTCTGACTTACCTTTGCTTGATATGTGAGCATGTTCTAAGTGCAAGTACATGTACTAAATGCTTGATATGTGAGCATGTTCTAAGTGCAGGTACATGTACTAAATGCTTGATATGTGAGCATGTTCTATGTGCAAGTACATGTACTAAATGCTTGATATGTGAGCATGTTCTAAGTGCAAGTATATGTGCTAAATGCTTGATATGTGAGCATGTTCTAAGTGCAAGTACATGTACTAAATGCTTGATATGTGAGCATGTTCTAAGTGCAAGTACATGTACTAAACGCTTGATATGTGAGCATGTTCTAAGTGCAAGTACATGTACTAAATGCTTGTTATGTGAGCATGTTCTATGTGCAAGTACATGTACTAAATGCTTGATATGTGAGCATGTTCTAAGTGCAGGTACATGTACTAAATGCTTGATATGTGAGCATGTTCTAAGTGCAAGTACATGTACTAACTGCTTGATATGTGAGCATGTTCTAAGTGCAAGCACATGTTCTAAGTGCACATACATGTTCTAAGTGCAAATATATGTTCTAAATGTAAGTACATGTTCTAAGTGCAAGTACATGTTCTAAGTGCACATACATGTTCTAAGTGCACATACATGTTCTAAGTGTACATACATGTTCTAAGTGCAAACATGTTCTAAGTGCACATACATGTTCTAAGTGTACATACATGTTCTAAGTGTACATACATGTTCTAAGTGCATACATGTTCTAAGTGTAAGTACATGTTCTAAGTGTAAGTATGTATTCTAAGTGTAAGTATGTGTTCTAAGTGCAAATACGTGTTCTAAGTGCAAGTACATGTTCTAAGTGCAAGTACGTGTTCTAAGTGCGCCTGTTTGCAGTCGGATACATAATCATTACCTGAGGTTTAATTGGATTTTAATATTAATTGAAACAAGTTTTATGAAGAATGTATTCCATATTCTGACTTACCTTGTCTTGATATGTGAGCATGTTGTGAGCAAGTACTAAGTGTGGCTGTTTGCAATCGTATACATAATCATTACATGAGGTTTAATTGGATTTTAATTGTATGTTGTATTAAAAATGATTTGGTCGGCTCTTCTAAATTATTTCTGAAAATCCGTAAGACACAAATTTAAACCAAGAAGTAATCTGCATGGACATGGAATTTAAATGCACATTAATTTAAAGGCACATTAATTTAAAGGCACAATCGTAGCGGCTCCAGAAGAGCTCGAACTCCGAACCTTTCGCACCTGAAGCATCCACTGCGCTATCACGACTTCCACTATAACATAGATAGAGGAGTGCGTTATAATTTCGAGCATTTACTTTTGAGCTGTTTATTGTCATTTGGCTGTATTTATATAAAATTATAAATATTCATAAGTGTGTCTAATTTAAAAGATATTGTAAGTAAAATGTCAATAAATCACCGAAAATATTCCAATGTGTATACTTTTATATTGTCATATTCAGTCAGTTCATTCAATATATATACGGTATATAAATACAACAGGATATCTGAAATGGATTGGAAAACAAGCTGAGAGCTTATGTAAATTCCTTTCCATGAGGATGTTACAATATACAGTTGTTAGCATTGAGAGGTTAGTGAGACATGACGGGCATTGTCTTGAGTTCTTACATTTAATACATGTTTATTATATCTCATATAGGTCGCTGACTTGTATACCACTGTAACCTATCATCACTGATGGTCACGGGTTCGAGCCCCACTCAGGCTGTGTTTCATTTATATAAAAGAGTTGGCAGTTTCTTAAGGAGGTTGGTGCACCCAAGTACTGGTTAACCGCTGAAGCATGCCCAGGAAAGGTGTTGTTAAGTAAACTGCCCGCCGGCGATATAGCCCGAAATGCACGATGCAGGCATAAAACCCAAAATATAACATAACATGTACTACTCGATGTAAAATTCCCATTGACCAATAGTCAAAATTATTTAATAGTCGCCTTCGAGATAATAGTTACGGTCAATATTTTCGGTAATATTCACTCTTTGGCTTACAGTCTGTATCAGTAAAACGCTCATTGGGATATTGCTAAAAACAAAGCACATCTCTTAATAAGTAGTGGGTTTGGCACAATAAAATAAATATTGCATTCCTGAGTATATGAACAATATAACGTTTTTGGTTTGGGACTTCAACTTCTTACTGCCGAACAATCAGCAATGATTATGATTGACAGGCGCAGTCTAGAACAGTTGGTTAATCTAAAATGTTATGTGCAAGTTAAAAAGATAAAAGGATCTATAAAGCTATAGTTGAAAGCAGACAGTGCATATATTTTTTAAGCTTTATTTATTTTACAACGATTGCAAAGCAAGTTCTAACAACTTATATTAATCACTCTCGTTGGCGCCGATGAAAGCGTATATGTGGTCATTCGTGTGGGAGGAAACCGGAGTACCCGGAGCTAACCCACCTGTCCGATCTGGCGAACACCGTACCATCTCACATACTTCCCGGTCCGAGGATCGAACCAGGGTTGCATTGGTGAGAAGCGAGCGTGCTAACCACTACATATATTAGAGAGAGAGTTTGCGTCCAAGCTGCTAACAAAGGGTGGCTTAACCCTTTCAACACCACAGACCTCTATAATAGGCTTACAAAAAGTGTAGATCCAGATGAGCCGGCTCGTGACGAGCCGTCTCATCAGGATCTGCACTTTTTGCCAGTGATATGACTATTTTTAGACATAATTACCCATTTTGATAAATGAACTTGTCCAAATGTGAGTTTCTGATTCATTTATTGGTTTATGAATATCATGGACCAGTCCATGTGAGTTACTTGGTGTTGAATGGCTTAAACAGTATTTATTGCAATACATAAATCACATATAAAATGCAACGACATACATAATACATAATGCAACGACATACATAATACATAATGCAAAGGGGTGGATGTACAGAATGAGACAAACATAATTGTTACTTTCTTTTTACATACAGGGTATGCTACAGGAGGACAATATGGAACCAAATACATGTAGAGTAGTGCTACATATGTCTGTACTTAAATCATGTACACACTTACAGAAACATACACTGTGGAATTTCGTATAATTCCGCCATTCAAAAACGTAATCTAGCCACTGTCCAGTTAATTAATATGTTTTCTTGATAGCCAATCGGATCTGTAGTCCAGTGGATAACACATTGGACTGGTAATCCAGGGATCGCAGGTTCGATCCCCCGTCTGACTAAAATTAAATTAACAGTCTTTCAGTTGGGATTTTAAACCGAGATTTCGTGTCGGTATATACATCGTGCACATAAAAGAACCAGAGGAGATTCTGGAATGAGTCTGTCTGTATCATTGCACTACCCTCCAAAAATCTAAAATGACTAATCTCTTCGGAGGCGTAGTTCATATGGGAAACCGGTAGCGACGATAAATAAACATAAAACATACGAGTAGTATACACGCTATCACGACTTCCCCTATGGTCAGTTTTAAACATGCTATCATCAGTTTAATGATAAACAGTTCGTTGCTGTTTTAAGTTGGGTTAACTCTATTTTTAAAGTGAATAATGTTGTGTCCCATGAATGACCGTTAAACTCTTAGTTTATACAAATTTATTTTAGCTCGATTGCGAAACAAGTTATTTCAACTTATATAAATCACTCTCGAGACCTCATTCCTGATGGAATCCATCGCCACGAGGGAGAGGGAAGAAGCAACGTGGAATTTAAATGCCTTGCCTAAGGGCACAATCGTAACGGCTCCAGTGGGGCTCGAACCCCGGACCTGAAGCGAACGCGCATCCACGTTAAACTCTAAATGTGATCTTCTAAACGTTCACACTTTGATCAGCACTTCAATATAATAAGTGTATATTTACAAGTATGGGGTAATACATTGCGGAATAATACAATTACAATACAATCATTTACATTCAAATAATGGTCTAACCAAATAAACGTGCTCAAATGCTACCGTATGTTTCAATCAAGCATAAAGGACAATCGATTTTTTAGAGTAATAAATCAGAGCATTTAAATATTTAAAGCGCTGTTACATTGTGCTTACATGTATGAACATAATAAAAGTTTATAAATTATTGCAACCGACGTGTAATTCAGTACAGTTTATGCTATCGTGTACATATATTTGATTGCATAAGCAACTTTGATCGAATGTTAATAACATATTAAACTGTATTAAAGAGCAGGACAATGAGACGGATACATACAAAGGTACTGATTTACAATTGCTTTGTTCTAATTTACGTGTAAATGAATCGTTTGTTTTTGGTTTGGGACTTCAACTTCTTACTGACGAACAATCAGTTAATTATGATTGGCAGGCGCAGTCTAGAACAGTTAGTTAATCTAAACTGTTATGTGCACGTTAAAAAGATAAAAGGATTTACAAAGCTATAGTTGAAAGCAGACAGTACATAGATTTATTTAATTTTTTTATTTATTTTACAACGATTGCGAAGCAAGTTTTAACAACTTATATTAATCACTCTCGATGGCGCCGATGAAAGCGTATTTGTGGTCATTCGTGTAGGAGGAAACCGGAGTACCCGGAGAAAGCCCACATGTCCGAGCTGGCGACCGCCGTACCATCTCACATACTTCCCCGTCCGAGGATCGAACCAGGGTTGCATTGGTGAGAAGCGAGCGTGCTAACCACTACATAGATTAGAGAGAGAGTTTGCGTCCAAGCTGCTAACAAAGGGTGGCTTAACCCTTTCAACACCACATACCTCTATAATAGGCTTACAAAAAGTGTAGATCCAGATGAGCCGTCTCATCAGGATCTGCACTTTTTGCCAGTGATATGACTATTTTTAGACATAATTACCCATTTTGATAAATGAACTTGTCCAACTGTGATTTTCTGATTCATTTATTGGTTTATGAATATCATGGACCAGTCCATGTGAGTTACTTGGTGTTGAATGGCTTAAACAGTATTTATTGCAAGACATAAATCACATATAACATGCAACGACATACATAATACATCACATATAACATACAACGATATACATAATACATCACATATAACATGCAACGACATACATAATACATCACATATAACATACAACGACATACATAATACATCACATATAACATACAACGATAAACATCACATATAACATGCAACGATATACATAATACATCACATATAACATACAACGACATACATAATACATCACATATAACATACAACGACATACATAATGCATTACATATAACATACAACGACATACATAATACATCACATATAACATACAACGACATACATAATACATCACATATAACATACAACGACATACATCACATATAACATACAACGACATACATAATACATCACATATAACATACAACGACATACATAATACATCACATATAACATACAACGACATACATAATACATCACATATAACATACAACGATATACATCACATATAACATGCAACGATATACATAATGCATCACATATAACATACAACGACATACATAATACATCACATATAACATACAACGACATACATAATACATCACATATAACATACAACGACATACATCACATATAACATGCAACGATATACATAATACATCACATATAACATACAACGACATACATCACATATAACATACAAGGACTTACATAATACATCACATATAACATACAACGACATACATAATACATCACATATAACATACAACGACATACATAATACATCACATATAACATACAACGACATACATTTCACATATAACATACAACGACATACATTACATATAACATACAACGAATACATATCATCACATATAACATACAACGACATACATAATACATCACATATAACATACAACGACATACATAATGCATCACATATAACATACAACGACATACATAATACATCACATATAACATACAACGACATACATAATGCATCACATATAACATGCAACGACATACATCACATATAACATACAACGACATACATAATACATCACATATAACATACAACGACATACATCACATATAACATGCAACGATATACATAATACATCACATATAACATACAACGACATACATCACATATAACATGCAACGACATACATAATACATCACATATAACATGCAACGACATACATAATACATCACATATAACATACAACGACATACATAATACATCACATATAACATGCAACGACATACATAATACATCACATATAACATGCAACGACATACATAATACATCACATATAACATGCAACGACATACATAATACATCACATATAACATGCAACGACATACATAATACATAATGCAACGACATACACGATACATAATGCAACGACATACATAATACATAATGCAACGACATACACGATACATAATGCAACGACATACATCACATATAACATACAACGACATACATAATACATAATGCAACGACATACACGATACATAATGCAACGACATACACGATACATAATGCAACGACATACACGATACATAATGCAACGACATACACGATACATAATGCAACGACATACATCACATATAACATACAACGACATACATACTACATAATGCAACGACATACACGATACATAATGCAACGACATACACGATACATAATGCAATGACATACACGATACATAATGCAACGACATACATAATACATAATGCAACGACATACATCACATATAACATACAACGACATACATAATACATAATGCAACGACATACATAATACATAATGCAACGACATACATAATACATAATGCAACGACATACATAATACATAATGCAACGACATACATAAATAATCAACGACATACATAATACATAATGCAACGACATACATAATACATAATGCAACGACATACATAATACATAATGCAACGACATACATAATACATAATGCAACGACATACATAATACATAATGCAACGACATACATAATACATAATGCAACGACATACATAATACATAATGCAACGACATACACATATACATATGAACAATACATAATGCAACGACTACATAATACATAAGCAACGACATACATAATACATAATGCAACGACATACATATATATAACATACAACGACATACATAATACATAATGCAACGACATACATAATACATAATGCAACGACATACATAATACATAATGCAACGACATACATAATACATAATGCAACGACATACATAATACATAATGCAACGACATACATAATACAAATGCAACGACATACATAATACATAATGCAACGACATACATAACATACAACGACATACATATACATAATGCAACGACATACATAATACATAATGCAACGACATACATAATACATAATGCAACGACATACATCACATATAATACAACGACATACAATACATAATGCAACGACATACATAATACATAAGCAACGACATACATAATACATAATGAACGACATACATAAACATAATGCAACGACATACATTTTTTGTAATACATAATGCAACGACATACATAATACATAATGCAACGACATACATAATACATAATGCAACGACATACATAATACATAATGCAACGACATACATAATACATAATGCAACGACATACATAATACATAATGCAACGACATATAAAATGCAACGACATACATAATACATAATGCAACGACATACATAATACATAATGCAACGACATACATAATACATAATGCAACGACATACATAATACATAATGCAACGACATACATAATACATAATGCAACGACATACATAATACATAATGCAACGACATACATAATACATAATGCAACGACATACATAATACATAATGCAACGACATACATATACATAATGCAACGACATACATAATACATAATGCAACGACATACATAATACATAATGCAACGACATACATATACATATGCAACGACATACATAATACATAATGCAACGACATACATAATACATAATGCAACGACATACATAATACATAATGCAACGACATACATAATACATAATGCAACGACATACATAATACATAATGCAACGACATACATAACATATAACATGCAACGACATACATAATACATATATATGCAACGACATACATAATACATAATGCATATATACAACGACATACATAATACATAATACATATACATACAACGACATACATAATACATAATACATTATACAACGACATACATAATACATAATACATAATACAACGACATACATAATACATAATGCAACGACATACATAATACATAATCCATAATACAACGACATACATAATACATAATGCAATAACATACAACGACATACATAATACATCCATATAACATACAACGACATACATAATACATAATGCAACGACATACATAATACATAATGCAATACATACAACGACATACATAATACATAATCACATATAACATACAACGACATACATAATACATAATCACATATAACATACAACGACATACATAATACATAATACATATAACATACAACGACATACATAATACATAATACATATAACATACAACGACATACATAATACATAATGCAACGACATACATAATACATATAACGACATACATAATACATAATGCAACGACATACATAATACATAATGCAACGACATACATAATACATATGCAACGACATACATAATACATAATGCAACGACATACATAATACATAATGCAACGACATACATAATACATAATGCAACGACATACATAATACATAATGCAACGACATACATAATACATAATGCAACGACATACATAATGCAACGACATACATAATACATAATGCAACGACATACATAATACATAATGCAACGACATACATAATACATAATGCAACGACATACATAATACATAATGCAACGACATACATAATACATAATGCAACGACATACATAATACATAATGCAAAGGATCAAGTAGGAAGCTAAAAGTAGCTTATATAAAACATGTTCCTTATAAAAACGTGTTTCTTTGGTTTGGGACTTGGAGAATTGAATACTGGTTTCTACCCAGGAAATGCGGGCGGTTTTCTCCACCACAACATACGGTCCATGATGATGCCCCATAGTCCTGTATAAAACAAAAGTAGAACAGTAGAAAGATTAGTCCCGCTCAGACCGTGTCTCATTTATATGAGTGCGGTATCTTTCACCTTCCCCATGAACACATAAATTTACTAATATACGTCTTCACTCAGTTGCTTAAAGTTGATAGCAGTTGAAATATAAAGTTTATTTATTTAACAACGATTCCGAAACATGCTGTAGCAACTTATATTATTCACACTCGTTGGCGCATATTTTGTTGTCATTCGTGTGGGAGTAAACCAGAATACCCGGAGAAAACCCACATGTCCGTTCTGGCTACAGTGGTACCACTTCACACACTTCCCTGTCAGAGGATCGCACCCTTGTTGCATTGGTGAGAAGCGAGTTGCTAACCACTGCGCTAATCGGACATCCTAGCATGTGTTCCAGTCTGTCGATTTTTCACTTTTTATCTTCTTGCAAAATGACACCAGAAACTCGATACAGCCCAATTAATGGTCTCGGTGTTAAATATATATTTATTTGACTGACCAGGGAAACTATATCGACGCCTGTTCCCAGACTACGGACAGCCGACTGGTAACAGTTGTCCAGTCTTTTGAGCTTTTTTGTCCCGAGGATAAACGCGTAAGTAGGCCACCTTGACGACATTCCAATGCTGACGCCCAAATGCATTTATGTGGTGGCGACTTTAAATAAACTTATATAGATAGATCCAATGCTGAATGGTGAAGTACGAACCAGTGTGTCGCTCCGCAGCATTTCAGTGACTGGCGGTTTCCCTGGTAGACCAACCTACCATCCGCATGAAAACATGAAAAATTGGCCAAAATCGCAAAATTTGCATAAAATTGCACTGAAGTATTGAACATATATATATGTCGTTTCCATTTGCAATCATTGTTAATCACAAATCGCAACTGTTGAGATCACTAATTCGTTTATCAAAAACTATCGTCTTTGTAGGCAGAATTTCAACGAGAGCTGGAAGAGGCAGGGGACCGGCTTGTGGCTGTTGATTTCACGGCTGAATGGTGTACAAAGAACGCTGACGTAACAAGGAGAATAAATGACGCAATGACTAAACCAGAATTCGCAGAAGTTGTGTTTCTACTGGTGGATGTTGATGATAACGAGGTGGAGAGTAATGATTACACGTTACGTTTGAGTTTCTATTGGTATTAATTTTCTCATAAGCGTCTAACCCGGGTTCGATCCGCGGACCGGGAAGTATGTGAAATGGTACGGTGGTCGCCAGATCTAACAGGTGGGTTTTCTCCGGGTACTCCGGTTTCCTCCCACACGAATGACCACATTTACGCTTACTATATTAAGTTATTAAAGCTTGTTTCGCAATCGTTGTAAAATAAATAAAGTTTGAACTTAAAGCGTTCCATATGGTGAGTTACATGGTTGATTCTCAAAGTGACCCTTTGTTTGAACATGAATCATGTTGATGATTTTCCTTTCATGTCAAAATAAACACAACCGGACATTAAGAATAAACGTGTGTATTAATGTGATTACTATGGCCCAACGATAACGTGTTATTTACAAGCATTACTATAAATAGGTTTGGAATAAGCCAAATCAATACGTAGGGTGTAATAAATAATCCTGTGTGCCAAGTAATGCATACATAAATGATAATAAACTTCTTTTTACCCGTACAGACGGATCTATAGTCTAGTGGTAACATGCTGGACTGGTAATCCAGGGATCGCAGGTTCGATCCCCCGTCTGACCCTAATAAAATTAACAGTCTTTCAGATGGGACGTTAAACCGAGGTCTCGTGTCGGTGCTTTACACCATGCACGTAAAAGAACCAGAGGAAACTCTGGAATGGGTCTCTGTCAGTATCATTGCACTATCCTCCAAAATCTAAAATGCCTAATCTCTTCAGGAGGCCTCGCTCAGGTAGCGACGATAAATAAACATAAAGCACACACTTTTTACCCGTTATAATAATATTAGTCCGTGCTATCTTCTTTCGCCGTAATCACGTTATCGTTGGGGTATAGTAATTGCTCGTACGTGCATAATATAACCATATTTTTTTCAGGACACACCCCCATTCTGCAAGGTGGGCTTTCTTCCTACCGTGCACTTTTACAGATTTGGTCACAAGGTAAGGGAGCAGTAATCACTTAATGTGACACTACATCGGTGAAATAAGCTAATTTCCTATTATATGGTATAATCCCCCCCCCCCACCCCCAATATTTGTAACATAACGTGAGTATTGTAGCTAATAATAAACAAGTGTCGTATGTATGTTCCATTAATGTCAAACCCTTTGCCGAGACGTATACATGTTTTTCTGTGCAAGCTTAGCCGACCTACGTGGTTAACAAGTACTAAGCGATGTGTGTGAGGTACACACGTGGCCTGACCGAGTATCGAACCCGGGACCGATCGATTCCAAATCCGACGTTTTACCACTGGACCACGGATGTATACGGCGTTTGTTAACATAACAACATAGTGTTAATAGTGTCAAGGGCCATGCGTAATGCAACGCGTGTATATCGAATAACAGCAATTTCAGGTACATATTTACGGTTATATCCCTCATTTGTGCATGTGCATATTTTATGTCCAAATACCCTTCAAATGTTTCCAATCGATCCTTTAAAGCGACACTATATCGTATGGAATTTTGTTTTATAAATTTTGAAATTGTACGTACAAGTACCAACGCTACTACCCATTAAACACTGTTCTTTGAAATAATAACTAACTGAACGTACTACTTTCCTGAATCGTTCGCGGTGCCTTGCGTACAATTGGAACGCATCGCTCTTTATTTGGCAATCAGAACAATCTAAGACCGCTATTTTAACATCCGCTATTGCCACACGCATGGGCATTGCTTGCTTGCATACGTTTGTTGATAGACAATTCTCGTGTGTTTATCGTCGCTACCAGTTGCCCCTGAAGAGATTAGTCATTTTCGATTTTTGGAGGATAGTGTCATGATACAGACAGATACACATTACAGAGTCTCCTATACGTGCGCGATGTAAAGCACCGACACGAGACCTCGGTTTAAAGTCCCATCTGAAAGATTGTTAATTCTATTAGGGTTAGACCACAGGAACTTGAAATTTTATCCATAAGCCACCAAAGGTCTCGTACCTCTATCCTAGGACACCCCCTCTATTTTTGTTTATCCATAAGCCACCAAAGGTCTCGTACCTCTATCCTAGGACACCCCCCTCTATTTTTTTAATAGAGGGGGTGTCCTAGGATAGAGGTACGAGACCTTTGGTGGCTTATGGATAACATTTCAAGTTCCTGTGGTCAGACGGAGGATCGAACCTGCGATCCCTGGATTACCAGTCCAGCGTGTTACCACTGGACTACCGATCCGTCTGTGACAATTCGCCTATACAGCGGTGCTATATTTTATTTGACCCCCCCCCCCCACCGTTACTGTGCAAATACTTGGAATTGTGTTATCCACACACTCATTGCAAATTACAATCTTTAAGGTACATTTTACCCCCCCCCCACATAAATATGCTGTATACATAGTTCCCATGGCCTGTGAAAATGGTCAAAAACACTGATAAGATCTTATCTTGGCAGCCATTTTGACGGGCACGTTTTATTAATGGCAATTTCATGATTTTACTAGTAATTCTTTAATTGCAATAACTTTATTAATTTTGGTTTCTTAATATAAAATTTGGTATGATTTTAAAGGTATTGAAATGTACTTTTCAAATATTAATTTATTTTTTGACAATGATGTATGGATTATAAATTATAAGAACCTAACTTGCACCTATTTTTGAAAGTCTATTTTCACAGTTGAAATATTAATATACGGGTAAATTATTATTTATTCGTTATTGATGAAAAATAAATATTTTATGAAGAAAACAAAATTACGCTACTATCTATTATATCTAATATTTGATCAACTTTGCTAATCAAAATGGCAGCCACAGTAGGAATGATGATGTCACACGGGAACTATGTATTGGGATATAGTGTCGTTTTTACATTTACACTCCTATGCTGCAGTAACATAACACATATTTCTCTATTCCTGTTTCAGGTTTCTGAAATATATGAAGATACAATGGACAACTTGACCTCTGTGTTACTGCTACACAGATGATAATTCTAGTGTTAAGCTCAATGTATCATTGATTCGCGTATAGACTGCACGTCAGATGCTGACATTGAAATAGTGGCCTCTGATTGGTTGAAACAATGTAGGGTGTGCACTTATGTCTTAACGATCGAATGCGGCATAATATGATTGGCTGAGCACATGTATTTTCCACAATAGTGAAAGTGACTTTATCCTTTAAAACATTAAAAATTTCATATAAAATATATCAGCTACATTTCGGATTATTTTAGAATGCTTGCAATATAGTTGATGAAAACATGTCGTGACCAATAAACAGAATATTGTATGTGAAGGTGGAACAGTCACCTCCAAACTATCCTCTGAGTAGGGGGCGGATGTCTTTAGTATTAAATTGTTTTTAATTAACCTTGTTGAAAAGTGCCATTTTCTGGTGTTTCAAAGCTAATGCTGTGGAAAGTAGTTGTTTGTTGCAAATTATTTTATATTCTAACACGACCCAGCTAATAACATACATACATGTAGAGTAAAATATACGGGTTATTCTGCGATATACCTACCTTGAACTATGCTGCGCGCGCACCGTGTTTTGGCTATTCCATTTATACAATGCGTGTAAAGTTTTATGAATGAAAGTCACGTGATGTTTGTAAAAAATACCGTGGGAATTCGCGGAAGTGAGCTATTTTTATTTTAGCTCGATTGCGAAACAAGTTCTTATAACTTATATTAATCACTCTCGAGACCTCATTCCTGGTGGAATCCATCGCCACGAGGGAGAGGGTTCATAGAGATAATCTCTTGTCCGTCTTGTTTTTCTATTAAGTAACGTTTCAGTTACTATTTTGTACAGTTTTATTTGACAAAATAAATACAATTATTGATCAGTTACAACCATTGTTCATTTATGCACTATATTGATATTTTCCATAAAAAATAACGTCATCACCCCATACGCGAGAGGATATTTCGAAAGCCAAATGCAGCGGCGTTTGAAGAAAATACTCCTTCAAAATTATTAGAAGTAAGCCGTGTTAGAATCGAAATAATAAGTATCAACCGTGGTATATCGCAGAATAACCCGAGTTTGAAGTTCTTATGCATAGAAATATATCACTCCGAAATTATTATTTCTTAATTAGAGGAAAATATAACATGTATAATTTAGGCCTATGACGATTTCAATAGCGGTGTCTGACCTGCTTCTCTTGTGCGTGCTATTCTTATTGTTGTATATCATAGATTCGCTTGTAGTCGGAATTTGATTTGCGTGCTATTCTTATTGTTGTATATCAGAGTTTGATTTGTGTGTCCTTTTTGCAATACAGTCAAACCTGTGTTAGTGGTCACCTCTATTACACAGCCAGTCTGTATTAAGCAGCCAGTTTCCACATTCCCAATATGTTGTTTTATTATGCATTTCACCTCTATTAAGCAACCACCTGTGATAAGCAGCCACTTTCTGTGATTCCTTGGATAGCTGCTTAAGACAGGTTTGACTGTATAGCATATATTGTCTTATTATCGGAATTTGATTTGCGTGCTATATGTATGGTCATATATCATAGATTCGTTATTATATAGTCGGAATTTGATTTGTGTGTGTGTGTGTTTACGTATATTTATCGTCGCTACCAGTTGCCCAAATGAGCTACGCCTCATGAAGAGATTAGTCATTATATATTTTGGAGGATGATGCAATGACACAGACAGACCCATAACGCACTGACAATGAGACATCTGTTTAAAGTCTATTAAGAGCTATTTTAGAATGGCATAGCGGGTGCGTAATTATGCTAGATCTAACGGTTTGGTGAACCAGGTAAAGGACGTAATTGTGCTAGATCTAACGGTTGGTGAACCAGGTAGCGGACGTAATTATGCTAGATCTAACGGTTGATGAACCAGGTAGCGGACGTAATTGCGCTAGATCTAACGGTTGATGAACCAAGTGAAGGACGTAATTGTGCTAGATCTAACGGTTGATGAACCAGGTAGCGGACGTAATTGTGCTAGATCTAACGGTTTGGTGAACCAGGTAGCGGACGTAATTGTGCTAGATCTAACGGTTTGGTGAACCAGGTAGCGGACGTAATTGTGCTAGATCTAACGGTTTGGTGAACCAGGTAGCGGACGTAATTGTGCTAGATCTAACGGTTTGGTGAACCAGGCAGCGGACGTAATTGTGCTAGATCTAACGGTTTGGTGAACCAGGCAGCGGACGTAATTGTGCTAGATCTAACGGTTTGGTGAACCAGGCAGCGGACGTAATTGTGCTAGATCTAACGGTTTGGTGAACCAGGTAGCGGACGTAACTATGCTAGATCTAAAGGTTTGGTGAACCAGGCAGTTGACGTAATTATGCTAGATCTAATGGTTTGGTGAACCAGGTAGCGGACGTAATTGTGCTAGATCTAACGGTTTGGTGAACCAGGTAAAGGACGTAATTGTGCTAGATCTAACGGTTGGTGAACCAGGTAGCGGACGTAATTATGCTAGATCTAACGGTTGGTGAACCAAGTAGCGGACGTACTTGTGCTAGATGTAACGGCTGGTGAACCAGGTAGCGGACGTAATTGTGCTAGATGTAACGGTTGGTGAACCAGGTAGCGGACGTAATTGTGCTAGATCTAACGGTTGGTGAACCAGGTAGCGGACGTAATTATGCTAGATCTTGCGGTTTGGTGAACCAGGTAGCGGACGTAATTATGCTAGATCTTGCGGTTGGTGAACCAGGTAGCGGACGTAATTGTGCTAGATGTAACGGTTGGTGAACCAGGTAGCGGACGTAATTGTGCTAGATCTTGCGGTTTGGTGAACCAGGTAGCGGAAGTAATTATGCTAGATCTTGCGGTTTGGTGAACAGGTAGCGGACGTAATTATGCTAGATCTTGCGGTTTGGTGAACCAGGTAGCGGACGTAATTGTGCTAGATGTAACGGTTGGTAAACCAGGTAGCGGACGTAATTATGCTAGATCTTGCGGTTTGGTGAACCAGATAGCGGACGTAATTGTGCTAGATCTTGCGGTTTGGTGAACCAGGTAGCGGACGTAATTATGCTAGATCTTGCAGTTTGGTGAACCAGGTAACGGACGTAATTATGCTAGATCTTGCGGTTTGGTGAACCAGGCAGTTGCCGTATTTATGCTAGATCTTACGGTTTGGTGAACCAGGTAGCGGACGTAATTATGCTAGATCTTGCGGTTTGGTGAACCAGGTAGCGGACGTAATTATGCTAGATCTTGCGGTTTGGTGAACCAGGCAGATGCCGTATTTATGCTAGATCTAACGGTTGGTGAACCTTGTAGTTGACGTACATGGTATAAATCAAACGGTTTGGTGAACCTGGTAGTTGAGGTACATTGTATAAATCTAACAGTTTGGTGAACATGGTAGTTGACGTACATTGTCTAAATCTAACAGTTTGGTGAACCTGGTAGTTGAAGTACATTATCTAGATATAACGGTTTGGTGAATCAGGTAGCTGACAGTGATGCACATGGTCTACATCAAACGGTTTGGTGAACCAGGTAGCGGATAGTGACGTGCATTGTCTAGATCTAACGGTTTGGTGAATCAGGTAGCTGACAGTGACGTACATGGTCTAGATCTAACGATTTGGTGAATTAGGTAGCTGACAGTGACGTACATGGTCTATATCTAACGGTTTGGTGAACCAGGTAGCTGACAGTGACGTACATGGTCTATATCTAACGGTGTGGTGAATCAGGTAGTGGATAGTGACGTACATGGTCTAGATCTAACGGTTTGGTGAATCAGGTAGTGGATAGTGACGTACATGGTCTAGATCTAACGGTTTGGTGAACCAGCTAGCGGACAGTGACGTACATGGTCTAGATCTAACGGTTTTGTGAATCAGGTAGCTGACAGTGACGTACATGGTCTATATCTAACGGTGTGTTGAATCAGGTAGCTGACAGTGACGTACATGGTCTAGATCTAACGGTTTTGTGAATCAGATAGCTGACAGTGACGTACATGGTCTATATCTAACGGTGTGGTGAATCAGGTAGCTGACAGTGACGTACATGGTCTAAATCTAACGGTTTGGTGAAGCAGGTAGCGGATATTGACGTACATGGTCTATATATAACGGTGTGGTGAATCAGGTAGATGACAGTGACGTACATGGTCTATATCTAACGGTGTGGTGAATCAGGTAGCGGATAGTGACGTACATGATCTATATCTAACGGTGTGGTGAATTAGGTAGCGGATAGTGGCGTACATGGTCTATATCTAACGTTTTGGTGAACCAGGTAGCGGACATCGACGTACATGGTCTATATATAACGGTTTGGTGAATCAGGTAGCTGGCAGTGACGTTCATGGTCTAGATATAACGGTTTGGTGAATCTGGTAGCGGATAGCGCCGTACATGGTCTAGATCTAACGGTTTGGTGAATCAGGTAGCGAACATTGTCTAGATCTAACGGTTTGGTGAATCAGGTAGCGAACAGTGACGTACATGGTCTAGATCTAACGGTTTGGTGAAGCAGGTAGCGGATAATGACGTACATGGTCCAGATCTAACGGTTTGGTGAAGCAGGTAGCCGACAGTGACGTACATGGTCTATATATAACGGTTTGGTGAATCAGGTGGCGGATAGTGGCGTACATGGTCTAGATCTAACGGTTTGGTGAACCAGGTAGCGGATAGTGGCGTACATGGTCTAGATCTAACGGTTTGGTGAATCAGGTAGCGGACAGTGATGTACATGGTCTAGATCTAACGGTTTGGTGAATCACGTAGCGGATAGTGACGTAAATGGTCTGGATTTAACGGTTTGGTGAATCAGGTAGCTGACAGCGACGTAAATGGTCTAGATCAAACGGTTTTGTGAACCAGGTAGCGGATAGTGGCGTACATGGTCTATATATATAACGGTTTGGTGAATCAGGTAGCAGACATCGACGTACATGGTCTATATATAACGGTTTGGTGAATCAGGTAGCTGGCAGTGACGTTCATGGTCTAGATCTAACGGTTTGGTGAATCAGGTAGCGGATAGCGACGTACATGGTCTAGATCTAACGGTTTGGTGAATCAGGTAGCGAACATTGTCTAGATCTAACGGTTTGGTGAATCAGGTAGCGAACAGTGACGTACATGGTCTAGATATAACGGTTTGGTGAACCGTGTAGCGTATAGTGACGTACATGATCTAGATCTAACGGTTTGGTTTAGCAGGTAGCGGATAATGACGTACATGGTCCAGATCTAACGGTTTGGTGAAGCAGGTAGCTGACAGTGACGTACATGGTCTATATATAACGGTTTGGTGAATCAGGTGGCGGATAGTGGCGTACATGGTCTAGATCTAACGGTTTGGTGAACCAGGTAGCGGATAGTGGCGTGCATGGTCTAGATCTAACGGTTTGGTGAATCAGGTAGCGGACAGTGATGTACATGGTCTAGATCTAACGGTTTGGTGAATCACGTAGCGGATAGTGACGTAAATGGTCTGGATTTAACGGTTTGGTGAATCAGGTAGCTGACAGCGACGTAAATGGTCTAGATCAAACGGTTTTGTGAACCAGGTAGCGGATAGTGGCGTATATGGTCTATATATAACGGTTTGGTGAATCAGGTGGCGGATAGTGGCGTACATGGTCTAGATCTAACGGTTTGGTGAACCAGGTAGCGGATAGTGGCGTACATGGTCTTGATCTAACGGTTTGGTGAATCAGGTAGCGGACAGTGATGTACATGGTCTTGATCTAACCGTTTGGTGAATCACGTAGCGGATAGTGACGTAAATGGTCTGGATTTAACGGTTTGGTGAATCAGGTAGCTGACAGCGACGTAAATGGTCTAGATCAAACGGTTTTGTGAACCAGGTAGCGGATAGTGGCGTACATGGTCTATATATAACGGTTTGGTGAATCAGGTAGCGGACATTGTCTATATCTAACGGTTTGGTGAACCAGGTAGCGGACAGTGACGTACATGGTCTATATGTAACGGTTTGGTGAATCAGGTAGCTGGCAGTGACGTTCATGGTCTAGATCTAACGGTTTGGTGAATCAGCTAGCAGACAGTGGCGTACATGGTCTAGATATAACGGTTTGGTGAACCATGTAGCGGATAGTGACGGACATGATCTAGATCTAACGGTTTGGTGAACCAGGTAGCGGACAGTGACCTACATGGTATAGATCTAACGGTTTGGTGAACCAGGTAGCGGACAGTGACGTACATGATCTAGATCTAACGGTTTGGTGAATCAGCTAGCGGACAGTGGCGTACATGGTCTAGATCTAACGGTTTGGTGAATCAGGTAGCTGACAGTGATGTACATGATCTAGATATAACGGTTTGGTGAACCAGGTAGCGGATAGCGACGGACATGGTCTAGATCTAACGGTTTGGTGACCCAGGTAGCGGACAGCGACGTATATGGTCTAGATATAACGGTTTGGTGACCCAGGTAGCGGACAGCGACGTATATGGTTTAGATATAACGGTTTGGTGACCCAGGTAGCGGACAGCGACGTATATGGTCTAGATATAACGGTTTGGTGACCCAGGTAGCGGACAGCGACGTATATGGTCTAGATATAACGGTTTGGTGACCCAGGTAGCGGACAGTGACGTACATGATCTAGATCCAACAATTCAGGTAATCGAGGTAGAACAAGGACAAGCTATGCCGTGCGCATGTTCCACAAGTGTACCGTACGTACTTGTTGAATTGTAACCCTTTGAAATCTTATAGCACCAGAGCGTTTGTCTGGAAGTGCAAAATTTTCACTTTTGAAAGTCTCTCCTGAAAGTTTAAAAAAAATGCATGTGCGGTATTTTGAATGGGTACCATCGATTACGGATTAAATCGCACCTACAACTTGGGTCATGTGGCGACACTCTAGCTATATTGATGAAGGTAGGCCCCAGGTGTCCCTCGGAGTAGTGATTATGTGGTCATTCATGTGGAGAAAAACCCACACGAGTCTGCCTCCGTCGTCGAGTGGTTAAGGGCGCTGACTTGAATACCACTCTTATCATCATTGATGGTCACGGGTTCGAGCTCCGCTCAGACCGTGTCTCATTTAAATTTACCATCTTACATATACTTATATTGGTGAGAAGCGAGCGTGCTAACCACTGCGCAAATCGGACATTTGTTATGCAGCCTTTATATAATGTATATGTAGGCCTACTGTGCGGAAGACATTCTATAATGCGGTCAATTGGGTTATAGAAGTACAGAATTGAATATACAAAGTATAGAATTGAATATACAAAAGGAGTTATAACTAACATGCACACAACAAAAGAGCACAAATAACACAAATGCGCCGATTTTAGTTGTTTCTAAATATTTTAATTATACAAGGTCATATTGATGTTTTATCTGTGTTGTAGGCATTTTAATGTAATGCATCTACTGTCAAACCTGTGTTAGTGGTCACTTCCATGAAACAGCTAACCTCTATTGAGCAGCCACTTTCTAAATTCCCAATATGTTGTTTTATTATACATTTTACCTCTATTAAGCGACACTAAGAGGTGCTGTGCTAAACAGCCACTTTGTGATTCTCTTAGCTGGTTGCTTAAGACGGGTTTCACTGTATACATAATGCCCTGGCCTACAGGCAATAATCGTACGCGAGCAGTCTCCAGAGATCTGCTTCTTCCTCACCGCGACATATTCTAAAAATAGAACAGAGCAGTACAGCAGTACACTGGCAGTACACTGCTCACTGCACCACATTTGTTTTAGACGGTTAACAATTGTACGTTTATAACGTTTATATAATAAACAATTCATTAGCTTTACAGGTGCAATAATTATGTGTTCGATTCGTGCTCAGTTACTGATTGCATGCCAACATAGCTGATGCAAATAAAATATTAACATGAAGTCGTTGTTTCTCAATGCTAAACTATAATTAAGTAGGTATATATAGCAGTTATTTGAATTTTTGAATCTTTTCCTTCAACTGTTCCTGGTTAGCCCCTTCCATTTTTTCCACGACTTCCTAAAATAAACAAAAGAAATACGTTTACGTAATGAAATAAAGTCAAATTCTGTGATGTACTAAATGAGTCAATACTACCGTGTCTTAGAACGTGCTGTGAACGATGCACACACTCCTATACACGGTCTTATATAAGTTTCGAAATGAGTCAATAATACCATGTCTTAGAAAGTGCTGTGAACGATGCACATTCTGTCCTATATAAGTTTCGAAATGAGTCAATACTACCATGTCTTAGAAAGTGTTGTGGACGATGCACACTCTGTCCTATACACGTTTCATTAGTACAATTTTCAGCCTGACGGTGTAAGTCGTGATAGCGCAGTGGATGTGCGTTCGCTTCAGGTGCGAAAGGTCTGGAGTTCGAGCCTCGCTGGAGCCGTTACGATTGTGCCTTTAGGCAAGGCATTTAAATTCCACATTGCCTCTTCTCTCTCTCCCTCGTGGCGATGGATTCCATCAGGAATGAGGTCTCGAGAATGATTAATATAAGTTGAAATAACTCGTTTTGCAATCGAGCTAAAATAAATTTGTATAAACTGAAATTTTCATATCTTTTATTTAAATGAATATCAGCTCAACTAATCGATCTATTTTACTATTTTTTTTACCTAAACAATTCTTTGTACAGTTTATACGCACATGCTTCTGTGAAAATATCTCGTGCTATCATAAACTATATTTCCATTTTCTCACTTTACACTTCTGGAAATATTGGTGTATGCTACAAGCATCATTTGGTGTCTAATCCTCCCTAAAAACCACTTCTAGCTTCTGGTATCTGATATAAAAGCCATCGAAATAATTGTAGACTGATCTGTAGTCCCAGTGGTTAACACGCTGGACTGGAAATCCAGGAATCGCAGGTTCGATACACCGTCTGACCCTAACAGTCTTTCAATTGGGACTTTAAACGGAGGTCTCGTGTCGGAGCTTTGCACCGTGCACGTAAAAGAACCAGAGAAGAATGGGTCTCTGTCTGTCTGTATCATTGCACTATCCTCCAAAAATCTAAATTGACTAATTTCTTCAGGAGGCGTCGCTGATATGAGCAACCGGTAGCGACGATAAATAAACGTAAAACACACACAATTGTGACCAAACATTGACAAAAATCGTTCCATTTTCATGATCATATGATCAATATTAAGGTAGTGTATGCCGAGGTCTCATGTCGATGCTTTAGACCGTGCATGTGAAAGAACCAGCGGAGACTCTAGAATGCGTCTGTTTATCAATGTACTATCCTCCAAAATGTAAAATTATTAATCTTCTGGAGTCGTCGCCGATATTGACAACCGGTAGCGACGATAAATAAACGTAAAACACACTCGCACCTTTGTGTGCACACAGACTACGTGCTTACCTTATTTTTAATGAAGTGAAATGTCGGCATGCACTTTATTTCGCATGCTTCCGATGTTTCCTGGAATAAACAAATACATGTACAAGGAAACTTTAGAATAAATACTCTGGTCCAAATTGTCTACCATTGGAAATTAACCCTTTTCCTCATAGAAGCCCCTCTTGACGCCATTACCAATATGACATACATTGACAATGTAGTAGCCAAACCAATGTTCATAATAAAGGCCAGAATCTCATCAGTGTAGGTCCATTAATATCTATGGAGGTGGGATAGATATGGCGACTACTTATCCATTGCATGATAGCTAAATGGCTGTCGTTTGTATGGAGATATAATAGTATATTAACCTAAATCTCTATGAAGTCCCAGTAATATCTATGGAGGTGGTAGATATGGTAACTACTTATCCACTGCATGATAGCTAAATGGCTGTCGTTTGTAAGAAGATATAATAATATATTAACCTAAATCTCATGTAGTTCCATTAATATATATGGTGGTGGGATAAATATGGCGGCTACTTATCCACTGCATGATAACTAAATGGCTGTGGTTTGTATTGAGATATAATAGTATATTAACCTAAATCTCATGTAGTTCCATTAATATAATATATGGAGGTGGGATAGATATGGCGACTACTTATCCACTGCATGATAGCTAAATGGCTGTCGTTTGTAAGGAGATATAATAGTAAATTAACCTAAATCTCTATGAAGGAAAGGGTTAAAACTTCCATATCCTTAAATATTTTCCAGACAAAATGTAAAATATGGATACAACACATTTTTAATCGGTAGACACTAGAACGTTATATATATAATGATTGTCATTCAATATGCTCATGTCGTTTTGTATATCGATAACATTACCCGATTTGTTTAAGTTACATTGTACAGCATTACACATGTATATTGCATAGCGTAACTGTGTACTTTGGTTATAATTAGTTTGTACGTGCATTAATGCTATAGTGTTAAGACATTTAAGAGGGCCCTAAGGAAGATTAGTTCAGAACTAATTAGGTCATCCTCTATAAATAAAGAAATCTATCTATCTCTATGATATTTAATATTTGATTGCAGACAAGCAGACATACATATGTATGCACGTAATATCACCAATATATTAAATGTTCACAAATTCAAAAAGCAGTACGATGTAGTAGATAGTTTGTGTTTTTGATTTTTGCGAATTTAATATTTGATTGCAGACAAGCAGACATACATATGTATGCACGTAATATCACCAATATATTAAATGTTCACAAATTCAAAAAGCAGTACGATGTAGTAGATAGTTTGTGTTTTTGATGGCGCTATGCGTCGCACCAACAGCTTAAGTTATAGCGACTTTCCATCTATTAACGACACCCGGGTAGAACCACCGATCTTCCGTTAGCCCGCTGGATACCTTCCTCACATGGAACAATTCGACACCTCCAGTGGGATTCGAACCAGCAGTAGTGATTTAAAGGCAACGACCGTATCCACTTGGCCACGGAGGTTCCTTAGTATATATATATACATGTATAGATACAATTCAAACAATGAGGTTTTTATTAAGCTTTATTTATTTTACAACGATTGCGAAGCAAGTTTTAAGACTCTCGTTGGCGCGGATGAAAGCCTAAATGTGGTCATTCGTGTGGGAGGAAACCGCAGTACCCGGAGAAAACCCATCTGTCCGATCTGGCGACCACCGTACCATCTCACATACTTCCGGTCCGAGGATCGAACCCGGGTTGCATTGGTGAGAAGCGAACGCGCTAACCACTGCGCTAATAGGACAGCAACAGTGAGTTCGTAAGAAACTAATCGCAACAATACATACGATGGCAATCACGTCACCATACACCACGTGACACCGTCATAATGTGGGTCACACGTCAACTCTTATCAATAAAGCGAAAACAAACAGCATAATAATAAACCGCCTAATGTTTGTATTATTGTTGACATTTGTATCCGTCGATCTAGCTTGACATAGATAAACGAACTTGCAATCACGTGACTAAATACTACGCGACTTCGCCGCCATGTTATGGGTCAATAAGCCAGAGGCTCGTGACGTCATTTGAAGTCCAAGTATACATACGTATGCTTAAGATTAACATCCCATGTAATCCAGGGATCACAGGTTCGATCCCCCGTCTGACCCTAATAAAATTAACAGTCTTTCAGATGAGACATTAAACCGAGGTCTCGTGCCGGTGCTGTACACCGTGCACGTAAGAGAACCAGAGGAGACTCTGGAATGGGTCTCTGTATCATTGCACCATCATCCAAAAATCTAAAATTACTAATCTATTCAGGAGGCGTCGCCCATATGGGCAACCGGTAGCGACGATAAATAAACGTAAAACACACACATAACATCCCATAAATTAGAAATTAAATTTGGAAGATTTAATGGTATTGATAGAAACAATAGGTTATGTAAATTATGCAATCAAAATGTAATTGAATCAGAATACCATTTTATATTATGTTGTGAAAAATATATTATTATATATAAGATTGAAATATTTGGGCTACATAGTGTGACCATCAATAAATAAATTTATATCTATCATGTCATGCAAAAATAAAAAATATTTGATAAATGTTTGTAAGTACATCAAAGAAGTTATGTCATTACGTAGTAATACCCTGTCAATTACTACTGTTTCTTAAATGCATTGTATTTGTTTATATATGTATATCTGTAAAATGTTTAGTGGTGTCTTTGCCATATTTCTATCATTGTAAATGGCCAAAGGCAATATAGTTGCTGATTATGCCAACACATTTGAAACTTGAAACTCGTATTGGTTATATAGCCCTCAAGAGATTCATAATTAATTGTGTTTTAAATTCACTTGTATAGAGAGCTTACATATCATATATCTTACCGAATTGTCGTCGACATCGACTTTTATAAAGACAACATTCTTGAATTCTTCGGAATATTGCTGAAAACGAAACAAATATATGAATAAATTATGAAACCATATTAAACAGTCTTTGTATGCGCGAAAATCATAGTTAAGCAATTGATAGAGTGCACACAGAACAGCAACAGTACAGGCGGATCTGTAGTCCAGTGGTAACACGCTGTACTGGTAATCCAGGGATCACAGGTTCGATCCCCCGTCTGACCATAATAAAATTAACAGTCTTTCAGATGGGACTTAAAACTGAGGTCTCGTGTCTGTGCTTTACACCGTGCACGTAAAAGAACCAGAGGAGACTCTGGAATGGGTCTATATGCCTGTATCATTGCAATATCCTCCAAAAATATAAAATAATATTTTAGATTTTTGGAGGATAGTGCAATGATACAGACATACCCATTCCAGAGTCTCCTCTGGTTCATTACGTGCACGGTGTAAAGCACCGACCTCGGTTTAAAGTTCCACCTGAAATATGTTTATTTTATTAGAGTCAGACGGGGGATCGAACCTGCGATACCTGGATTACCAGTCCAGCATGTTAACCATTGGACTACAGATCCGTCTGTTATACCATACTACAATACAATACTATATATGTTATACCATACTACAATACAATACTATATATGTTATACCATACTACAATACCATACTACAATACAATACTATATATATATCATTCTTGAGCGGGCAATATGAAAAATATCACCCCGAGAACATGAATATTAACCGAGGCGTCATCAGAGGTTAACTTATTAATCATGTTTCGAGGCGTGATATTTTTCATATTGCTCACTCAGGAATGCAATATTAATTGCGTTATACCAACCCCAGGTACACGTATTTGAAAATAAAACTGGTGACCGCAATCACTCAAGATTATGCAAGTTTCAATAAGCATCTATTAATTACGACATATGCTTTGTTTTTAGCAATAGCCCAATGTGCGTTTTACTGATTCAGACCGGGAGACAAAGACAGTGAATATTACGGAAAATATTGACCGGACAACCGGACAATATTTTCTCAGAGGCGAATGTAAATAATATGGGCTGTTGTCCAATGGGAATTTTGCATTGAGTGGGGCATAATACTACACATTAGGTGTGTGTCAATCAAATCTCGACCCCCACCTGGATTGCTGCCATACGTACTTTCTTTTACGATACGTTCTTTATTTAAGCGGCCAACGCAACTTTGGTTTTTAGTTTGGTATATATAATAATAACTTGTAAATTTGTTTTTGGTATATAAAGTCGCACAAAAAGCTTCGGGAAGGGCCGTAACTAATGATGTTGTGGCCTGACCCGTTTTCCTTTATTTAATGTGTCATGTTTTGTATTCACATGCATATGTAAAACGAATCGAGCAATACAACATGTAAAACGAATCGAGCAATACAATACATTATGTAAAACGAATCGAGCAATACAATACATTATGTAAAACGAATCGAGCAATACAATACATTATGTAAAACGAATCGAGCAATACAATACACTATGTAAAACGAATCGAGTAATACAATACAATATGTAAAACGAATCGAGCAATACAATACAATATGTAAAACGAATCGAGCAATACAATACAATATGTAAAACGAATCGAGCAATACACTATGTAAAACGAATCGAGTAATACAATACAATATGTAAAACGAATCGAGCAATACAATACAATATGTAAAACGAATCGAGCAATACAATACAATATGTAAAACGAATCGAGCAATACAAAATGTAAAACGAATCGAGCAATACAATATGTAAAACGAATCGAGCAATACAATACAATATGTAAAACGAATCGAGCAATACAATACAATATGTAAAACGAATCGAGCAATACAATATGTAAAACGAATCGAGCAATACAATACAATATGTAAAACGAATCGAGCAATACAATATGTAAAACGAATCGAGCAATACAATACAATATGTAAAACGAATCGAGCAATACAATATGTAAAACGAATCGAGCAATACAATACAATATGTAAAACGAATCGAGCAATACAATATGTAAAACGAATCGAGCAATACAATACAATATGTAAAACGAATCGAGCAATACAATATGTAAAACGAATCGAGCAATACAATACAATATGTAAAACGAATCGAGCAATACAATATGTAAAACGAATCGAGCAATACAATACAATATGTAAAACGAATCGAGCAATACAATATGTAAAACGAATCGAGCAATACAATACAATATGTAAAACGAATCGAGCAATACAATATGTAAAACGAATCGAGCAATACAATACAATATGTAAAACGAATCGAGCAATACAATATGTAAAACGAATCGAGCAATACAATACAATATGTAAAACGAATCGAGCAATACAATATGTAAAACGAATCGAGCAATACAATACAATATGTAAAACGAATCGAGCAATACAATATGTAAAACAAATCGAGCAATACAATATGTAAAACAAATCGAGCAATACAATATGTAAAACGAATCGAGCAATACAATACAATATGTAAAACGAATCGAGCAATACAATACATTATGTAAAACGAATCGAGCAATATAATATGTAAAACGAATCGAGTAATATAATACAATAATAATTATGTAAAACGAATCGAGCAATACAATAATTTATGTAAAACGAATCGAGCAATACAATACATTATGTAAAACGAATCGAGCAATACAATATGTAAAACGAATCGAGTAATATAATACAATACTATGTAAAACGAATCGAGCAATACAATACAATATGTAAAACGAATCGAGCAATACAATATGCAAAACGAATCGAGTAATATAATACAATAATATGTAAAACAAATCGAGCAATACAATATGTAAAACGAATCGAGCAATACAATATGTAAAACGAATCGAGTAATATAATACAATACTATGTAAAACAAATCGAGCAATACAATATGTAAAACGAATCGAGTAATACAATATGTAAAACGAATCGAGCAATACAATATGTAAAACGAATCGAGCAATACAACATGTAAAACGAATCGAGCAATACAATAATTTATGTAAAACGAATCGAGCAATACAATAATTTATGTAAAACGAATCGAGCAATACAATAATTTATGTAAAACGAATCGAGCAATACAATATTTTATGTAAAACGAATCGAGCAATACAATACTTTATGTAAAACGAATCGAGCAATACAAGAATTTATGTAAAACGAATCGAGCAATACAATACTTTATGTAAAACGAATCGAACAATACAATAATGTATGTAAAACGAATCGAGCAATACAATACTTTATGTAAAACGAATCGAGCAATACAATAATTTATGTAAAACGAATCGAGCAATACAATAATTTATGTAAAACGAATCGAGCAATACAATAATTTATGTAAAACAAATCGAGCAATACAATAATTGATGTAAAACGAATCGAGCAATACAGTATGATTAAACTAAAACTAAACTAAAAACAAAAAGCTTCGGGCACATGGCAACTCTCCAGCTGGTATTGGTGGAGAAATACCTATTGTTCTCTTCCTAGCAGTATTACAGACACGGACGTGCACCCATAAACAACCACCGACCATCCGCAAGCTAGCTTCCTCATAATAAATATTCGAACCTGCAGCGGCGTATGCCCATTCGAGTTGTATTACAGCCACGGATTGACACATAGGTAGAACCACCGACCTTTCGCATGTCAGCTGGATAGCTTCCTCACAATAAGAATTAGACACCGCCAGTGGAGATTAAAATCTACAACGGCGGGGAAATTATTTGAAGTCAACGACCGTAACAACTCGACCACGAAGGCCCTTTATTTCTAAATGTCTAAATACAAAAACGGTAGGTCTGTGATTCTATCCGGTTATACTACCTCCACAAATAACATATAATATAGGCCGTCCGTGCGGCTTTAAACCTAAAACAAAGTAGACACCAAATGTCCAAATGTATCTGAATCATACCGCAAATATTGGTTTAATCATTTGGCATGGTCCGCACCATGTCGCAGTGAAGTCGACAACAATTAGCTTGTCCTTGTTCTCATCCAAGCAAGCGTCAAATTCCGCCTTCAAAACAGAAACATAATATGTTTATTACACATTAGAATACAAGACGAAAGTGTATATAATTATGTACATCTTACTACAATGTATATACTACGCATAAGCCATTTTACACATTGTAAATATAACGTTTTAAACCGAATTCATACATTGTAATACCCATGTTTAAGCCATTTCATACAGTGAAAATACCATGTTTAAACCTTTTCATACATTGTAAATACCATGTTTAAACCATTTCATACATTGTAAATACCATGTTTAAACCATTTCATACACATTGTAAATACAATGTTTAAACCATTTCATACATTGTAAATACCCTGTTTAAACCATTTCATACATTGTAAATACCATGTTTAAGCCATTTCAAACATTGGAAATACCATGTTTAAACCGTTTCACACATTGTAAATATAATATTTTAAGCCATTTCATACATTGTAAATACCATGTTTAAACCATTTCAAACATTGGAAATACCATGTTTAAACCGTTTCACACATTGTAAATATAATATTTTAAGCCATTTCATACATTGTAAATACCACGTTTAACCATTTAATACATTGTAAATACCACGTTTAAACCATTTCATACATTGTAAATACCACGTTTAAACCATTTCATACATTGTAAATACCACGTTTAACCATTTCATACATTGTAAATACCACGTTTAACCATTTCATACATTGTAAATACCACGTTTAATCCATTTCATACATTGTAAATACCACGTTTAAACCATTTCATACATTGTAAATATCATGTTTAAACCATTTCATTCATTCTAATAACCATGTTTAAACCATTTCATACATTGTAAATACCACGTTTAATCCATTTCATACATTGTAAATACCATGTTTAAGCCATTTCAAACATTGGAAATACCATGTTTAAACCGTTTCACACATTGTTAATATAATATTTTAAGCCATTTCATACATTGTAAATACCACGTTTAACCATTTCATACATTGTAAATACCACGTTTAAACCATTTCATACATTGTAAATACCACGTTTAAACCATTTCATACATTGTAAATACCACGTTTAACCATTTCATACATTGTAAATACCACGTTTAAACCATTTCCTACATTGTAAATACCATGTTTAAACCCTTTCATACACATGGTAAATATCATGTTTAAACCATTTCGTACATTGTAAATACAATGTTTAAACCATTTCATACATTGTAAATACAATGTTTAAACCATTTCATACATTGTAAATACAATGTTTAAACCATTTCATAATATGTTTAAGCCATTTCAAACAGTGCAAATACCATGTTGAAACCATTTCATACACATTGTAAATACAATGTTTAAACCATTTCATACATTGTAAATACCCTGTTTAACCATTTCATACATTGTAAATACCACGTTTAACCATTTAATACATTGTAAATACCACGTTTAAACCATTTCATACATTGTAAATACCACGTTTAAACCATTTCATACATTGTAAATACCACGTTTAACCATTTCATACATTGTAAATACCACGTTTAACCATTTCATACATTGTAAATACCACGTTTAATCCATTTCATACATTGTAAATACCACGTTTAAACCATTTCATACATTGTAAATATCATGTTTAAACCATTTCATTCATTCTAATAACCATGTTTAAACCATTTCATACATTGTAAATACCACGTTTAATCCATTTCATACATTGTAAATACCATGTTTAAGCCATTTCAAACATTGGAAATACCATGTTTAAACCGTTTCACACATTGTTAATATAATATTTTAAGCCATTTCATACATTGTAAATACCACGTTTAACCATTTCATACATTGTAAATACCACGTTTAAACCATTTCATACATTGTAAATACCACGTTTAAACCATTTCATACATTGTAAATACCACGTTTAACCATTTCATACATTGTAAATACCACGTTTAAACCATTTCCTACATTGTAAATACCATGTTTAAACCCTTTCATACACATGGTAAATATCATGTTTAAACCATTTCGTACATTGTAAATACAATGTTTAAACCATTTCATACATTGTAAATACAATGTTTAAACCATTTCATACATTGTAAATACAATGTTTAAACCATTTCATAATATGTTTAAGCCATTTCAAACAGTGCAAATACCATGTTGAAACCATTTCATACACATTGTAAATACAATGTTTAAACCATTTCATACATTGTAAATACCCTGTTTAACCATTTCATACATTGTAAATACCACGTTTAACCATTTCATACATTGTAAATACCACGTTTAATCCATTTCATACATTGTAAATACCACGTTTAATCCATTTCATACATTGTAAATACCACGTTTAAACCATTTCATACATTGTAAATACCATGTGTAAACCATTTCCTACATTGTAAATACCATGTGTAAACCATTTCCTCATTGTAAATACCATGTGTAAACCATTTCCTCATTGTAAATACCATGTTTAAACTATTTCCTACATTGTAAATACCATGTTTAAACCCTTTCATACACATTGTAAATACCATGTTTAAACCATTTCGTACATTGTAAATACAATGTTTAAACCATTTCATACATTGTAAATACAATGTTTAAACCATTTCATACATTGTAAATATAACGTTTTAAAGCGAATTCATACATTGTAAATACAACGTTTTAAACCGAATTCATACATTGTAAATATAACGTTTAACCGAAATCATGCATTGTAAATACCACATTTAAAACCATTTCATACATTGTAAATACCACGTTTTAAACCATTTCATACATTGTAATACCCATGTTTAAACATTTTTCATACATTGTAAATACCCATGTTTAAACCTTTTCATACATTGTAAATACCATGTTTAAACCTTTTCATACATTGTAAATACCATGTTTAAACCTTTTCATACATTGTAAATACCATGTTTAAACCTTTTCATACATTGTAAATACCATGTTTAAACCTTTTCATACATTGTAAATACCATGTTTAAACCTTTTCATACATTGTAAATACCATGTTTAAACATTTTCATACATTGTAAATACCATGTTTAAACATTTTCATACAATGTAAGTAAATACCATGTTTAAACCTTTTCATTCATTGTAAATACCATGTGTAAACATTTTCATTCATTGTAAATACTATGTGTAAACCTTTTCATTCATTGTAAATACCATGTTTAAACCATTTCATACATTGTAAATACCATGTGTAAACCTTTTCATTCATTGTAAATACCATGTTTAAACCTTTTCATACATTGCAAATACCATGTGTAAACCATTTCCTACATTGTAAATACCATGTGTAAACCATTTCCTCATTGTAAATACCATGCTTAAACCATTTCCTACATTGTAAATACCATGTTTAAACCATTTCATACATTGTAAATACCATGTTTAAACCATTTCATACATTTTAATAACCATGTTTAAACCTTTTCATACACATTTTAATAACCATTTTTAAACCTTTTCATACACATTGTAAATACCATGTTTAAATCATTTGATACACGAGAGCTACGTTACTATAATATCACACTTGTTCAATTTTAGACTTCGTACATACTTGTATTAACAGTTTATCAAAACATATAAAGTGTATTATTTACAAACATACCGGCATTATGTTCTATAATATGTGTTGCAACTCGGTTCTTAGCATTACTAATGTAGGAACACGTTACGTTAAATACAATAACGAACTTCTAATGTAGGAACACGTTACGTTAAATACAATAACGAACTTCTAATGTAGGAATACGTTACGTTAAATACAATAACGAACTTCTATTGTAGGAACACGTTACGTTAAATACAATAACGGACTTCTAATGTAGGAACACGTTACGCTAAATACAATAAAGAACTTCTAATGTAGGAACACGATACGTTAAATACAATAACTTACTTCTAATGTAGGAACACGTTACGCTAAATACAATAGCGAACTTCTAATGTAGGAACACGTTACGTTAAATACAATAACGAACTTCTAATGTAGGAACATTTTACGTTAAATACAATAACGAACTTCTAATGTAGGAACACGTTACGTTAAATACAATAACGAACTTCTAATGTAGGAACACGTTACGTTAAATACAATAACGAACTTCTAATGTAGGAACACGTTACGTTAAATACAATAACGAACTTCTAATGCAGGAACACGTTACGTTAAATACAATAACGAACTTCTAATGTAGGAACATTTTACGTTAAATACAATAACGAACTTCAAACATAGTAACATTTTACGTTAAATACAATAACGAACTTCAAATATAGGAACATTTTACGTTACATACAACAACGAACTTCTAATGTAGGAACATTTTACGTTAAATACAATAACGAACCTCTAATGTAGGAACATTTTACGTTAAATAGAATAACGAACTTCTAATGTAGGAACACGTTACGTTAAATACAATAACGAACCTCTAATGTAGGAACATTTTACGTTAAATACAATAACGAACCTCTAATGTAGGAACATTTCACGTTAAATACAATAATGAACCTCTAATGTAGGAACATTTTACGTTAAATACAATAACGAACTTCAAATATAGGAACATTTTACGTTAAATACAACAACGAACTTCTAATGTAGGAACATTTAACGTTAAATACAATAACGAACCTCTAATTAGGAACATTTTACGTTAAATACAATAACGAACTTCAAATATAGGAACATTTTACGTTAAATACAATAACGAACTTCAAATATAGGAACATTTTACGTTAAATACAATAACGAACTTCTAATGTAGGAACACGTTACGTTAAATACAATAACGAACTTCAAATATAGGAACATCTTACGTTAAATACAATAACGAACTTCCAATGTAGGAACACGTTACGTTAAATACAATAACGAACTTCTAATGTAGGAACACGTTACGTTAAATACAATAACGAAGTTCTAATGTAGGAACATTTTACGTTAAATACAATAACGAACTTCTAATGCAGGAACAAGTTACGTTAAATACAATAACGAAGTTCTAATGCAGGAACAAGTTACGTTAAATACAATAACGAACTTTTAATGCAGGAACAAGTTACGTTAAATACAATAACGAAGTTCTAATGTAGGAGCATTTTACGTTAAATACAATAACGAACTTCTAATGCAGGAACAAGTTACGTTAAATACAATAACGAAGTTCTAATGCAGGAACATGTTACGTTAAATACAATAACGAACTTCTAATGCAGGAACAAGTTACGTTAAATACAATAACGAAGTTCTAATGCAGGAACATGTTACGTTAAATACAATAACGAACTTCTAATGCAGGAACAAGTTACGTTAAATACAATAACGAACTTTTAATGCAGGAACAAGTTACGTTAAATACAATAACGAAGTTCTAATGTAGGAGCATTTTACGTTAAATACAATAACGAACTTCTAATGCAGGAACAAGTTACGTTAAATACAATAACGAAGTTCTAATGTAGGAACATTTTACGTTAAATACAATAACGAACTTCTAATGCAGGAACATGTTACGTTAAATACAATAACGAATTTAAAATGTTGAAATGTGGTTTTGTAGTTTTGTGACGTTATGTACGGACTCTAAAAATAACACGTATACCTGCGTGCTTAATTCCTAAGCGTCAGAACTCCCAAACCATGTTTTATTTCACAATTTATTTAAATATATAAACTGAAAGACAAATGTTATTTCTTAATTAGCTTAATTACAAGAATAGCTAAATGTACTTACCTTTGTCTTGATTTCAGTGACCGGCATTTTTACCAAACGTTGGACTTGAATATATCTCAGACGAATTCTCCAATGTTTGGTATTAACGCACGTAACCAAGGACAAGTGTACACTGACTTTGGACACACTGGCCGTACTAATATGGATTAAACTGATTCGATTGCATACTGGACAATGCTTTGTAACGGCTGAGAGAACTCCAATAGTAATGTCGACTTGTACGCAAAGATCATGGGAAAATAAGTCGTTCCGTCCAGATAGTTGAGGTTTTTTATATTTAAAGCGACATTACATCGCAAAAAGCAAACAATACATAGCTTACGTATAAATAGCATTTCTACAACAAATTCTTCCGAAATAATTCGAACACTAACTTTTAATCAATAAACAATGTTATCTCAAAAGTGAAAGTAGGATTTCATATAGCGGGCAGCCACGCAGCTGAGTTGTACGTTTGTTTATTATTGGAGTCTATCCTATGCGTGACACTGTTGTTTGGAGATAATTTAAATCTGACCAGCCTAAAAATAAACATGCACATACACAAATGTGAGATATAACGGTAAATATATACCATACATGTTGTTATTCGTGATACACGTATGGCTGTTGGCCATATTTACATTATTTTGCTGTGTTAGCAAACGTCGTATACGACGCTTGTTTATTAGTTGAAATATTCTATGACAGATATTGGGAATAAAATTAAACCATATAATTGGAAATTACATGCTGTTGATATTTGATTATTTACCGACGTAGTGTCGCTTTAAAGACAGCCCATAAACCTAGAGGAAAGCTATACACAACAATTATGATTGCTTTTCTCATGGACAATGATAACTGCCTTCCATGGGGAATTATACTTTTAGCGAGGCCCTTACTCGCTATGCTTATGAAAAGTTGACATTCTTTTTCATTGCAGATCACCAACCACATTGGAAGTCGTGATAGCTTCAGGTCCGGAGTTCGAGCCCCGCTGGAGCCGTTACGATTGTGTCCTTAGGCAAGGCATTTAAATTCCACACTGCCTCTTCTCTCTCCTTCATGGCGATGGATTCCATCAGGAATGAGGTCTCGAGAGTGATTAATATAAGTTGAAAGAACTTGTTTCGCAATCGAGCTAAAATAAATTTGCATAAAATAAAAAAAAAATAACCACATTCCGTCAGATTAGAGATACCTCATATATATCTGTGGATCTAAAACCAGTAATCTCATCAATTGAAAAATGATCCGATTTTAAACAATGTGTTCACATTTTCAACTGGGATTAGTTCGCAGACGCAGGTCGACTCGACATATTTGCTAAATGGTCAATATCACACTTACGATCAAATGTCAGCAAACACGAGTGTACAGATTAACATAAACCAGTTATTATGTTGGTATATCTCCAACGTTTACCTATAATCTCTATAATATATTCTTGAAGAAATAAGACGGTACTCCAGATATTTAATAATCCGTTCATTAGTACAATTGTATCCGTCTCCGTGGCCTAGTTGTTAAGGCATCCGCCTACGGAGCGGGAGGTCGAAGGTTCGAACCTCGTCAGGGGTTCGTTCTAATATGGCCGGTTGGTCAGCCACCAGCTAGTTAAATAATGGTTCCCGATTGTCTAATGTCTACCAGCCTGGCGTCTGACATACAAGCATATGATTCGGGAAGTACTGATGTCATAGAAATAGGTGTCTCATATTTCAGAAATGGCTGGCCCTTTAAATAGGGGTGACACTATAATAAACAAACACATTACTTTTTTGTATCAGCGTGCAGCATAGTATATTGAAGTCAAGGGAAGCAGAGACAGAACTGTGGTAGTGCGTTCATTTCCGGTGCGAGAGGTCAGGAGTCCGCGCCCAGCTGTAGTCGTTAGGATTGTGCCATTCGATGCACTTAGATCCACATTGCCTCTCCGTCATGACGATGGATTCCACCAGGAATGAGGTATCAAGAGCCTAACGCCACTCTAACGCCACCCTAACGCAACTCTAACGCCACCCTAATGCCACTCTAACGTCATTCTAACGCCACCCTAACGCCACTCTAACTCCACTCTAGCACCACTCTAACGCCACTCTAACGTCACTCTAACGCCACTCTAACGCCACTCTAACGCCACCATAACGCCACTCTAACTCCACTCTAGCACAACTCTAACGTCACTCTAACGCCACTCTAATGCCACTCTAACATCACTCTAACGCCACTCAAACGCCACCCTAACGTCACCCTAACGTCACTCTAACACCACACTAATGCCACTCTAACGCCACTCTAACGCCACCCAAACGTCACTTTAACGCCACCCTAACGTCACTCTAACGCCACCCTAACGTCACTCTAATACCACTCTAACACCACCCTAACGTCACTCAAACGCCACCCTAACGCCACTCTAGCACCACTCTAACGCCACTCTAACGCCACTCTAACGCCACCATAACGCCACTCTAACGTCACTCTAACGCCACTCTAGCACCACTCTAACGTCACTCTAACTCCACTCTAGCACCACTCTAACGCCACTCTAACGCCACTCTAACGCCACCCTAACGTCACTCTAACGCCACTCTAGCACCACTCTAACGCCACTCTAACCCAACTCTAACGCCACCCGCCACCCTAACGCCACTCTAACGCCACTCTAACGCCACTCTAATGCCACTCTAACTCCACTCTAACGCCACACTAACGTCACTCTAACGCCACTCTAACGCCACCCTAACGCCACTCTAGCACCACTCTAACGCCACTCTAACGTCACTCTAACCTAACTCTAACGCCACTCAAACGCCACCCTAACGCCACTCTAATGCCACTCTAACGTCACTCTAACGCCACTCTAATGCCACCCTAACGTCACTCTAACGCCACTCTAACGCCACCCTAACGTCACTCTAATGTCACCCTAACGTCACTCTAACGCCACTCTAACGCCACCCTAACGTCACTCTAACGCCACTCTAACGCCACCCTAACGTCACTCTAGCACCACTCTAACGCCACTCTAACGCCACTCTAATGCCACTCTAACGCCACTCTAACGCCATTCTAATGCCACCCTAACGTCACTCTAACGTCACTCTAACGCCACTCTAACGCCACTCTAATGCCACTCTAACTCCACTCTAACGCCACCCTAACGTCACTCTAACGCCACTCTAACGCCACCCTAACGTCACTCTAGCACCACTCTAACGCCACTCTAACGTCACTCTAACCCAACTCTAACGCCACTCTAACGCCACCCTAACGCCACTCTAATGCCACTCTAACGCCACTAACTAACGCCACCCTAACGTCACTCTAACGCCACCACCAACTAACTCTAACGCCACCTAACTAACTCTAACGCCACTCTAACGCCACCCCAACGTCACTCTAACGCCACTCAAACGCCACTCTAGCACCACTCTAACGCCACTCTAACGCCACCCTAACGTCACTCTAACGCCACTCTAACGCCACTCTAACGCCACTCTAACGTCACTCAAACGCCACACTAACGCCACTCTAACTCACTCTAGCACCACTCTAACGCCACTCAAACGTCACTCTAACGTCACTCAAACGCCACCCTAACTCCACTCTAGCACCACTCTAACGCCACCCTAATACCACTCTAACGCCACCCCAACGTCACTCTAACGTCACTCTAACGCCACTCTAACGCCACTCTAAACGCCACCCTCACTCTAACGCCACTCTAACGCCACCCTAACGTCACTCAAACGCCACTCTAACGCCACCCTCGCCACTCTAACGCCACCCTAACTCTAACGCCACTCTAACGCCACTCTAACGCACACTCTCACGCCACTCTAACGTCACTCTAACGCCACCATCACTCTAACGCCACTCGCCACTCTAACGCCACCTAACTCCCTAACGCCACTCTAAACGCCACTCTAACGTCAAACGCCACCTAACCACTCTACCACTCTAACGCCACCCTAACGCCACTCTAAACGCCACCAACTCTAACGCCACTCACTCGTCAAACGCCACTAAACGCCACTCTAACGCACTCTAACGCCACTCTAACGCCACTCTAACGCCACCCTAACGTCACTCTAACGCCACTCTAACGCCGCCACTCTAACGCACACTTAACGCCACCCTAACGTCCACTCTAACGTCCACTCTAACGCCTCTAACGCCACTCTAACGCCACCCTAACGTAGCCACTCTAACGCCACTCTAACGCCACTCTAACGCCACTCACTCTAACGCCACTCTAACTAACGTCAACTCTAACGTCCACTAACGCCACCCTCAAACGTCACTCTAACTCAACGCCACTCTAACGGTCCTAGCCACCAACTCTAACGCCACTCTAACGTAACGCCACTCTAACGTCACTCTAACGCCACTCTAACTGCCACCCTAACGTCTAACTCTAACGCCACTAACTAATTCCGTCACTCTAACGCCACTCCTCTAACGTCACTCTAACGCCACTCTAACTAACGTCCACTCTAACGCCACCCTAACGTCTAACGCCACTCTAACGCCACCCTAACGTCACTCACCACCCTAACGCCACTCTAACTCCACTCTAACCACCCTAACGCCACTCTAACGCCACCCTAACGTCACTCTAACGCCACTCTAACGCCACTCTAACTCCACTCTAACGTCACTCTAACGCCACTCCCACCCTAACGTCACTCTAACGCCACTCTAACGTCACTCAACGCCACTCTAACGTCACTCTAACGCCACTCTAACGCCACCACTCAGCCACTACTCTAACGCACTCTAACGCCACCCTAACGTCACTCTAACTCCACTCTAGCACCACTCTAGCGCCACTCTAACGTCACTCTAACGCCACTCTAATGCCACTCTAACGTCACTCTAACGCCACCCTAACGTCACTCTAACGTCACTCTAACGCCACTCTAGCACCGCTCTAAACGCCACTCTAACGCTACCCTAACGCCACCCTAACGTCACTCTAACGCCACTCTAACGTCACTCTAACGCCATTCTAACGCCACCCTAACGTCACTCTAATGCCACTCTAATTCCACTCTAGCACCACTCTAGCGCCACTCTAACTTCACTCTAACGCCACCCTAACGTCACTCTAACGCCACCCTAACGCCACTCTAACGCCACCCTAACGTCACCCTAACGTCACTCTAACAGTCAAGGGAAGCAGAGACAGAACTGTGGTAGTGCGTTCATTTCCGGTGCGAGAGGTCAGGAGTCCGCGCCCAGCTGTAGTCGTTAGGATTGTGCCATTCGATGCACTTAGATCCACATTGCCTCTCCGTCATGACGATGGATTCCACCAGGAATGAGGTATCAAGAGACTAACGCCACTCTAACGCCACCCTAACGCAACTCTAACGCCACCTAATGCCACTCTAACGTCACTATAACGCCACCCTAACGCCACTCTAACTCCACTCTAGCACCACTCTAACGCCACTCTAACGTCACTCTAACGCCACCCTAACGTCACTCTAACGCCACCCTAACGTCACTCACACGCCACTCTAACGTCACTCTAACTCCACTCTAATGCCACTCTAACGTCACTCTAACGCCACTCTAACGTCACTCTAACGCCACTCTAACGCCACCCTAACGTCACTCTAACGCCACTCTAGCACCACTCTAACGCCACTCTAACGCCACTCTAACTCCACTCTAACGCCACCCTAACGTCACCCTAACGCCATCCTAACGCCACTCTAATGCCACCCTAACGCCACTCTAACGCCACTCTAAAGCCACTCTAACTCCACTCTAACGCCACCCAAATGCCACTCTAACGCCACCCCAACGTCACTCTAACGCCACTCTAACGCCACCCGAACGCCACCCTAACGTCAGTCTAACGCCACTCTAACGTCACTCTAACGTCACTCAAACGCCACCCTAACGCCACTCTAACTCCACTCTAGCACCACTCTAACTCCACTCTAGCACCACCCTAACGCCACTCTAACGTCACTCTAACGCCACTCTAACGTCACTCAAACGCCACCCTAACGCCACTCTAACTCCACTCTAGCACCACTCTAACGCCACCCTAATGCCACTCTAACGCCACCCCAACGTCACTCTAACGTCACTCTAACGCCACTCTAGCACCACTAACGTCACTCTAACGCCACTCTAACGCCACCCTAACGTCACTCTAACGCCACCCTAACGTCTCTCTAACGCCACTCTAACGCCACCCTAACGTCACTCAAATGCCACCCTAACGCCACTCTAACTCACTCTAGCACCACCCTAACGCCACTCTAACGCCACCCTAACGTCACTCTAACGCCACTCTAACGCCACTCTAACTCCACTCTAACGTCACTCTAACGCCACCCTAACGTCACTCTAACTCCACTCTAATGCCACTCTAACGTCACTCCAACGCCACTCTAACGTCACTCTAACGCCACTCTAACGCCACCTAACGTCACTCTAACGCACTCTAACGCCACCCTAACGTCACTCTAACTCCACTCTAGCACCACTCTAGCGCCACTCTAACGTCACTCTAACGCCACTCTAATGCCACTCTAACGTCACTCTAACTCCACTCTAACGTCACTCTAACGCCACTCTAGCACCGCTCTAACGCCACTCTAACGTCACCCTAACGTCACTCTAACGTCACTCTAACGCCACCCTAACGTCACTCTAACGCCACCCTAACGCCACTCTAATGCCACTCTAACTCCACTCTAGCACCACTCTAGCGCCACTCTAACGTTACTCTAACGCCACCCTAACGCCACTCTAAAATCAATTTATATAAATTTATATGTACACGTACAGTGTAGAGCTTTCTCGTGGCTTTAAAAGTTCTTGAATGATTTCTGATTTTTCCCTGGTTTAGTCTTGTCCGATTTCCAAGAAAAATAGATGGCGCAACTGAATGTCTATATGGCTACTGCACTCTATGTGTATTTACTGAATCAATCAGACATTATATGATGGCCAGACACTAATCACCCGCCAATAGGCATAACATGATAACGATGTTTCCGTTTCTGTGTCCTCGCTTCCGGCGAACAATGTGGGAAAGCGTTCCCCTATTGTGTGTGTTTTACGTTTATTTATCGTCGCTACCGGTTGCCCATATGAGCGACTCCTCATGAAGAGATTAGTTAATTTAGATTTTGGAGGATAGTGCATGATACAGACCCATTCCAGAATCTCCTCTGGTTCTTTTACGTGCACGGTGTGAAGCACCGACACGAGACCTCGGTTTAACGTCCCATCTGAAAGACTGTTAATTTTATTAGGGTCAGACGGGGTATCGAACCTGCGATCCCTGGATTACCAGTCCAGCGTGTTACCACTGGACCACAGATCCGTCTGTTCCCCGATTATTATGAATACGTGATTATATAGCACTGTCTATTATTAGTGCAGATGTGTAGAGTTGCTGCAGCTTATCCTGTAGAGTGGTGTTCTTGCGGCGTCTGATGATGGCGCTATAAAACGTGACATCTTAAGGCGGCATCTTCCGTCTGACCCTAACGAAATAAACAGTCTTTCAGATGGGACATTAAACATTGTCCGTGCATGAAAAAAGAACCAGTGGATATTCTGGAATGGGTCTCTGGCTCTATCATTGCACTATCATACAAAAATCTAAAATGACAAATCTCTTTAGGAGGCGTCGCTCATATGGGCAACGTGTAGCGTCGATAAATAAACGTAAAACACACAAATCTAATGCATACATGTTAAACTAAACATAGTTTTTGCGACTTTATATACACATATCTGTTATCTTTCTATCATGTATAGTGACAATGTATATTATATATCTCTCGTTGTTAGAGGTCTTTTATAAACAGTCTTTCAGGTGGGACTTTAAACTGAGGTCTCATGTCGGTGCTTTACACCGTGCACGTAAACAAACCAGTGGATATTCTGGAATTGGTCTCTGTCTGTATCATTGCACTATCCTCCAAAAATCTAATATGACTAATCTCTTCACGAGGCGTCGCTCATATGGGCTGCCCGGCAACCGGTAGCGACGATAAATAAACGTAAAGCATACACAGGTCTGTATGCACCTTTAAGAAAATAAGGAAAACACATTGAATGTCATTTGGTATTAAAGACATCCAACTCTACAACTCGATTCACCACAGGATCAGAATACAGCGGTCCTAGACTCGTAATTTTGATGTGAAATGTTCCGCGATAAAAACGTCATAACGTATCATTACACGTAGGCCTGCTCATTACTAATATAGCAACAATAAGCTAACTTTTGGAGAACAAATATAGAGATATGAATATGACTTTTATGTTGTGCAGAATGTAAGGGGCCGTCAAGTTGACAACTAAGCTCTTGGTCATACCCCCTATTGTTATTATTGCATTTTCGCGGATTTAGATTTTTCAATTTTTGGGACAATCTGCAGGCCCGGGTCTTCCATACCTTATTGTAGCTACGTGTCTGACATATTAAATTGTCCGTGCATGATACCCAAGAACTCTTTACCTCCAATACAATAAGTTAATATTGCACTGTAAGCTTTCTGTCATGGCCTCAAACAGTTAGATATATATAGGTAGAAACGTGCACAACAGTTACAGGCTTGCTCATATATTTAAAGCGAAATTACATCGCAAAAAGCAAATAAAATGTATTTTTTCACGTATAAATGCATTGCTACTACAAATTCTTCCGAATACATTCGAACACTAACATTGAATCAATAAACAGTGTTTTTGTGGATTGAAAGTATGATTTCATATAACGGTCATCCATGCTCCTGAATTGACTTTTGTTTGTCATCGGTGTCAATACTAAACGATAGATAATGTCGTAGAGATAATTTAACTAAGAATAGTCTACAAATAAATTGGCACACATGTGAGATATAACGGTAAATCTGTGCCATAAATAGTGTTTTTTCAGGCCGGGCTACACTAGGTTGTATTATGCATGTATGTTTACATTATTTTGTTATGTCAACAAACCGCGTAAACGACGTTTGTTTATTAGTTGAACTACTCAGTATTTGAGGCAAATATTTGGGGGGAAAATACCATATAATAGGAAAATACATTCTGTAGAAATTTGTGTTTTCATTAATGTAGTGTCGCTTTAATGTTGCACAACAATCTGGATACAGTGATCGAAACCACCATATATACTAGTACCCCCAAATGTGCCGACTCCCTGTGATCGAAACGGAATCCCACATGTGTCCACTCTTGCGTAATAAATGCTAATTTCCATCGATGGAATATAGGTTTTGTCAGTCGGGCATTTTCCTATCTTTGATGGCGAAAGTTAATGTCTAGATACAATCCAACCAATCCAACTTGTCAGCGTGTTGCATTTATTATTTAGCACACAATGCTAATTAGTTTCTCCACAATATTAATAATTAATATGCTATTCGTTTACGATGATATAATTTTACTTATGAATCAATGTATACACATGTCTTCCGAACGTGTAATGTTCGTGAATGTGAATTTCCCGATGTTTCGCGGTCGGAAATGGCGTCAGGATGATTTCTGGTTATATCATATTACCTGCACATTGTGAAAGTCGCTATGCCACCATTGTCGTATTTTTTTCAAAATTAAGACGGAGTTTGCGGATAGAATCACTACCTTTGTGAGGGAACATAACAGTTCTGATGATCTTATCTATAGTTGGCACTAATCAGGAGTTGATATGGTTCCAATAAATCAGTCGACGACGACACAAAAGGGAGACAAAATGTTAAAATCATCGACAGCGACGACAAGCGTTAATTAATAATTAAACAAAGATAGCACCCCATTCAAATAATTTTCAGATGAAAATCAAGCAATAAGTTATTACAATCTTCAATTATTCTTTATTAACTCAGATCATTTACATGACATATGAGTATACATCTGGTGATAATAGTATGCGTGTCCTGTCAGTATCTTCATTATACATAGAAACACAAACAGAAGTTGTGACACGGATTGATATATAAATAATAAAGAGCATAGGAGAGAGAAGAGTCAAGTTTGGAGATGGGGAATAAAACAGAATTACCATAAAGTTCCCCCAAATACTGTACAGGTGTGAACAGACACATCCATTTCTATGACCATTTTAGTCACACTTGATCTGACATCACAATTATTTTTATTCTCATGTGCAAAGTAGATTGAGGAATATATGAAAGGCCTCAAGCCGTCTGTTATTCAGTCCGTCCATTCACACTAAGTCAGGTCCATATATCCATGAAACGCGGATCAGTTGTTTATATTACCCATACACTTGAAGTGGAATCGTGATAGCGCAGTGGTAGCGCGTTCGCTTCAGGTGCGAAATGCCCCGAGTTCGAGCCCCGCTGGGGCCGTTACGATTGTGCCCTTAGGCAAGGCATTTAAATTCCACATTGCATCCTCTCTCTCCCTCGTGACGATGGATTCCATCAGGAATGAGGTCTCGAGAGTGATTAATATAAGTTGTAAGAACTTGTTTCGCAATCGAGCTAAAATAAATTTGTATACACTATATCACCCATACAACTTGCAAATCACATTTCTATCCGATTAGCGCGCTCTCTTCTCACCAATGCAACCCAGGTTCGATCCTCGGACCGGGAAGTATGTGAGATGGTACGATGGTCGCCATATCGGACAGGTGGGTTTTCTCCGGGTACTCCGGTTTCCTCCCACACGAATGATCATATTACGCTTTCATCCGTGCCAACGAGAGTGATTAATATAAGTTGTTAAAACCTGCTTCGCAATCGTTGTAAAATAAATAAAGTTAAAAACAAAAAACAGTTCTCCAACCATTGTTATTGGTAAACATCGCACTTACAAAATCATACGGGGCAGACATGGCTGAGTGGTCTTTAAATCACTTACCCTCACCGCTGTTGGTTCGAATCCCACTGTGGGGGGGGGTCTCGAATTATTTCATGTGAGGAAACTATCCAGTTGGCTTGCGGAAGGTGGGTGGTTCTACCTGGCGGCCAGCCTACTCCTGAAATACTGCTCGGAGGAACACCCGCCGAGATTTTCCTCAACAAGAAATAGCCGGAAAGTCGCCATGTATATCACCAAGCTGTTTTGTGAGACGCTAAACCCAGTAACCAATCACCATACATAGAAACACAAATACATCAGGTGATAATAGTGGGCGTGTCCTGTCAGTAGCTTCACCATACATAGAAACACAAATACATCAGGTGATAATAGTGGGCGTGTCCTGTCAGTATCTACATTATACATAGAAACACAAATACATCAGGTGATAATAGTGGGCGTGTCCTGTCAGTATCTTCATTATACATAGAAACACAAATACATCAGGTGATAATAGTGGGCGTGTCCTGTCAGTAGCTTCAGCATACATAGAAAAACAAATACATCAGGTGATAATAGTGTGCGTGTCCTGTCAGTATCTTCACTATACATAGAAACACAAATACATCAGGTGATAATAGTGTGCGTGTCCTGTCAGTATCTTCACTATACATAGAAACACAAATACATCAGGTGATAATAGTGTGCGTGTCCTGTCAGTATCTTCACTATACATAGAAACACAAATACATCAGGTGATAATAGTGTGCGTGTCCTGTCAGTATCTTCACTATACATAGAAACACAAATACATCAGGTGATAATAGTGTGCGTGTCCTGTCAGTAGCTTCACCATACATAGAAAAACAAATACATCAGGTGATAATAGTGTGCGTGTCCTGTCAGTAGCTTCACCATACATAGAAAAACAAATACATCAGGTGATAATAGTGTGCGTGTCCTGTCAGTAGCTTCACCATACATAGAAAAACAAATACATCAGATGATAATAGTGTGCGTGTCCTGTCAGTAGCTTCACCATACATAGACACACAAATATATCAGGTGATAATAATGTGCGTGTCTTGTCAGTATCTTCACTATACCTAGAAACACAAATACATCAGGTGATAATAGTGGGCGTGTCCTGTCAATATCTTCACTATACACAGAAACACAAATACATCAGGTGATAATAGTGGGCGTGTCCTGTCAGTATCTTCACTATACATAGAAACACAAATACATCAGGTGATAATAGTGGGCGTGTCCTGTCAGTATCTTCACTATACATAGAAACACAAATACATCAGGTGATAATAGTGGGCGTGTCCTGTCAGTATCTTCACTATACATAGAAAAACAAAAGTTCCAATCAGGTCCATTCAAGGTCAAGGTCACACCTACAGTCAAACTGTCTAGTTGCTATATGTATACATCAATATCGTGTCCGCTCTCTAAATTCAACAACACTGAAATGATTTTCATGACATTTGAGGGGGGGGGTAGTGCTGTGGGCGATACGGCGTGATTCGTACGTGTTCCTATCGCGTCGAGTGTGTGTTTTACGTTTATTTATCGTCGCTACCGGTTGCCCATATGAGCGACGCCTCCTGAAGAGATTAGTCATTTTAGATTGTTGGAGGATAGTGCAATGATACAGACAGAGACACATTCCAGAATCTCCTCTGGTTTTTTTAAGTGCACGATGTAAAGCACTGACACGAGACCTCGGTTTAATGTCCCATCTGAAAGACTGTTAATTTTATTAGAGTCAGTCGGGGGATCGAACCTGCGATTCCTGGATTACCAGTCCAAGATGTTACCACTGGACTACAGATCCGTCTGTCACGTCGATTTACAGTGAAGGTGACACTTATAGGTCAACGGTCAATGGAATAGTTCAAGCTACGCTGAACATGCTAATACACCTTAAGGAACATGGCTTCGTCCAAATAATATATTTATGCAGAGAATTTGCATGGAGGGGTGGGTGGATCTATTTCATCAGTTTCAATATGGCGACTTTAGCATTATTGTAGCTATATATTTATCATTGATGCATACGTACACATTGTAGTTTGTTTAATTTATTAATGCTATAAGCAACATTTATTAATATGATTCCTGGCTCACTGTGCTCACTATGTATCGAGCTCCAGAGGTAACCATACAATCAGGTTGTTTTCTCCTCAATCCTACATGTATGTACATATTATTTATATATACTTGAATATGTTTATTCAAAGAAATAAATAGTGTTTAAACTAAACTGAAGCGATGTGAATAAAACTTGAATACAATTTAACCAACCAGACAGTTGCAAAACAGGATGTAGGCTATACAGTAAACCCTGTGTTAATGGTCACCTCCAATAAGCAGCCAGCTTGTATTAAGCAGCCAATTTCTAGATTCCCAATATGTTGTTTTATTATATATTTGACCTCTATTAAGCAGATACATGTGCTAAACAGCCACTTTCTGCGATTCCCTTGATTGGCTGCTTAAGACATATTTGACTGTATACACATGTTTCCCTTGATTGGCTGCTTAAGACAGATTTGACTGTATACATATATTTCCCTTGATTGCCTGCTTAAGACAGGTTGGACTGTATACACATGTTTCCCTTGATTGGCTGCTTAAGACAGATTTGACTGTATACATATATTTCCCTTGATTGCCTGCTTAAGACAGGTTGGACTGTATACATATGTTTCCCTTGATTGGCTGCTTAAGACAGGGTTGACTGTATACACATGTTTCCCTTGATTGGCTGCTTAAGACAGATTTGACTGTATACATATGTTTCCCTTGATTGGCTGCTTAAGACATATTTGACTGTATACATATGGTTCCCTTGATTGGCTGCTTAAGACAGGTTTGACTGTATACATATGTTTCCCTTGATTGGCTGCTTAAGACAGGTCTGACTGTATACATATGTTTCCTTTGATTGGATATTTAAGACAGGTTTGACTGTATACACATGTTTCCCTTGATTGGCTGCTTAAGACAGATTTGACTGTATACATATGTTTCCCTTAATTGGCTGATTAAGGCAGGTTTGACTGTATACATATGTTTCCCTTGATTGGCTGCTTAAGACAGGTTTGACTGTATACATATGTTTCCCTTGATTGGCTACTTAAGACAGGTTTGACTGTATACATATGTTTCCCTTGATTGGCTGCTAAAAGACAGGTTTGACTGTATACATATGTTTCCCTTGAATGGCTGCTTAAGACAGGTTTGACTGTATACATGTTTCCCTAGATTGGCTGCTTAAGACAGGTTTGACTGTATACATATGTTTCCCTTGAATGGCTGCTTAAGACAGGTTTGACTGTATACATATGGTTCCCTTGATTGGCTGCTTAAGACAGGTTTGACTGTATATATATGTTTCCCTTGAATGGCTGCTTAAGACAGGTCTGACTGTATACATATGTTTCCCTTGATTGGCTGCTTAAGACAGGTTTGACTGTATACACATGTTTCCCTTGATTGGCTGCTTAAGACATATTTGACTGTATACAGTCAAACATGTGTTAGTGGTCACCTCTATTAAGCAGCCAACCTGCATTAAGCAGCCAGTTTCCAGATATGTTGTTTTGCTATAAATTTGACCTCTATTGAGCAGCCACCTGTGCTAAGCAGCCACTTTCTATGATTCCATTGGCTGGCTGCTTAAGGCATGTTTGACTGTATACATATGTTTCCCTTGATTGGCTGCTTAAGACAGGTTTGACTGTATACATATGTTTTAAGATATCGACTTCTGACTATAGTGCCATTTGATTATTGAAACAAAATCAAATTACCCAAATGTAATTCGCAATATTTCAATTAGGGCCAAATTGTTTGTTTGTTTACAGTTGCAGAATGGTCCCATATTGCATAAATCACATTAATTGAACTCATTCCAACGTCCTCTGATTTGCGTTCGGCCATCTGCTCAAAACACTTGTCTCTTCCTTCACTTGTCTCGGAAGCTTTATGGAAGTCGTGATAGCGCAGTTGTAGCTCGTTCGCTTCAGTTGCGAAAGGCCCGGAGTTCGAGCACCGCTGTAGCCATTACGATTGTGGCCTTAGTCAAGGCACTTAAATTCCGCGCTGCCTCTTCTCTCTCCCTCGTGTCGATGTATTCTATCAGCAGGAATGAGATCGCGAGAATGATTAATATAAGTTGAGAGAACTTGTTTCGCAATCGAGCTAAAATAAATGTGCATGAATTAAACCCTCCCCTGTTTCTGCATACATGGGAAGGGCAGTTTACCAATGTTGTTAGAAGTTGTTGCCCAACACATTTTGCTTTTTCTTTGCTTTGTTATTATTAGATTATGTATGTAATGTAAATGTCAAATAGTAAATAAAATAGTATTAAACTTCTACATGAGATGTATATGTGTGGTGTCGTTTAGCCGAACTAACGAAAGTGAAAAGAAAACGCAGTTGGTTGAAATGTATTTTTTATTAGAATAAGAGGTCTTGGATAAAATATAATTATATAGATTAGAGTAACTACTTTTTGTTTGGTTTAGCTGAAAATCTTAAAATGTTGGTCTATGGAAAATGAATTGGCCTAATCGTATATCTGTCTAATGTAACAGCTGTATCTAACTCCCAGCAGCTAAACACATTCGTAATTAGTAAGCAACGTTAACACTTAATCTGCCAATTATGGCTAAAGTCGCGTTTGCAAACAGCATAGAGCTAGATCAGACTGTGTGATCAGGATCTATGTTGTTTGCTATTCAGACAAGTGTCTTAGCTCCACTATCCGAATAGCAAACAGCATAGAGCCAGATCAAACGACAAAGGAATCAGACTCTATGTTGTTTGCTATTTGAATAATGGAGTTATTAACATGTGTCTGAATAGCAAACAACATATATCCTGATCAGACGCAGTGTGACGCCGCGGCTGATGTGGATCTATATTGTTTGCACATTCCGTCCAATTTTATTCGACAGGTTAAGGGATAAGGTAGTTAGGGTAAGCAACGCTTGACATGCTGCGCTACAGGTGGTTTCTTTATTGCAATGGTAATGTTTGTAAGACTTGAATGCATGCAGCTTCTGAACCTGGAACAAGAAGATATGTTCTAGTTGACGTTGTGCATATAACGTGTAGTGGTGTCCTCCTTTTTGCGTGCAGTATCATACATCGCCAAGACGCATAGACGGACAAGATATAGAGGATATTTAATAAATATTTCGTTGATCACGAGATGAATTAGAATCCTATCTTAAACTAATAAAGTTTACACAAATCTTCTTTTTCTTTTATGATTTCCAATGACTTTGGCTAATATAATATTTGTTGTCAAATGTTATTCATTTTAGCTGCCCTGTCTGGAGCCTCATTGCACTACGTGGCACAACCGCGTATGTTAGTGTGAACGTCCGTATTATTTCTATTTCCGGTATAATTTTTTAAAGTTAGTTTCTGTTTGCTGTCAAAATAAAAAACTACAGACACAACACATTCATTAGAATACAATACTTAGTAATTAACTGTTCATGATAGTCAGAACATAGATACAATACAACAGTACATCTAACCGCCCAGGAATAGGCAACAGGTGGCAGAGAACATGCCATCTTTCACTGATTCAAAGCGGCGTAAGATGGAGTTTTCTTTCACTGAGAAAACCCTATCATTCATTGGAAAGCGAAAACGAAATATGAAACTGGATATAACTGAGAACACATCCACGCGATGTAAATATTTGAAAGTTATATGACCGGATAGTCAGCAACCGTTTTACGTTTATTCTTTTTGCAATTTCATTCTTGCAACTGTTGCAATTAAAGTGTCCTTATTTGCTCCTTTCATAGTTCCGTTTTCGAGCTGAAGAATAAAGTATAAGAAGCCGAATTATATATAAATGATATTACTAAGTTACATAAAATGTGTGCCACAAGTGTTTGCTATTTGTTATATCGTGGCTTTAAAATATGTTTTTGTTTGTGTATGATCGAATACTAGTTCAATGCAAGCACAGCTCGTGATAATAATGCTTTAAATGTTCATTCGAAAATTTTTTTTTGATCATAATCTTTTTGAAAATGTATATATATAAATGTAAAATGTTACACTGTTCACTTTCCTTATCAGTGTGTGTGTGTTTACGTTTATTTATCGTCGCCACCGGTTGCCCATATGAGCGACGCCTCCTGAAGAGATTAGTCATTTTAGTTTTTTGGAGGATAGTGCAATGATACAGACAGAGACCCATTCCAGAGTCTCCACTGGTTCTTTTACGTGCACGGTGTAAAGCACCGACACGATACCTCGGTTTAACGTCCCATCTGAAAGACTGTTAATTTTATTAGGGTCAGACGGGCGGATCGAGGAGCAAATAGATTCATTTTATATTATTACAATTTAAGCAATGACACGGCAATTGTTGGTCAAGCATTGGAGAACTTCAAAAGAACATAGGAATATATGAACATATTTATGCAAGAGCTGTGTTGATTAGATATATAGCTGCTGAGTACGGTACTTCTATATGTATTGTCCTATCTATACTACTTTGGTCAATAAATAAAATCAATAAACTTATATATCAGATAAAATAAAACAACTTATTTTGATATAATTATGCTATCATGGATTGATGCATAACGCAGCATTTTTCGCTCTACAGAAGTAGATGAGACAGGCCGGTGTGTGTATATGTGTATGTGTGTGTAGATGTGTGTGGATGTGTGTGTGTGTGTGTGTGTGTGTGTATATGTGTATGTGTGTGTAGATGTGTGTGGATGTGTGTGTGTGTGTATATGTGTATGTGTGTGTATGTGTGTGTAGATGTGTGTGGATGTGTGTGTGTGTATATGTGTATGTGTGTGTATGTGTGTGTATGTGTGGATGTGTGGATGTGTGTGTGTATGTGTGTGTATGTGTGTGTAGATGTGTGTGGATGTGTGTGTATATGTGTATGTGTGTGTATGTATGTGTATGTGTGGATGTTTGGATGTGTGTGTGTATGTGTGTGTATGTGTGGATGTGTGTGTGTGTATATGTGTATGTGTGTGTGGATGTGTGGATGTGTGTGTAGATGTGTGTGGATGTGTGTGTGTATATGTGTATGTGTGTGTATGTGTGTGTATGTGTGGATGTTTGGATGTGTGTGTGTATGTGTGTGTATATGTGTATGTGTGTGTATGTGTGGATGTGTGGATGTGTGTGTAGATGTGTGTGGATGTGTGTGTGTGTATATGTGTATGTGTGTGTATGTGTGGATGTGTGTGTGTATGTGTGTGTATGTGTGTGTAGATGTGTGTGGATGTGTGTGTATATGTGTATGTGTGTGTATGTGTGTGTGTATATGTGTATGTGTGTGTATGTGTGTATATGTGTATGTGTGTGTGTGTGTGTGCGTGCGCGCGTGCGCGCGTGTGTATGTGTGCGTGTGTTTTTATATTTGATTCTTCCTATCTAAATTGATGTGTGACCTCGTCGAACCCCACTTAATATATAAATGTCAGAACAGCGATACACCATAATAACTATACCTCTCTTACATAGCATGTTGATAACTATATAATTATGAAGCATGTAAGGCTACTAGGGGATGACCCCTACTAGTCACTGGACAGAGCAGATAAATGGGGTTCCCCTTTGTTGGGGCCCGAAGCCCAAGTATTTCTATTTTAGGTTGAAAAATGTTTTCATGATAGAAATCGATAAAAGCATGCGTTACATGGCACTAGAACGTCGTGATTAGACGACCATAAATGACGTTATAAAATAGGTAATAAATGACGTCACTGACAGCCTGAGCCCGAAATCGTTCAACATGCTGTGGCTAGGTACCAAACATGCAAAGCAGTGACAAATAATAAGAGCATATTTGCTTGCATCAGCGTATAATAGCCATCTATGTTCATAAGTGAAATAGTATTCGATCATTCACTTAAGTAAACACATAGTATTTTGTATTACAACCGTGCGCTAAATGGTGCTAAAACATAGTGTTTATATGATCACAAATGACGTTATGAATGACGTAATAACTGTCGTAACTAACAGTTCGCGATGACACCATTTGCAGCAGCTATGTAGGCCTACCGCACGTGCAAAGCACGTCCAACAAGTGGAATAACCCATTATATTTTATACTCTCCAATGAAATATTTAGAGGTTATTACGTGGCTAGCCTAGACATCGACCAGAGATAACTTGATATCAGCCTGAGGCCGAACGTAATAACGTCTTTATTACTTTGATAAGAATTTGAACATTTAATAATCGAAATAATGCTCTCCGTTATCTTGCTATTGGCGTCCGTGGTCCAGTGGTAGAGCGTCGGATTTGGAATCGAACGGTCCCGGGTTCGATACTCGGTCAGGCCACGTATGTAGTGTCATTGAGCAAGGCACCTCACATACGTTGCTTAGTACTGGTTAATCGCTTAGGTCGGCTAAGCCTGCCCAGGAAAACATGTCTAAGTCCCCGCGAGGGGTTTGACATTAAAGGAACATACATACATTGGCGACCATACTATGTATTAATCTGTTGTTTACAGAATTGACATCAGATTAAGTACTAGTATGCGACTTCATAAAGCGTGAATATGTTTGTTTGTACTTACCAATTTACCATTCTTGTAGAATTTAAACGTCGGCATGCATGCAATATCACATGACTGCGCAGTTTCCTAAAATATTAAATACCGGATTATTATAACATTCACTGAATTATTCTTAGATCATCTTATGTATGCTGCTCACACTGACACTTTAATGTTACGGTTTGCGAACTATTTCATTAATACGTTTATTTATCGTCGCTACCGGGTGCCCATATGAGCGACATCTCCTGAAGAGATTAGTCAATTTAGAATTTTGGAGGATAGTGCAGATGATACAGGCAGAGACCCATTCCAGAGTCTCCTCTGGTTCTTTTACGTGCACGGTGTAAAGCACCGACACGAGACCTCGGTTTAAAGTCCCAACTGAAAGACTGTTATTTTATTTGGGTCAGACGGGGGAGCGATCCTGCAATCCCCGGTTTACCAGTCCAGCATGTTACCACTGTACTACAGATCCGTTGTAGGAAATGCAATAGCGATGTAAATATATACTGATTAACGTTGCCGAGATTTGGTTAATATCTTGAGATCCCTGCACTAATATTCTGAGAAAGTGGAAGTCGTGATAGCGAAGTGGATGCGCGTTCGCTTCAGGTGCGAAATGTCCGGAGTTCGAGCCACGCTGGAGCCGTTACGATTGTGCCCTTAGGCAAGGCATTTAAATTCCATGTTGCCTCTTCTCTCTCCCTCGTGGCGATGGATTCCATCAGGAATGAGGTCTCGAGAGTGATTAATATAAGTTGTAAGAACTTGTTTCGCAATTGAGCTAAACTAAATTTATATAAAAATATTCAGAGATTTCTTGCAGATGAGTCTGAATATGTGAACAAGCCAGAGTTCTACTAATAGTATATTTGTAATACAAAAAGTGTATATATACCGTGTTGTCGTCTACATCAACTTTGATGAACAAAACATCCGGGTTCGACTCAGCCAGATTCTGGAAAAAAAATAGCAGGTGCTTAGTTACTGGGCAGTGTGAGAACTGGCATTTATATTGCCTCGTTTGACAGATCAGATCATATCAGATCTATTCCGAAATCCATGTACCTGGAATCCTTAGTTTGTATACTGTTGTTCCATAGTTGCGGTTTGATAATTGTTATGTTATCAAAATCATGTTAATTGATAGATAATAATTTTTTTTACATCCATTGTATAATTATTATGCTATTGGATATCTGTCGAGATATAGTAATTTATAATTAGAAGATGAGGAAGTGGATGAAAATTGCTAGCATGTTGTGCAAAGGAAACAACGATAAAAACAGAGTAAACAAATTAAGAGGTCATATCTACTTTTAGCGAGTATTCAGGGGCAGTAACTGACCGATGTCTCTCATTAATTGTGACAGGCCCGTAGACAGGAACTGTTGTAAGGGGAGGGTAATATATCGTCGGACTGAAGAGTCGGCGTTGCTAGGGGGCCGGGGCATCTCCCTGATTCATTTCTAAACTACAATACAGGAGATGCGTTTTCATGCTTTCTGGGAAGTATATTTTACGCCTGTATTTGCCTCAGAATAAGGATAGAGAATATAACAAATAGTGAATAATGAACCGTAAGGAAGGACAGGGATACGGGCCCACACCGCCGTCACAGCGAAAAACGTAATTATGGCAGAGTGGTAATAATATATTTACATTTACGTTCTGACCGAGCGGAACTCGGCGGAAAATGGGGTGGGGGTGCGATGGCAGGGGTGCGATCGCACCCATGGGCCTGATTGTGGTTTAATATGTTTATATTAATTCACCGTACGAGATACATTCTGCTGCTCGGATATAGCGAAATATAGCGACTTGATATATATGATATTATATGAGTGGCTATTTCATAGCATATTTTATCTCATAATTTCTTATATGAACACACGTTTAATAACACATGGAAGGATTCTGATTGGTTGAGAGAATAATCCTTATAATTTATAAATTAAACTTTAGCGTATGCACAATTCTATTTATATTGGTACATAACGTTAATGGGAAGACACATGCTGATTTAAAAGAAGTCTCGACGCAATTATAACGCTGTTTAAAGCATAACTATAACGTTGCTTTGCATAGTGACGTTATGATAATTTAGTGACGTCAAGACACATTGGCGCTGAAAATTGGCCCCAAAATGAAAGTAGCAGAATTATTTTGTGCAAACATTTTATTAAAACCCAATATTGTAATGTGATAAAAAAGATCTTAAACTCGTTGTGATTGCATACCATATTGTATGAAACTCGCCACTCATGTAAGATCCTATATTTATGAAACGAGTTTGGTAAGTAGAGAATATATTTTGGAGACGAGCCTAATAATTTAAAATTTATAAGACAGTAACCTAATATTCTATTGATCCTATCTTCTGATATAAAGTATGTTCTAGAGAGGAATGCCTACACAATATTCATGCAGTTTATCATATAATATGTGAACATATGACGTCATGCATGCAGCATTTGACGTCACGAAAGGTTTATTAGGCACTGACTAATATAGAAAGGTTTAATAGGCAGGCCGATTTTGATCATTATTAAGCATGAAGGCAGGATAAAATATGGTATAAAATCATCACGCCACGGAAGCATTATTATTATTTTGTCTTTATTCCTGAAAATAATATTACATAATTATGCACAACTTCAGTTTTGTACTGGAATGTACGCAGGGGTTTGTATGGTTATTTGAATGTTAACTGAGGCATACATATATTGCAACATGGTGCCTCCGTTGTGGAGTATACAGACGGATCTGTTGTCCAGTGGTTAACACGCTGGACTGGTAATCCAGGGATCGCAGGTTCGCTCCCCCGTCTGACCCTAATAAAATTAATAGTCTTTCAGATGGGACGTTAAACCGAGGTTTCGTGTCGGTGCTTTACACCGTGCACGTAAAAGAACCAGAGGAGACTCTGGAATGGGTCTCTGTCTGTATCATTACAAAATCTAAAATGACTAATCTCTTCAGGAGGCGTCGCTCATATGGGCAACCGGTAGCGACGATAAATAAACGTAAAAACACACCGTTGTGGAGTGATTAATGTCGTTGATTTCAAATCACTTGCCCGCACCGCTGATGGTTCGAATCCCACTGAGCTTATCGAAATCCTTAATGTGAGGAAGCATTCCAGCTGACTTGTGGACGGTGAGTGGTTCTGAGAACAGGTATACTTACATCTACTACAGGGGAAATCATACGACAAGGTCCACACCACGAGGCAGTGAAGTCCACAACAACGAGCATATCCCCTGCACCTTTAAGTTCGGCGTCAAATTCAGCCTGGCGAATAGACAAGAAATTTAATATGTAAATTACAATAACATAATAATTGTGCTAATACACTTAACTGTAGCGGTACACGCACGCACGTGCAACGCACGCACGCACGCACGCACGCACGCACGCAGTTGGTATATAATACATCTGATATCTACCTCAATATATATATATACATACATATATACACACACACACACACACAATCATTGGTATATAATGCTGTTGAACTCTATATCAATATGCATACATGCATGCATAGTTGCATGCTATAGCTAGTGAAATATATATCAATACATACAAATATGAATAAACACTAATGTAAAGAGTGTGGTTGGTTACTAACGAAATCGATTTAGTATTCATTGAAACTAGTTGCATGAACATGGCTCTATTTCATTGTACATGTATGAATCCTAACTGGCAAATAATGTCCAACACAATTATAAAGTGGTTCGTGTTTTTACGTTTATTTATCGTCGCTACCGGTTGCCCATAGGAGCGACGCCTCCCGAAGAGATTAGTTATTTTAGATTTTGGAGGATAGTGCATGATACAGACAGAGACCCATTCCAGAATCTCCTCTGGTTCTTTTACGTGCACGATGTAAAGCACAGTAACGATACTTCGGTTTAACGTCCCATCTGAAAGACTGTTAATTTTATTAGGGTCAGACGGGGGATCGAACCTGTGATCCCTGGATTACCAGTCCAGCGTGTTATCACTGGACTACAGATCCATCTGTTAAAGTGGTTCAATAATACTGATTGCTTTTATATCATGTTTGTTTGTTTCTTAATTGTGGTTCGGGTGTTTAAAGTCGTACCGTGGTGTAAGTGGAGCCTCCGTGGTGTAAGTGGAGGCTCCGTGGTGTAAGTGGAGTCTCCGTGGTGTAAGTGTAGCCTCCGTGGTGTAAGTGGAGTCTCCGTGGTGTAAGTGGAGCCTCCGTGGTGTAAGTGGAGCCTCCGTGCTGTAAGTGGAGTCTCCATGGTGTAAGTGGAGTCTCCGTGGTGTAAGTGTAGCCTCCGTGGTGTAAGTGGAGCCTCCGTGGTGTAAGTGGGGCCTCCGTGCTGTAAGGTGGAGCCTCCGTGGTGTCAGTGGAGCCTCCGTGCTGTAAGTGTAGCCTCCCTGATGCAAGTGGAACCTCCGTTGTGTATGTGGAGTCTCCGTGGTGTAAGTGAAGCCTCCGTGGTGTAAGTGGAGCCTCCGTGCTGTAAGGTGGAGCCTCCGTGGTGTAAGTGGAGCCTCCGTGCTGTAAGTGTAGCCTCCCTGATGCAAGTGGAACCTCCGTTGTGTATGTGGAGTCTCCGTGGTGTAAGTGGAGCCTCCGTGGTGTACGTGGAGTCTCCGTGGTGTAAGTGGAGTCTCCGTGGTGTAAGTGGAGTCTCCGTGGTGTAAGTGGAGCCTCCGTGGTGTATGTGGAGCCACCGTGGTGTACGTGGATTCTCCGTGGTGTAAGTGGAGCCTCCGTGGTGTAAGTGGAGTCTCCGTGGTGTAAGTGGAGTCTCCGTGGTGTAAGTGGAGTCTCCGTGGTGTAAGTGGAGTCTCCGTGGTGTAATTGTAGCCTCCGTGGTGTAAGTGTAGTCTCCGTGGTGTATGTGGAGCCTCCGTTGTGTACGTGGAGCCCCCGGGTGTAAGTGTAGTCTCCGTGGTGTAAGTGGAGTCTCCGTGGTGTAAGTGGAGCCTCCGGGGTGTAAGTGTAGTCTCCGTGGTGTAAGTGGAGTCTCCGTTGTGTACGTGGAGCCTCCGGGGTGTAAGTCTAGTCTCCGTGGTGTAAGTGGAGTCTCCGTGGTGTAAGTGGAGCCTCCGTGGTGTATGTGGAGTCTCCGTGGTGTAAGTGGAGTCTCCGTGGTGTAAGTGGAGCCTCCGTGGTGTATGTGGAGTCTCCGTGGTGTATGTGGAGCCTCCGTTGTGTACGTGGAGCCTCCGGGGTGTAAGTGGAGCCTCCATTGTGTAAGTGGAGTCTCCGGGGTATAAGTGGAGTATCCGGGGTGTAAGTGGAGCGTCCGTGGTGTAAGTGTAGCCTCCGTGGTGTCAGTGTAGTCTCCGGGGTGTAAGTGGAGTCTCCGTGGTGTAAGTGGAGTCTCCGGGGTGTATGTGGAGCGTCCGTGGTGTAAGTGGAGTCTCCGGGGTATACGTGGAGTATCCGGGGTGTAAGTGGAGTCTCCGTGGTGTAAGTGTAGCCTCCGTGGTGTAAGTGGAGCCTCCGTGGTGTAAGTGTAGCCTCCGTGATGTAAGTGGAGCGTCAGTGGTGTAAGTGGAGCCTCCGTGGTGTAAGTGTAGCCTCCGGGGTGTAAGTGGAGCCTCCGTGGTGTAAGTGTAGCCTCCGTGGTGTAAGTGGAGCGTCAGTGGTGTAAGTGGAGCCTCCGTGGTGTAAGTGTAGCCTCCGGGGTGTAAGTGGAGCCTCCGTGGTATAAGTGTAGCCTCCGTGGTGTAAGTGGAGCCTCCGTGGTGTAAGTGTAGCCTCCGGGGTGTAAGTGGAGCCTCCGTGGTGTATGTGTAGCCTCCGTGGTGTAAGTGGAGCCTCCGTGGTGTAAGTGTAGCCTCCGGGGTGTAAGTGAAGTATCCGGGGTATAAGTGGAGTCTCCGGGGTGTAAGTGGAGTCTCCGGGATGTAAGTGGAGTCTCCGTGGTGTAAGTGTAGCCTCCGTGGTGTAAGTGTAGCCTCCGTGGTGTAAGTGGAGCCTCCGTGGTGTAAGTGTAGTCTCCGGGGTGTAAGTGGAGTCTCCGTGGTGTAAGTGGAGTCTCCGTGGTGTAAGTGGAGTCTCCGGGGTGTATGTGGAGCGTCCGTGGTGTAAGTGGAGTCTCCGTTGTGTATGTGGAGCATCCGGGGTGTAAGTGTAGTCTCCGTGGTGTAAGTGTAGCCTCCGGGGTGTAAGTGTAGTCTCCGTGGTGTAAGTGGAGCCTCCGGGGTGTAAGTGTAGTCTCCGTGGTGTAAGTGTAGCCTCCGTGGTGTAAGTGGAGTCTCCGTGGTGTGAGTGGAGTCTCCGGGGTGTAAGTGGAGTCTCCGGGGTATAAGTGGAGCCTCCGGGGTGTAAGTGGAGCCTCCGTGGTGTAAGTGGAGCCTCCGTGGTGTAAGTGTAGCCTCCGGGTGTAAGTGGAGTCTCCGGGGTATAAGTGTAGCCTCCGTGGTGTAAGTGTAGCCTCCGGGGTGTAAGTGGAGCCTCCGTGGTGTAAGTGTAGCCTCCGGGGTGTAAGTGGAGCCTCCGTGGTGTAAGTGGAGCCTCCGTGGTGTAAGTGGAGTCTCCGGGGTGTAAGTGTAGCCTCCGTGGTGTAAGTGTAGCCACCGTGGTGTAAGTGGAGCTTCCGTGGTGTAAGTGGAGCGTCAGTGGTGTAAGTGGAACCTCCGTGGTGTAAGTGGAACCTCCGTGATGTAAGTGGAGCGTCCGTGGTGTAAGTGGAACCTCCGTGGTGTAAATGGAGCTTCCGTGATGTAAGTGGAGCGTCCGTGGTATAAGAGGAGCTCCGTGATGTATGTGGAGCCTCCGTGGTGTAAGTGGAGTCTCCGTGGTGTAAGTGGAGTCTCCGTGGTGTAAGTGGAGTCTCCGTGGTGTAAGTGGAGTCTCCGTGGTGTAAGTGGAGTCTCCGTGGTGTAAGTGGAGCCTCCGTGGTGTAAGTGGAGTCTTCGTGGTGTAAGTGGAGTCTCCGTGGTGTACGTGGAGTATCCGTGGTATAAGCGGAGCCTCCGTGATGTATGTGGTGCGTCCATGATGTATATTGAGCCTCCGTGGTATAAGCGGAGCCTCCGTGATGTAATGGATACAGTGTCCGCCTTGCAACCGAGAGGTTGTGAGTTCGAGCCGCATCAGAACCACGGTGGTGGTGTCCATAGGCAAAGCATTTATATCCACATTGCCTCTTTTCTATGCCTCATGTCGAAGGATTCCACAAAGCATAACGTCATAGAGGTCTCAACGCGATTAATTTATTGTTGCAAAAACTTGGTTCGCGATAATTTGTAAAGCTGCACCAACAGGGTAAGTCATATGGCGAGTTTCCATTTATTATTGATGGAGGGAGACTCCGGAAACCCTCTGAGCATGGATACCCAGGTAGAACCACCTGATATTTTCATAAAATAGGCTAAAGCCTTGCTATTATGATTTGCTACTGTGAAACGGAAATATGGGGAGAGAATAACGAGATAAAGCCTATCCAAGTCAAAATGTTGATAAGATTACATGTATTTACCCTTCATGTACATTAACATGGTTAGATATCTTTACTCACACACGCGTGCAATGCTGCTGGTTTTGTAAGGAATACAATGAACGACATTGCTGGCTTTTCTATTACCTCCCTTGGCAGATAAAGTCCGATTGATTCTGGTCAGGAATAAATGGGAAGTCCGATTGATTCTGGTCAGGGATAAATGGGAAGTCCGATTGATTCTGGTCAGGGATAAATGGGAAGTCTGATTGATTCTGGTCAGGGATAAATGGGAAGTTCGATTGATTCTGGTCAGGGATAAATGGGAAGTCCGATTGATTCTGGTCAGGGATAAATGGGAAGTCCGATTGATTCTGGTCAGGGATAAATGGGAAGTCTGATTGATTCTGGTCAGGAATAAATGGGAAGTCCGATTGATTCTGGTCAGGGATAAATGGGAAGTCTGATTGATTCTGGTCAGGGATAAATGGGAAGTCCGATTGATTCTGGTCAGGAATAAATGGGAAGTCCGATTGATTCTGGTCAGGAATAAATGGAACTTTTTCTGCCAAGGGAGGTAATAGCAAAGTCAGGGTTGTCGCTCATTGCGTACTGTATTTTGGTACGTACTTTTTAATCGAGTTCAACATTAGATACTAGTTAATAAGCAAGTACGTAGCTACGTAAATAAATTAGAAAGGATAATCGTCCCCTAACCCCGGGCCCCTTTGTAAAATAATACATGCACATGTGCACCAGACATTCAAAACGACCCAGTTATGGGGTATAAGAATTTGTCAAATAATATTTTGTTAAGAAATCTTATGCATGACTGAATGTATGATCCGTAAGTATTGCAAACTAGTTTAGTATATAGTTCAACCTATTCAAAATAATTAAATTTAAAGCAAGATTTAACGATTGGTGTTTCTATATTATTTTCAACAATTGATTGTGTAAACGGATATCCTTAAACAGTTCACAATTTTTGACCGGTATAACGATAGTGCTATAAGTGATAGCGTTCGCTTCAGGTTCGAAATTCCCGGAGTTCGAGCCTCGCTGGAATCGTTACTTGTGCCCTTAGGCAAGGCGTTTAAATTACACATGTATGCCTCTTCTCCCTCCCTCGTGGAGATGGATATCCATCACGATGAGGTCTACAGAGTGATTAATATCAGTTGTAAGAACCTGTTTCGTATCGAGCTAAAATAAATTTGTATAAACTTAGTGTTAAACATGTATTTTTTCGTGAGGTTTATTAAAACATATCAAGTTGCTATTGAGCTTAAACTCTATCAGACGAACATAACCTAAGAACGTAAACTATATCAGACGAACATAACCTAAGAACGTAAACTATATCAGACGAACATAACCTAAGAACGTAAACTATATCAGACGAACGTAACCTAAGAACGTAAACTATATCAGACGAACGTAACCAAAGAACGTAAACTATATCGGACGAACATAACCTAAGAACGTAAACTATATCGGATGAACATAACCTAAGAACGTAAACTATATCAGACGAACGTAACCAAAGAACGTAAACTATATCGGACGAACATAACCTAAGAACGTAAACTATATCGGATGAACATAACCTAAGAACGTAAACTATATCAGACGAACGTAACCTAAGAACGTAAACTATATCAAACGAACATAACCTTAAACTATATCAGACGAACATAACCTAAGAACGTAAACTATATCAGACGAACATAACCTAAGAACGTAAACTATATCAGACGAACATAACCTAAGAAGGTAAACTATATCAGACGAACGTAACGTTTAACGATATCAGACGAACGTAACCTTAAACTATATCAGACGAACGTAAACTTGAACTATATCAGACGAACATAACCTAAGAACGTAAACTATATCAGACGAACATAACCTAAGAACGTAAACTATATCAAACGAACGTAACCTTAAACTATATCAAATGAACGTAACCTTAAACTATATCAGACGAACATAACCTAAGAACGTAAACTATATCAGACGAACATAACCTAAGAACGTAAACGATATGAAACGAACGTAACCTTAAACTATATCAAACGAACGTAACCTTAAACTATATCAGACGAACATAACCTAAGAACGTAAACTATATCAAACGAACGTAACCTTAAACTATATCAGACGAACGTAAACTTGAACTATATCAGACGAACATAACCTAAGAACGTAAACTATATCAAACGAACGTAACCTTAAACTATATCAAACGAACATAACCTTAAACTATATCAAGACGAACATAACCTTAAACTATATCAGACGAACATAACCTAAGAACGTAAACTATATCAGACGAACATAACCTAAGAACGTAAACTATATCAGACGAACGTAACCTTAAACTATATCAGACGAACATAACCTTAAACTATATCAGACGAACGTAACCTAAGAACATAAACTATATCAGACGAACATAACCTAAGAAGGTAAACTATATCAGACGAACGTAAACTTGAACTATATCAGACGAACGTAATGTTTAACGATATCAGACGAACGTAACCTTAAACTATATCAGACGAACGTAAACTTGAACTATATCAGACGAACGTAACCTTAAACGATATCAGACGGACGTAACCTTAAACGATATCAGACGGACGTAACCATAAACAATACCAGACGAACGTAACCTTAAACTATATCAGACGAACGTAAACTTGAACTATATCAGACGAACGTAACCTTAAACGATATCAGACGAACGTAACCTTAAACGATATCAGACGAACGTAACCTTAAACTATATCAGACGAACGTAAACTTGAACTATATCAGACGAACGTAACCTTAAACGATATCAGACGAACGTAACCTTAAACGATATCAGACGAACGTAACCTTAAACTATATCAGAAGAACGTAACCTTAAACTATATCAGACGAACGTAAACTTGAACTATATCAGACGAACGTAACCTTAAACTATATCAGACGAACGTAAACTTGAACTATATCAGACGAACGTAACCTTAAACGATATCAGACGAACGTAACCATAAACGAGATCAGACGAACGTAACCTTAAACGATATCAGACGAACCTAACCATAAACGAGATCAGACGAACGTAACCTTAAACGACACCAGACGAACGTAACCGTAAACGATATCAGAAGAACGTAACCTTAAACGATATCAGACGAACGTAACCTAAGAACGTACACTATATCAGTCGATCGTAAACTTGAACTATATCAGTCGATCGTAACCATAAACGATATCAGACGAACGCAACCTAAAACAATATCAGACGAACGTAACCTTAAACGATATCAGCCGAGCGTAACCTTAAACGATATCAGATGAACGTAACCTTAAACGATATCAGACGAACGTAACCTTAAACGATATCAGACGAACGCAACCTTAAACAATATCAGACGAACGTAACCTTAAACGATATCAGACGAACGTAACTTTAAACTATATCAGACGAACGTAACCTTAAACGACATCAGACGAACGTAACCGTAAACGATATCAGACAAACGCAACCTTAAACAATATCAGACGAACGTAACCTTAAACGATATCAGACGAACGTAACCTTAAACTATATCAGATGAACGTAACCTTAAACGACATCAGACGAACGTAACCGTAAACGATATCAGACGAACGCAACCTTAAACAATATCAGACGAACATAACCTTAAACGATATCAGACGAATGTAACCTTAAACTATATCAGACGAACATAACCTTAAACGACATCAGACGAACGTAACCGTAAACGATATCAGACGAACGCAACCTTAAATAATATCAGATGAACGTAACCTAAAACAATATCAGACGAACGTAACCTTAAACGATATCAGACTAGCATAACCTTAAACGATATCAGACTAGCGTAACCTTAAACGATATCAGACGAACGTAACCTTAAACGATATCAGACGAACGTAACCTTAAACGATATCAGACTAACGTAACCTTAAACGGTATCAGACTAACGTAACCTTAAATGATATCAGAAGAACGTAATCTTAAACGATATCAGAAGAACGTAACGTTAAACGATATCAGACGAACATAACATTAAACTATATCAGAAGAACGTAACCTAAAACAATATCAGACGAGCGTAACCTTGAACGATATCAGACGAACGTAACCGTAAACGATATCAGACGAACGTAACCTAAGAACGTACACTATATCAATGGATTGTAACCTTAAATAATATCAGACGAACGTAACTTTAAACGATATCAGAAGAACGTAACCTTAACGATATCAGACGAACGTAACCGTAAACTATATCAGACGAACGTAACCTTAAACTATATCAGACGAACGTAACCTTAAACTATATCAGACGAACGTAACGTTAAACGATATCAGACGAACATAACATTAAACTATATCAGAAGAACGTAACCGTAAATGATATCAGACGAACGTAGCCTCAAACGATATCAGATGAACGTAACCTTAAATGATATCAGACTAACGTAACCTTAAACGATATCAGACGAACGTAACCTTAAACGATATCAGACGAACGTAACCTTAAACAATATCAGACTAACGTAACCTTAAACGGTATCAGACTAACGTAACCTTAAACGATATCAGAAGAACGTAAACTTGAACTATATCAGACGAACGTAACCTTAAACTATATCAGAAGAACGTAACGTTAAACTATATCAGAAGAACGTAACCATAAACGACATCAGACGAACGTAACCGTAAACAATATCAGACGAACGTAACCTTAAACGACATCAGACGAACGTAACCGTAAACAATATCAGACGAACGTAACCTTAAACGACATCAGACGAACGTAACCGTAAACGATATCAGACGAACGTTACCTTAAACGATATCAGAAGAACGTAACCTAAAACAATATCAGACGAGCGTAAACTTAAACGACATCAGACGAACGTAACCATAAACGACATCAGACGAACGTAACCTTAAACGATATCAGACGAACGTAACCATAAACGATATCAGAAGATCGTAACCTTAAACGATGTCAGACGAACGTAACCGTAAACGATATCAGACGAACGTAACCTAAGAACGTACACTATATCAATCGATTGTAACCTTAAATGATATCAGACGAACGTAACTTTAAACGATATCAGAAGAACGTAACCGTAACGATATCAGACGAACGTAACCGTAAACAATAATAGACGAATGTAACCTTAAACAATATCAGACGAACGTAACCGTAAACTATATCAGACGAACGTAACCGTAAACTATATCAGACAAACGTAATCTTAAACGATATCAGACGATCGTAACCTTAAACTATATCAGACGAACGTAACCTTAAACTATATCAGACAAACGTAATCTTAAACGATATCAGACGAACGTAACCATAAACTATATCAGACAAACGTAATCTTAAACGATATCAGACGAACGTAACCTTAAACTATATCAGACGAACGTAACCATAAACAATACCAGACGAACGTAACAGTAAACGATATCAGACGAACGTAACCATAAACAATACCAGACGAACGTAACAGTAAACGATATCAGACGAACGTAACCATAAACAATACCAGACGAACGTAACAGTAAACGATATGGCCATAATAAAATAAATCCTAGATTTTCATCCACATTTTTTTGAAAATGGGGGCGGGGGGTGAAATTTTATTTTTTATTTTATATTTTCAGTATATCGATATTTATGCTGATAAAATGGTGTTTTGACAAGATTCAACTTGACAAGATTTTTTTTTTTTTTCAAATAGTAATAAAAAAAATCGGGGCGGGCCCTAAAAACGGGGGCGGGCGGGGATGAAAATCTAGGAAATATTTTATTATGGCCTATCAGACGAACGTAACCATAAACAATACCAGACGAACGTAACAGTAAATGATATCAGACGAACGTAACCATAAACAATATCAGACGAACGCAACAGCAAACGATATCAGACGAACGTAACAGTAAACGATATCAGACGAACGTAACCATAAACAATATCAGACGAACGTAACAGTAAAACTTAAAACCATAATACAAGAGTATTTACCTTGGTATCTATTGTTTTTACCATGGTGATAGCGTGTACTCCGACAGAATAATCACTGATATCTACCCGTAACTACGGCAGGGTTCGTATTTATTTATTGCTGTCCCGACAAATCAATAACAAACGCATGAATCGTCGCTAATTTTATACATTTGTTGAAAGTATTACTAATGGCTTACTCACGACAATAGCATACCCACTCACAGGCGCTTGGGTTCTGGACAAACGTTTGCGGGTTCAAAACCACAAAACGAAACATTTATTTTTGGTTTTTAAGAACACTATGATACACTATGGTTTGACACTATGCATTCAATTGTTTAGACCATTCCAAGCAAGTTTAAAAATGAAACCCTGTGACAATAGACTATATATACAGCATTGATAGTAACGGGGCGTTATTTTAAACTTGCTTGGAATTACCTAAAATTGTATGTATAGTTGTATCATAGTGTTCTTAGAACCCAAAATTTTTTTTTTAAAATTTTGTGTTTTGAACCGGACAACATTTATCAAGACTCCAAGCGCCTGTGCGCCCACTGAGAAACACCTTTACATTTTATGAAATAAATAGACTGTGAAGTCTATATATAGATAATAAAACAAGTTCACGTCATTTCTAAATTTAATATTTCGCATCCGGTTTTAGAACACTGATCACCACAGGCCCGTTGCCACACTGAGGGGAACGAGTCACTCGCCTCGGTTAGAATTAGTTTATACAAATTTACTTTAGCTCGATTGCGAAACAAGTTATTTCAACTTATATAAATCACTCTCGAGACCTCATTCCTGATGGAATCCATCGCCACGAGGGAGAGAGAAGAGGCAACGTGGAATTTAAATGCCTTGCCTAAGGGCACAATCGTAACGGCTCCAGTGGGGTTCGAACTCAGGACTTTTCGCACCTGAAGCGAACGCGCATCCACTGCACTATCACGACTTCCTCGGTTAGAATTTGGCAAGGAACGAATACATGTCTAGGAAACAACAGGCAATCAGTAGAAACGGTGATTTGTTCAATCTTATCTACACATCTAAATAGAATTTCGCATGTCCCCGAACCACCATGGAAGCTTAGCCTCGGTTATTGTCAGCTTCTGGATACGGCACTGCATCAGGGGATGTGTTACAAAATGTTCCTCAAAGAGGTGTGTAATAGATGTACAGTCAAACCTGTGTTAGTGGTCACCTCTATTAAGCAGCCAACCTGCATTAAGCAGCCAGTTTCCAGACTCCCAATATGTCGTTTTATTATACATTTGCCTTCTATTAAGCATCCACCTGTGCTAAGCAGACATGATCTCTGATTCCCTTGGCTGGCTGCTTAAGACAAGTTTGACTGTACTTAAAACTATGTCGTGACGGCATACCTTTATACTTGCAGTCCATTATTATAATATTAAATAATGAGTATTACATCATATGCGTAAATGTACGAAATTAACATTTTTTAATGGTAAGATATGTTGTAAAAGTGTGTGTTACGTAAGATATAGCCTCAAACGGATCCAATATGTAAACTATATGTAAACTATTTTACATATTGAATCGTTTTCGGCTTAACAACTTATATTAATCACTCTCGTTGGCTCGGATGAAAGCGTATGTGTGGTCATTCCTCTGTGTGTGAGGAAACCGAAATGAACAAAATGAAAAAAAATCCATTTAAAAGCTGTAGCAACTCTATTTTTAAGATGATTGTGTTCAAACATACATGACAGTCCGTCATTTCAATTCTCTTTATATCAGTTGATAATGTCAATGGTCAATATTGTCTATACTCTTCTCTTTTTTTAAAACTTTATTTTACAACGATTGCGAAGCAAGTTTTAACAACTTATATTAATCACTCTCGTTGGCGCGGATGAAAACGTATATGTGGTCTTTCGTGTAGGGGGAAACCAAAGTACTCGGAGAAAACTCACCTGTCCGATCTGGCGACCACCTTACCATATCACATATTTCCCGGTCCGAGGATCGAACCCTGGTTGCATTGGTGAGAAGCGAGCGCTCTATCCACTGCGCTAATCGGATTTTACATATTGAATCGTTTTGACTTATATCCTAGTCATATATATACATGTATATCACTGTACGTGTATTTTACACAGATGCTTGGGGTTTGGACACGTTGTTTCGGGTTCAGAGCCAATTTTGTATTGTTTTATTTTTGAAAGAAGCATAATTTGATAAACTATGGGATTGACATTATACATATTTTAAACATTATTTATTTTACAACGATTGCGAAGCACGTTTTAACAACTTGTATTAATCACTCTCGTTGACGTCGATGAAAGTGTAAATGTGGCAATTCGTGTGGGAGGAAACCGGAGTACCCGGAGAAAGCCCACCTGTCCGATCTGGCGACCACTGTTCCATCTCACATACTTCGCGGTCTGGGGATCGAACATGGGTTATATTAGTGAGTAGCTAGCGCGATAACCACTGCGCTAATGTGGACAGCCTCGAAACATGTTAGGCATGTGGTGTGTATGTACGTGTATACATGGTGTGTATGTACGTGTATACATGGTGTGTATGTACGTGTATACATGGTGTATATGTACGTGTATACATGGTGTATATGTAGGTGTATACATGGTGTATATGTACGTGTATACATGGTGTATATGTACGTGCATACATGGTGTATATGTACGTGTATACAGGGTGTGTATGTACGTGTATACAGGGCGTGTATGTACGTGTATACATGGTGTATATGTACGTGTATACAGGGTGTGTTACGTGTATACATGGTGTGTATGTACGTGTATACATGGTGTATATGTACGTGTATACATGGTGTATATGTACGTGTATACATGGTGTATATGTACGTGTATACATGGTGTATATGTACGTGTATACATGGTGTATATGTACGTGTATACATGGTGTATATGTACGTGTATACATGGTGTATATGTACGTGTATACATGGTGTGTATGTACGTGTATACAGGGTGTGTATGTACGTGTATACAGGGTGTATATGTACGTGTATACAGGGTGTGTATGTACGTGTATACAGGGTGTATATGTACGTGTATACAGGGTGTGTATGTACGTGTATACATGGTGTGTATGTACGTGTATACAGTGTGTATGTACGTGTATACATGGTGTATATGTACGTGTATACATGGTGTATATGTACGTGTATACATCTGGTGTATATGTACGTGTATACATGGTGTATATGTACGTGTATACATGGTGTATATGTACGTGTATACATGGTGTATATGTACGTGTATACATGGTGTATATGTACGTGTATACATGGTGTATATGTACGTGTATACATGGTGTATATGTACGTGTATACATGGTGTGTATGTACGTGTATACATGGTGTGTATGTACGTGTATACATGGTGTGTATGTACGTGTATACATGGTGTGTATGTACGTGTATACATGGTGCGTATGTACGTGTATACATGTACATGGTGTATATATACGTGTATACATGGTGCGTATGTACGTGTATACATGGTGCGTATTTACGTGTATACATGGTGTGCATGTACGTGTATACATGGTGTGCATGTACGTGTATACATGGTGTGCATGTACGTGTATACATGGTGTGCATGTACGTGTATACATGGTGTGTATGTACGTGTATACATGGTGTGCATGTACGTGTATACATGGTGTGCATGTACGTGTATACATGGTGTGCATGTACGTGTATACATGGTGTGCATGTACGTGTATACATGGTGTGCATGTACGTGTATACATGGTGTGTATGTACGTGTATACATGGTGTGCATGTACGTGTATACATGGTGTGTATGTACGTGTATACATGGTGTATATGTACGTGTATACATGGTGTATATGTACGTGTATACATGGTGTATATGTACGTGTATACATGGTGTATATGTACGTGTATACATGGTGTATATGTACGTGTATACATGGTCTATATGTACGTGTATACATGGTGTATACATGGTGTATATGTACGTGTATACATGGTGTATATGTACGTGTATACATGGTGTATATGTACGTGTATACATGGTGTATATGTACGTGTATACATGGTGTATGTGTACGTGTATACATGGTTTATATGTACGTGTATACATGGTGTATATGTACGTGTATACATGGTGTATATGTACGTGTATACATGGTGTTTATGTACGTGTATACATGTACAGGGTGTATATGTACGTGTATACATGGAGTGTATGTACGTGTATACATGGTGTGTATGTACGTGTATACATGGTGTGTATGTACGTGTATACATGGTGTTTATGTACGTGTATACATGTGGTGTATATGTAGGTGTATACATGGAGTGTATGTACGTGTATACATGGTGTGTATGTACGTGTATACATGGTGTGTATGTACGTGTATACATGGTGTGTATGTACGTGTATACATGGTGTATATGTACGTGTATACATGGTGTGTATGTACGTGTATACATGGTGTGTATGTACGTGTATACATGGTGTGTATGTACGTGTATACATGGTGTGTATGTACGTGTATACATGGTGTGTATGTACGTGTATACATGGTGTGTATGTACGTGTATACATGGTGTGTATGTACGTGTATACATGGTGTGTATGTACGTGTATACATGGTGTGTATGTACGTGTATACATGGTGTATATGTACGTGTATACATGGTGTGTATGTACGTGTATACATGGTGTGTATGTACGTGTATACATGGTGTATATGTACGTGTATACATGGTGTGTTACATGGTGTATATGTACGTGTATACATGGTCTTATGTACGTGTATACATGGTGTATATGTACGTGTATACATGGTGTTATGTACGTGTATACATGGTGTATATGTACGTGTATACATGGTGTATATGTACGTGTATACATGGTGTATGTACGTGTATACAGTGTATATGTACGTGTATACAGGGTGTGTATGTACGTTTACAGGGTGTGTATGTACGTGTATACAGGGTGTATATGTACGTGTATACAGGGTGTGTATGTACGTGTATACAGGTTGTATATGTACGTGTATACAGGGTGTGTATGTATGTGTATACAGGGTGTGTATGTACGTGTATACAGGGTGTATATGTACGTGTATACAGGGTGTGTATGTACGTGTATACATGGTGTATATGTACGTGTATACATGGTGTATATGTACGTGTATACATGGTGTATATGTACGTGTATACATGGTGTATATGTACGTGTATACATGTACATGGTGTATATGTACGTGTATACATGGTGTATATGTACGTGTATACATGGTGTATATGTACGTGTATACATGGTCTATATGTACGTGTATACATGGTGTATATGTACATGTATACATGGTGTATATGTACGTGTATACATGGTGTATATGTACGTGTATACATGGTGTGTATGTACGTGTATACATGGTGTGTATGTACGTGTATACATGGTGCGTATGTACGTGTATACATGTACATGGTGTATATATACGTGTATATATACGTGTATACATGGTGTGCATGTACGTGTATACATGGTGTGCATGTACGTGTATACATGGTGTGCATGTACGTGTATACATGGTGTACATGTACGTGTATACATGGTGTGCATGTACGTGTATACATGGTGTGCATGTACGTGTATACATGGTGTGTATGTAGGTGTATACATGGTGTGCATGTACGTGTATACATGGTGTGTATGTAGGTGTATACATGGTGTGCATGTACGTGTATACATGGTGTGCATGTACGTGTATACATGGTGTGTATGTACGTGTATACATGGTGTATATGTACGTGTATACATGGTGTATATGTACGTGTATACATGGTGTATATGTACGTGTATACATGGTGTATATGTACGTGTATACATGGTGTATATGTACGTGTATACATGGTCTATATGTACGTGTATACATGGTGTATACATGGTGTATATGTACGTGTATACATGGTGTATATGTACGTGTATACATGGTGTATATGTACGTGTATACATGGTGTATATGTACGTGTATACATGGTGTATATGTACGTGTATACATGGTGTATATGTACGTGTATACATGGTGTGTATGTACGTGTATACATGGTGTATATGTACGTGTATACATGGTGTATATGTACGTGTATACATGGTGTATATGTACGTGTATACATGGTGTATATGTACGTGTATACATGGTGTGTATGTACGTGTATACATGGTGTATATGTACGTGTATACATGGTGTATATGTACGTGTATACATGGTGTGTATGTACGTGTATACATGGTGTGTATGTACGTGTATACATGGTGTATATGTACGTGTATACATGGTGTATATGTACGTGTATACATGGTGTGTATGTACGTGTATACATGGTGTGTATGTACGTGTATACATGGTGTGTATGTACGTGTATACATGGTGTGTATGTACGTGTATACATGGTGTATATGTACGTGTATACATGGTGTGTATGTACGTGTATACATGGTGTGTATGTACGTGTATACATGGTGTGTATGTACGTGTATACATGGTGTGTATGTACGTGTATACATGGTGTGCATGTACGTGTATACATGGTGTGCATGTACGTGTATACATGGTGTGTATGTACGTGTATACATGGTGTGCATGTACGTGTATACATGGTGTGTATGTACGTGTATACATGGTGTGCATGTACGTGTATACATGGTGTGCATGTACGTGTATACATGGTGTGTATGTACGTGTATACATGGTGTATATGTACGTGTATACATGGTGTATATGTACGTGTATACATGGTGTATATGTACGTGTATACATGGTGTATATGTACGTGTATACATGGTGTATATGTACGTGTATACATGGTGTATATGTACGTGTATACATGGTGTATACATGGTGTATATGTACGTGTATACATGGTGTATATGTACGTGTATACATGGTGTATGTGTACGTGTATACATGGTTTATATGTACGTGTATACATGGTGTATATGTACGTGTATACATGGTGTATATGTACGTGTATACATGGTGTGTATGTACGTGTATACATGTACAGGGTGTATATGTACGTGTATACATGGTGTGTATGTACGTGTATACATGGTGTGTATGTACGTGTATACATGGTGTGTATGTACGTGTATACATGGTGTGTATGTACGTGTATACATGGTGTATATGTACGTGTATACATGGTGTGTATGTACGTGTATACATGGTGTGTATGTACGTGTATACATGGTGTGTATGTACGTGTATACATGGTGTATATGTACGTGTATACATGGTGTGTATGTACGTGTATACATGGTGTGTATGTACGTGTATACATGGTGTGTATGTACGTGTATACATGGTGTATATGTACGTGTATACATGGTGTGTATGTACGTGTATACATGGTGTGTATGTACGTGTATACATGGTGTGTATGTACGTGTATACATGGTGTGTATGTACGTGTATACATGGTGTGTATGTACGTGTATACATGGTGTGTATGTACGTGTATACATGGTGTGTATGTACGTGTATACATGGTGTATATGTACGTGTATACATGGTGTGTATGTACGTGTATACATGGTGTATATGTACGTGTATACATGGTGCGTATGTACGTGTATACATGGTGTGTATGTACGTGTATACATGGTGCGTATGTACGTGTATACATGGTGTGTATGTACGTGTATACATGGTGTGTATGTACGTGTATACATGGTGTGTATGTACGTGTATACATGGTGTGTATGTACGTGTATACATGGTGTATATGTACGTGTATACATGGTGTGTATGTACGTGTATACATGGTGTGTATGTACGTGTATACATGGTGTGTATGTACGTGTATACATGGTGTATATGTACGTGTATACATGGTGTGTATGTACGTGTATACATGGTGTGTATGTACGTGTATACATGGTGTATATGTACGTGTATACATGGTGTGTATGTACGTGTATACATGGTGTGTATGTACGTGTATACATGGTGTGTATGTACGTGTATACATGGTGTGTATGTACGTGTATACATGGTGTATATGTACGTGTATACATGGTGTGTATGTACGTGTATACATGGTGTGTATGTACGTGTATACATGGTGTGTATGTACGTGTATACATGGTGTGTATGTACGTGTATACATGGTGTGTATGTACGTGTATACATGGTGTGTATGTACGTGTATACATGGTGTGTATGTACGTGTATACATGGTGTATATGTACGTGTATACATGGTGTATATGTACGTGTATACATGGTGTATATGTACGTGTATACATGGTGTATATGTACGTGTATACATGGTGTATATGTACGTGTATACATGGTGTATATGTACGTGTATACATGGTGTATATGTACGTGTATACATGGTGTATACATGGTGTATATGTACGTGTATACATGGTGTATATGTACGTGTATACATGGTGTATATGTACGTGTATACATGGTGTATATGTACGTGTATACATGGTGTATATGTACGTGTATACATGGTGTATATGTACGTGTATACATGGTGTATATGTACGTGTATACATGGTGTGTATGTACGTGTATACATGGTGTATATGTACGTGTATACATGGTGTATATGTACGTGTATACATGGTGTATATGTACGTGTATACATGGTGTATATGTACGTGTATACATGGTGTGTATGTACGTGTATAGGGGTTATGTACGTGTATACATGGTGTGATTACGTGTATACATGGTGTGTATGTACGTGTATACATGGTGTGTATGTACGTGTATACATGGTGTGTATGTACGTGTATACATGGTGTGCATGTACGTGTATACATGGTGTGTATGTAGTGTATACATGGTGTGTATGTACGTGTATACATGGTGTGTATGTACGTGTATACATGGTGTGTATGTACGTGTATACATGGTGTGCATGTACGTGTATACATGGTGTGTATGTACGTGTATACATGGTGTGTATGTACGTGTATACATGGTGTATATGTACGTGTATACATGGTGTATATGTACGTGTATACATGGTGTATATGTACGTGTATACATGGTGTATATGTACGTGTATACATGGTGTATATGTACGTGTATACATGGTCTATATGTACGTGTATACATGGTGTATATGGTGTATATGTACGTGTATACATGGTGTATATGTACGTGTATACATGGTGTATATGTACGTGTATACATGGTGTATATGTACGTGTATACATGGTGTATATGTACGTGTATACATGGTGTATATGTACGTGT
>CM026397.1:7604336-7620462 GCA_014843695.1 Archivesica marissinica | reverse complement strand
AATGTAGTAATTTGGTCATAGATAGCGTGTGTTATCAAATGTAGTAATTTGGTCATAGATAGCGTATGTTATCAAATGTAGTAAGTTGGTCATAAATCGCGTGTGTTATCAAATGTAGTAATTTGGTCATAAATCACGTATGTTATCAAATGTAGTAATTTGGTCATAAATCGCGTATGTTATCAAATGTAGTAATTTGGTCATAAATCGCGTATGGTATCAATGTAGTGATTTGGTCATAAATCGCGTATGTTATCAAATGTAGTAATTTGGTCATAAATCGCGTATGTTATCAAATGTAGTAATTTGGTCATAAATCACGTATGTTATCAAATGTAGTAATTTGGTCATAAATCGCGTATGTTATCAAATGTAGTAATTTGGTCATAAATCGCGTATGGTATCAAATGTAGTAATTTGGTCATAAATCGCGTATGGTATCAAATGTAGTAATTTGGTCATAAATCGCGTATGGTATCAATGTAGTAATTTGGTCATAAATCGCGTATGGTATCAAATGTAGTAATTTGGTCATAAATCGCGTATGGTATCAATGTAGTAATTTGGTCATAAATCGCGTATGGTATCAATGTAGTAATTTGGTCATAAATAATCATACAATATAAATATTTTCATATCAACATTTTATTCTAGATGATTACACAGCAATTCATTGCATAACTCTCTGTAATAAATTGTATTAAATAAGATGATGTGAATATCTGATACTATAATGCTATTATTTTGCTCCAAATCCTGATTAGGAATTGTGCTAAATTAAAAAATATATATCTATATAATGTAATTGTTTTAACTAAACGTCTTAGTCCGCTCGCCCACATGGTTCGCCGGCGGAAAAGGTAAATAAGCCCAATAAATTAAATAAAGACCAATTAATTTACTAATACTATCACAAAACCCTTATATTCATAATTGTACGTAAGACCTTAATGATTGTTTTTGTTTTTTACGTTTATTTATCGTCGCTACCGGTTGCCCATATGAGCGACGCCTCCTAAAGAGATTAGTCATTTTAGATTTTGGAGGATAGTGCATGATACAGACAGAGACAATTTCCAGAATCTCCTCTGGTTCTTTTGCGTGCACGGTGTACAGCACCGACATGAGACCTCGGTTTAATGTCCCATCTGAAAGACTGTTAATTTTATTAGGGTCACACGGGGGATCGAACCTGCGATCCCTTGATTACCAGTCCAGCGTTAACACGCTGGACTACATATCCGTCTGTAAAATGATTGTACGAAAAGATAAGTATGTATATAGGGATATATCAGTGCGCAGCAAAAATGCGCATTGAGGCATGTTTACAATCCTGATACTAATTAACGCTTCACAGATTCAAAGGACACCATCCTACAATCCTAAATCATGCTGCAAAAATAGCGGATCAGTGGTCCTATGGTTAACGCGCCTGACTTGTAATCTGGGGGCCGCAGGTTCGATTCCCCGCTATGCCATACTAAAATGACTCGTATCATAGTCTTTCAGATGGGACTTTAAACCGAGGTATCGTGTCGGTGCTGTACACCGTGCACGTAACAGAACCAGAGGAGACCCTGTACTGGTATCTCTGTATCATTGCCCTATCCTCCAAACTGACTAATCTCTTCATGAGGCGTCGCCCATAAGGGGAATAGGTAGCGACGATACAAAACGTAAAGCACACAAATTGAACATACAGTGAATTATTAAAAACCCTGGAACATATTAGGATCAGTCATTAATCAATAGTTTTATTATTTTATTAAATATTAATAAAGGAGCCACATATCACTTCTGTTTTGATAAATCGATCATAGCCGAGTATAGATGTGACCTAATTAAGCATACTATTATTCTACGCGACTCCATTAAGTAGATTTCATGTGACGTCATTAAGAGTGTTGTATGCCATTTGGTTAAAATATGTTGCAACTTAAGTGTTAAGTGTGTTTCGCTCGGGGTCGCTAAGGATGTTGCGTGCGACTTGGTTCAGGTTGTTGCGTGCGACTTGGTTAAGGATGTTGCGTGCGACTTGGTTCAGGTTGTTGCGTGCGACTTGGTTAAGGTTGTTGCATGCGACTTGGTTAAGGTTGTTGCGTGCGACGTGGTTAAGGTTGTTGCATGCGACTTGGTTAAGGTTGTTGTGTGCGACTTGGTTAAGGTTGTTGCATGCGACTTGGTTAAGGTTGTTGTATGCGACTTTGTTACGGTTGTTGCGTTCGACTTGGTTAAGGTTGTTGCATGCGACTTGGTTAAGGTTGTTGTATGCGACTTTGTTAAGGTTGTTGCGTGCGACTTGGTTAAGGTTGTTGCATACGACTTGGTTACGGTTGTTGCATACGACTTGGTTAAGGTTGTTGCATACGACTTGGTTATGGTTGTTGCATATGACTTGGTTAAGGTTGTTGCATGCGACTTGGTTAAGGTTGTTGCATGCGACTTGGTTAAGGTTGTTGCATGCGACTTGGTTAAGGTTGTTGCATACGACTTGGTTAAGGTTGTTGCATGCGACTTGGTTAAGGTTGTTGCATGCGACTTGGTTAAGGTTGTTGCATGCGACTTGGTTAAGGTTGTTGCATACGACTTGGTTAAGGTTGTTGCATACGACTTGGTTAAGGTTGTTGCATACGACTTGGTTAAGGTTGTTGCATGCGACTTGGTTACGGTTGTTGCATACGACTTGGTTAAGGTTGTTGCATACGACTTGGTTAAGGTTGTTGCATACGACTTGGTTAAGGTTGTTGCATGCAACTTGGTTAAGGTTGTTGCATACGACTTGGTTAAGGTTGTTGCATGCGACTTGGTTAAGGTTGTTGCATACAACTTGGTTAAGGTTGTTGCATACGACTTGGTTAAGGTTGTTGCATACGACTTGGTTAAGGTTGTTGCATACGACTTGGTTAAGGTTGTTGCATGCGACTTGGTTAAGGTTGTTGCATACGACTTGGTTAAGGTTGTTGCATACGACTTGGTTAAGGTTGTTGCATGCGACTTGGTTAAGGTTGTTGCATACAACTTGGTTAAGGTTGTTGCATACGACTTGGTTAAGGTTGTTGCATACGACTTGGTTAAGGTTGTTGCATACGACTTGGTTAAGGTTGTTGCATACGCTTTAGCTATGCGTGTTAATGATTGTTTAAGGATGCTGCGTGCGAGTTAAATGTCTCATATTGTTTTGCTATTTGCGACATCAGCGATATAGATATGTGTGTGTGTTTAACCCATATTACTTTGATTTTATAGTCGGGAAATTTAAACTGCTGTATTATATTGCAACATAAAATTACTATACCGGCGACTTTAGACGATAGAACCAGTACGCAAGTACCAATACATGCTAGATCACAGCATCCATTAACTTCAGTATTGATTGATATTCTCTCCCCTTCATCAACACATTAGAATGCTAGTACTAGAGATTGGTAGTATTAGACTGCAGAAAGGTAGTATTAGACTGCAGACAGGTAGTATTAGACTGCAGACAGGTAGTATTAGACTGCAGACAGGTAGTAGTAGACTGCAGACAGGTAGTAGTAGACTGCAGAAAGGTAGTATTAGACTGCAGACAGGTAGTAGTAGACTGCAGACAGGTAGTAGTAGACTGCAGACAGGTAGTAGTAGACTGCAGAAACGTAGTATTAGACTGCAGAAAGGTAGTATTATACTGCTGAAAGGTAGTAGTAGACTGCAGAAAGGTAGTAGTAGACTGCAGACAGGTAGTATTAGACTGCAGAAAGGTAGTATTAGACTGCAGAAAGGTAGTATTAGACTGCATAAAGGTAGTATTAGACTGCAGAAAGGTAGTATTAGACTGCAGAAAGGTAGTATTAGACTGCAGAAAGGTAGTAGTAGACTGCAGACAGGTAGTAGTAGACTGCAGACAGGTAGTATTAGACTGCAGAAAGGTAGTAGTAGACTGCAGACAGGTAGTAGTAGACTGCAGACAGGTAGTATTAGACTGCAGACAGGTAGTAGTAGACTGCAGAAAGGTAGTATTAGACTGCAGAAAGGTAGTATTAGACTGAAGACAGGTAGTATTAGACTGCAGAAAGGTAGTATTAGACTGCAGACAGGTAGTATTAGACTACCTACTTGTAGTATTAGACTGCATACAGGTAGTATTAGACTGCAAACAGGTAGTATAAGACTGTAGACTGGTAGTATTAGACTGCAGAGAGAGAGGTAGTATTAGACTGGTAGTATTAGACTACAGAAATGTAGTATTAGACTACAGAAAGGTAGTATTAGACTGCAGACAGGTATTAGACTGTAGATAGGTAGTATTAGACTGTAGACTGTTAGTATTAGACTGCAGACTGGTAGTATTAGACTGCAGACAGGTAGTATTAGACAGCAGACAGGTAGTATTAGACTGTAGACGGGTAGTATTAGACTGCAGACAGGTAGTATTAGACTGTAGAAAGGTAGTAGTAGACTGCAGACAGGTAGAAGTAGACTGCAGAAAGGTAGTATTAGACTGCAGAAAGGTATTACTAGACTGTAGACTGGTAGTATTATACTTGTAGTATTAGACTGAATACTGGTAGTACTAGACTACAGACAGGTATTACTAGACTGTAGAATTGTAGTATTAGACTGGTAGTATTTGACTGAAGACTGGTAGTATTAGACTGATAGTATTAGACTGCAGACATGTAGTATTAGACAGTAGATTGGTATTATTAGACTGTAGACTGGTATTATTAGACTGACGACTGGTAGTATTAGACTGGTAGTATTAGACTGACGACTGGTAATATTAGACTGGTAGTATAAGACTGTAGTCTGGTATTATTAGACTGACGACTCGTACTGCCGAAAGGTAGTATTAGACTGCAGAAAGGTAGTATTCGACTGCAGAATGGTAGTATTAGACTGTATACATGTACTATTAGACTGGCAGTATTAGATTGCAGAATGGTAGTATTAGACTGCAGACAGGTAGTATTAGACTGCAGAAAGGTAGTAGTAGACTGTAGACTGGTAGTATTAGACTGCAGACAGGTAGTATTAGACTGGTAGTATTAGACAGCGGACTGGTAGTAATATACTGGTAGTATTAGACTGGTGGTATTATACTGCAGACTGGTAGTATTAGACTACATACGGGTATTACTAGACTGGTGGTATTTGACTACATACGGGTAGTATTAGACTACATACGGGTATTACTAGACTGGTAGTATTTGACTGCAGACTGGTAGTATTAGACTACATACGGGTAGTATTAGACTGTAGACTGGTAGTATTAGACTACATACGGGTATTACTAGACTGGTGGTATTTGACTGCAGACTGGTAGTATTAGACTACATACGGGTAGTATTAGACTACATACGGGTATTATTAGACTGGTGGTATTTGACTGCAGACTGGTAGTATTAGACTACATACGGGTAGTATTAGACTACATACGGGTATTACTAGACTGGTGGTATTTGACCGCAGACTGGTAGTATTAGACTACATACGGGTAGTATTAGACTACATACGGGTAGTATTTGACTACATACGGGTATTACTAGATTGGTGGTATTAGACTACATACGGGTAGTATTAGACTACATACGGGTTAAGGTTGTTGCATGCGACTTGGTTATGGTTGTTGCATACGACTTGGTTACGGTTGTTGCATACGACTTGGTTAAGGTTGTTGCATACGACTTGGTTATGGTTGTTGCATACGACTTGGTTAAGGTTGTTGCATGTGGCTTGGTTACGGTTGTTGCATACGACTTGGTTAAGGTTGTTGCATACGACTTGGTTAAGGTTGTTGCATACGACTTGGTTACGGTTGTTGCATGTAACTTGGTTAAGGTTGTTGCATACGACTTGGTTAAGGTTGTTGCATGCAACTTGGTTAAGGTTGTTGCATGCAACTTGGTTAAGGTTGTTGCATACGACTTGGTTAAGGTTGTTGCATACGACTTGGTTAAGGTTGTTGCATACAACTTGGTTAAGGTTGTTGCATACGACTTGGTTAAGGTTGTTGCATACGACTTGGTTAAGGTTGTTGCATACGACTTGGTTAAGGTTGTTGCATGCGACTTGGTTAAGGTTGTTGCATACAACTTGGTTAAGGTTGTTGCATACGACTTGGTTAAGGTTGTTGCATACGACTTGGTTAAGGTTGTTGCATACGACTTGGTTAAGGTTGTTGCATACGCTTTAGCTATGCGTGTTAATGATTGTTTAAGGATGCTGCGTGCGAGTTAAATGTCTCATATTGTTTTGCTATTTGCGACATCAGTGATATAGATATGTGTGTGTGTTTAACCCATATTACTTTGATTTTATAGTAGGGACATTTAAACTGCTGTATTATATTGCAACATAAAATTACTATACCGGCGACTTTAGACGATAGAACCAGTACGCAAGTACCAATACATGCTAGATCACAGCATCCATTAACTTCAGTATTGATTGATATTCTCTCCCCTTCATCAACACATTAGAATGCTAGTACTAGAGATTGGTAGTATTCGACTGCAGAAAGGTAGTATTAGACTGCAGCCAGATAATATTAGACTACAGAAAGGTAGTATAGACTGCAGCCAGATACTATTAGACTGCAGAAAGGTAGTAGTAGACTGCAGACAGGTAATATTAGACTGGTATTATTAGACTGCAGAAAGGTAGTATTAGACTGCAGAAAGGTAGTATTTGACTGCAGATATTAGTATTAGATTGGCAGTATTTGACTGCAGAAAGGCAGTATTAGACTGCAGATAGGTAGATTTAGACTGACGACTGGTAGTATTAGACTGACGCCTGGTAGTATTAGATTTGTAGTATTAGACTGACGACTGGTAGTATTAGACTGGTAGTATTAGACTGCAGACAGGTAGTATTCGAGTGCAGACAGGTAGTATTAGACTGCAGAAAGGTAGTATTCGACTGCAGAATGGTAGTATTAGACTGTATACATGTACTATTAGACTGGCAGTATTAGATTGCAGAATGGTAGTATTAGACTGCAGACAGGTAGTATTAGACTGCAGAAAGGTAGTAGTAGACTGTAGACTGGTAGTATTAGACTGCAGACAGGTAGTATTAGACTGGTAGTATTAGACAGCGGACTGGTAGTAATATACTGGTAGTATTAGACTGGTGGTATTATACTGCAGACTGGTAGTATTAGACTACATACGGGTATTACTAGACTGGTGGTATTTGACTACATACGGGTAGTATTAGACTACATACGGGTATTACTAGACTGGTAGTATTTGACTGCAGACTGGTAGTATTAGACTACATACGGGTAGTATTAGACTGTAGACTGGTAGTATTAGACTACATACGGGTATTACTAGACTGGTGGTATTTGACTGCAGACTGGTAGTATTAGACTACATACGGGTAGTATTAGACTACATACGGGTATTATTAGACTGGTGGTATTTGACTGCAGACTGGTAGTATTAGACTACATACGGGTAGTATTAGACTACATACGGGTATTACTAGACTGGTGGTATTTGACCGCAGACTGGTAGTATTAGACTACATACGGGTAGTATTAGACTACATACGGGTAGTATTTGACTACATACGGGTATTACTAGATTGGTGGTATTAGACTACATACGGGTAGTATTAGACTACATACGGGTTAAGGTTGTTGCATGCGACTTGGTTATGGTTGTTGCATACGACTTGGTTACGGTTGTTGCATACGACTTGGTTAAGGTTGTTGCATACGACTTGGTTATGGTTGTTGCATACGACTTGGTTAAGGTTGTTGCATGTGGCTTGGTTACGGTTGTTGCATACGACTTGGTTAAGGTTGTTGCATACGACTTGGTTAAGGTTGTTGCATACGACTTGGTTAAGGTTGTTGCATGTAACTTGGTTAAGGTTGTTGCATACGACTTGGTTAAGGTTGTTGCATGCAACTTGGTTAAGGTTGTTGCATGCAACTTGGTTAAGGTTGTTGCATACGACTTGGTTAAGGTTGTTGCATACGACTTGGTTAAGGTTGTTGCATACAACTTGGTTAAGGTTGTTGCATACGACTTGGTTAAGGTTGTTGCATACGACTTGGTTAAGGTTGTTGCATACGACTTGGTTAAGGTTGTTGCATGCGACTTGGTTAAGGTTGTTGCATACAACTTGGTTAAGGTTGTTGCATACGACTTGGTTAAGGTTGTTGCATGCAACTTGGTTGAGGTTGTTGCATACAACTTGGTTAAGGTTGTTGCATACGACTTGGTTAAGGTTGTTGCATACGAATTGGTTAAGGTTGTTGCATACGACTTGGTTAAGGTTATTGCATACGACTTGGTTAAGGTTGTTGCATGCAACTTGGTTAAGGTTGTTGCATACGACTTGGTTAAGGTTGTTGCATACGACTTGGTTAAGGTTGTTGCATACGACTTGGTTAAGGTTGTTGCATACGACTTGGTTAAGGTTGTTGCATACGACTTGGTTAAGGTTGTTGCATACGACTTGGTTAAGGTTGTTGCATACGCTTTAGCTATGCGTGTTAATGATTGTTTAAGGATGCTGCGTGCGAGTTAAATGTCTCATATTGTTTTGCTATTTGCGACATCAGTGATATAGATATGTGTGTGTGTTTAACCCATATTACTTTGATTTTATAGTAGGGAAATTTAAACTGCTGTATTATATTGCAACATAAAATTACTATACCGGCGACTTTAGACGATAGAACCAGTACGCAAGTACCAATACATGCTAGATCACAGCATCCATTAACTTCAGTATTGATTGATATTCTCTCCCCTTCATCAACACATTAGAATGCTAGTACTAGAGATTGGTAGTATTCGACTGCAGAAAGGTAGTATTAGACTGCAGCCAGATAATATTAGACTACAGAAAGGTAGTATAGACTGCAGCCAGATACTATTAGACTGCAGAAAGGTAGTAGTAGACTGCAGACAGGTAATATTAGACTGGTATTATTAGACTGCAGAAAGGTAGTATTAGACTGCAGAAAGGTAGTATTTGACTGCAGATATTAGTATTAGATTGGCAGTATTTGACTGCAGAAAGGCAGTATTAGACTGCAGATAGGTAGATTTAGACTGACGACTGGTAGTATTAGACTGACGCCTGGTAGTATTAGATTTGTAGTATTAGACTGACGACTGGTAGTATTAGACTGGTAGTATTAGACTGCAGACAGGTAGTATTCGAGTGCAGACAGGTAGTATTAGACTGCATAAAGGTAGTATTAGACTGCAGACATGTAGTATTAGACTGCAGACAGGTAGTATTAGACTACAGACAGGTAGTATTAGAAGACTGCAGACAGGTAGTATTAGACTGCAGACTGGTAGTATGATACTGTAGACAGGTAGTATTAGACTGCCGACAGGTAGTATTAGACTGCAGACAGGTAGTATTAGACTGCAGACGGGTAGTATTAGACTGCAGACGGGTAGTATTAGACTGCAGAAAGGTAGTATTAGACTGTAAACGGGTAGTATTAGACTGCAGACAGGTAGTATTAGACTGCAGACTGGTAGTATTAGACTGCAGACAGGTAGTATTAGACTGCAGACATGTAGTATTAGACTGGTAGTATTAGACTGCAGACTGGTAGTATTAGACTGGTATTATTAGACTGCAGACAGGTAGTATTAGACTGCAGACAGGTAGTATTAGACTGCAGACAGGTAGTATAAGACTGCAGACAGGTAGTATTAGACTGCAGACATGTAGTATTAGACTGGTAGTATTAGACTGCAGACAGGTAGTATTAGACTGCAGACATGTAATATTAGACTGCAGACAGGTAGTATTAGACTGCAGACAGGTAGTATTATACTGCATACAGGTAGTATTAGACTGCAGACTGGTAGTATTAGACTGTAGACAGGTAGTATTAGACTGCAGACAGGTAGTATTAGACTGCATACAGGTAGTATTAGACTGCAGAAAGGTAGTATTAGACTGCAGACGGGTAGTATTAGACTGCATACAGGTAGTATTAGACTGCAGACTGGTAGTATTAGACTGCAGAAAGGTAGCATTAGACTGCAGACAGGTAGTAGTAGACTGCAGACAGGTAATATTAGACTGGTAGTATTAGACTGCAGAAAGGTAGTATTAGACTGCAGACATGTAGTATTAGACTGCAGACAGGTAGTATTAGACTGCAGACATGTAGTATTAGACTGCAGACAGGTAGTATTAGACTGCAGACAGGTAGTATTAGACTGGTAGTATTAGACTGGTAGCATTAGACTGCAGGCAGGTAGTATTAGACTGCAGACAGCTAGTATTAGACTGCAGACGGGTAGTATTATACTGGTAGTATTAGACTGGTAGTATTAGACTGCAGACAGGTAGTATTAGACTGCAGACATGTAGTATTAGACTGCAGACAGGTAGTATTAGACTGGTAGTATTAGACTGGTAGTATTAGACTGCAGACGGGTAGTATTAGACTGCATACAGGTAGTATTAGACTGCAGACGGGTAGTATTAGACTGGTAGTATTATACCGGTAGTATTAGACTGCAGACAGGTAGTATTAGACTGCAGACATGTAGTATTAGACTGCAGACATGTAGTATTAGACTGCAGACTGGTAGTATTAGACTGGTAGTATTAGACTGCAGACAGGTAGTATTAGACTGCAGACAGGTAGTATTAGACTGCAGACAGGTAGTATTAGACTGCAGACAGGTAGTATTAGACTGCAGACTGGTAGTATGATACTGTAGACAGGTAGTATTAGACTGCAGACAGGTAGTATTAGACTGCAGATAGGTAGTATTAGACTGCAGACGGGTAGTATTAGACTGCAGACAGGTAGTATTAGACTGCATACAGGTAGTATTAGACTGCAGAAAGGTAGTATTAGACTGCAGACGGGTAGTATTAGACTGCATACAGGTAGTATTAGACTGCAGACTGGTAGTATTAGACTGCAGAAAGGTAGTATTAGACTGCAGACAGGTAGTATTAGACTGCAGACAGGTAGTATTAGACTGCAGACAGGTAGTATTAGACTGCAGACGGGTAGTATTAGACTGCAGACTGGTAGTATTAGACTGCAGGCAGGAGGTATTAGACTGCAGACAGGTAGTATTAGACTGCAGACAGGTAGTATTAGACTGCAGACAGGAGGTATTAGACTGCAGACTGGTAGTATTAGACTGCAGACAGTTAGTATTAAACTGCAGACAGGTAGTATTAGACTGTAGACGGGTAGTATTAGACTGCAGACTGGTAGTATTAGACTGCAGACGGGTAGTATTAGACTGCATACGGGTAGTATTAGACTGCAGACAGGTAGTATTAGACTGCAGACAGGTAGTATTAGACTGCAGACAGGTAGTATTAGACTGCAGACAGGTAGTATTAGACTGCAGACAGGTAGTAGTAGACTGCAGACATGTAGTATTAGACTGCAGACATGTAGTATTAGACTGCAGACATGTAGTATTAGGCTACATATGGGTAGTATTAGACTACATACGGGTAGTATTAGACTGCATACGGGTAGTATTAGACTACATACGGGTAGTATTAGACTACATACGGGTATTACTAGACTGGTGGTATTAGACTGCAGACTGGTAGTATTAGACTACATACGGGTATTACTAGACTGGTAGTATTGAAGTGGATCTTGCCTTTCAAATCATAATCATTTTAGAAATATGTTTTTAGTTTTCGTTTCTGTTGTTAAGTATAACAGTGAAACACAAAAAACAAACACATTACTGCTTGTGATTTAAAGACAGTTTTCCCCCTGCGAAATAAAGGCGATTTGTCAGACGATGTTCACAATGCCATGTACATTTTCCCCCTGCGAAATAAAGGCGATTTGTCAGACGATGTTCACAATGCCATGTACAGTTGAACGTCATTTGCAAACTGTGAAAGAGGCTAATCTACCAATGTGCGACTTGTATTATCTTGTGTGTGTATGTGTGTTTTATGGCTACACGTGTATATCACCCACATGATTTGACATTAGCCGTGTTCTATGACGACGACGTGTTCTATGACGACAACACTTTGTAACTAAGGTACACCAGACACATATTTTAGCGAGAAAACATTCAATTTGTTACTTGACATTTTCGCTGACGTATTCCGTAAAATGGTGTCATGGAATGAACGAACATACTCCAATAAATCGATACATTTAGTTAAACATTTAGTCATGTTAACGTCTGAATAAAGTAATGACGTCAGAGTGATGCAATATGAACTATAGTATTTTAAAGACGCAGTATATGTGTGGTTATTCAGATGTTAGATTTTTCGCTCTGCAAGTACCAAGTAGGTACGGATAACATAGAGCATATTTGCGTTTATTAGTGTAAGATAGGACTTTATTACATCGACTGATCAGCGAAATATGGAGGATATGTGTGGTTATTTAGATGTTAGATTTTTCGCTCTGCAAGTACGTACATATAACATAGATTGTGTGTGTGTGTGTGTTTTACATTTATTTATCGTCGCTACCGGTTGCCCATATGAGCGACGCCTCCTGAAGAGATTAGTCGTTTTAGATTGTTGGAGGATAGTGCATTGATACAGATAGAGACCCATTCCAGAGTCTTCTCTGGTTCTTTTATGTTCACGGTGTACAGCACCGACACGATAGCTCGGTTTAATGTCCCATCTGAAAGACTGTTAATTGTATTAGGGTCAGACGGGGGATCGAACCTGCGATCCCTGGATTACCAGTCCAGTGTGTTAACCACTGAACTACATATCCGTGTGCATATCTAAATGTATATATACCGTCATAGTAAAATGAATAGTTTATAGTTTATACATTTTTATTTTAGCTCGATTGCGAAACAAGTTCTTACAACTTACATTAATTACTCTCGATAACTCATTTCTGATGGAATCCATCGTCACGAGAGAGAAGAGGCAACGTGGAATTTAAATGCCGTGCCTAGGAGCACACTCGTAACGGCTCCAACGGGGCTCGAACTCCGGGCATTTCGCAGGTGAAGCGAACGCGCTACCACGGCGCTATCACGACTTGCGGTAAAAGGTAAAATATTTATTAAACGTGTGAATGTATTTAAGGAAGTTATACATAACAACGGTACAGTATTATATAATTATCTTCCGCAATAGTGGAAAACAGTTTTGAAAAGGGAGCAAGGGATACTTATTTACGAATATCAAGCTCGGATAACTGTACGTCGGTCATTCACATGTATCCTCTGCTACCTGCTATATGGATGTATATTGAGATTAAAACGACGTGTTTATCATCCGGACAGTTATTAACTATTTAAGGAGGTCATTTGCTGGTGTTTTATGAAGTCAAGAATATATTGGAATATCTGGATCTGGATATATACGTCGCAGGACCAAATTTGGTATATATTGGATTAAACATGGATCCCTTCAGGTTATTTTATTTATGATAATATTTGTTATTGATTTTTTGCTTTCCAATGAAATATATAATTTTATCAGTGAACTAATAGGCGTAATTCCACTGGTTGAAAGCAGTGGAATAGCACTGTTTGTTACTCATTGCTTTGCGTGTACGGTACCTAGCCGCTAGACTCTGAATACGACAATTTGGCGCCATGGTGGTAGCGTTTTCTACCATAAAAAATAATTTGTCAGCATACAATAAAAAGATTATTTGCTTGTTTAAGTGAATGAGCGACCAATATTTCACTCGTGCACGTATACTGCTAATATTCTCACTCGTGATAATAATGCTTTTAGTGTTCATTCCGTGAACTATAATTCGATCATACACTGAATCAATCAATTATCCTCTTAATTAGAAAAGTGTGTGTATTGATTCTTGATCATTTCCAGATTTAGGTAAGGATATAAATAGATTGTGCTATAAATACGACTTTAGGATAGATGTTCACTGATGGTCACGGGTTCGAGCCACGCTCAGACAGCCGAGCCACGCTCAGACAGCCGTGTCTATTTTATATGAACAAGTTGGCAGTTTCTTACGAAAGTTTGTGCACCAAGTACTGGTTAACCGCTTGTAAACTGCCCGGGCAACCGGTTCGATAACCCGCCTGACCCTAATAATATTAGTTTATACAAATTTATTTTAGCTCGGTTGCGAAACAAGTTATTACAACTTATATTAATCACTCTCGAGACCTCATTCCTGATGGAATCCATCGCCACGAGGGAGAGAAGAGGCAACGTGGAATTTAAATGCCTTGCCTAAGGGTACAATCGTAACGGCTTCAGCAGGGCTCGAACTCCAGACATTTCGCAACTGAAGTGAACGCGCATCCACGGCGCTATCACGGCTTCCACATCGTAATAATATTAACATTCGGAAAGCCGAAAACATGTTTTTTCCTATTATCAGGTCGTTATCAAATTCAACTAATTACTTTGAAATGTACGTACCCTGTGTGACGTTGTTTGATGATGAACTTCGCGTGGAATTTAGCGCGAGAAAATGGAGGATGCCAAAATACACTAGAGGCAACTGGAAACATGAAAGGAAGTTTAATTATGATGTCAAAGGTCACCCGATCAAAACATATATAACGATTCCCGGAGATAATGATATTATGGCATTATTTCAGTGTAAATTAGTAACAATAAATGAAACACTTAAAACTATCTGAGGTTTATAGATTTGGTGGTGCAGACTTTATATATGTATACATGTATATACACTAGGACTTTATATATGTATACATGTATATACACTAGGGATCGCTCGCCCAGGCGTGGGTAAAGAAGCACAATCATCAAACTGTGGATGGCAACGTCCCAATATCCGAATACTATTCCAGTATTCGAATATTCAGAACAAATATTATGTTGTCCTCAACAATGTCACCCGCTCAGTCACACGTTTGGAAATGCTTGAATCGCTCTGAGAATACGAAAACTGCTAGGTGTAATCTATTCAAATTGAACTGGCATATTCATGTACAATATCAATTTGAATAATCATTTTGATAGAATTCTCGAATATTCGAATATTTGAATACCTTCCTGACCGAATATTTGAATAGTTTAATCGCTATTCGTTGCCATCCCTAACATTGGCGTAGCTTCCTATAAGCCGTGTAGGCCGTGGCCTACACTTTCCCCCCAAAAATCGAAAAAATAAAAATGCCAAATCTGCAACAAAAATCGGGAGGCCAGGATTAAATTATATACGCTATTAATAGGTTTCCTGGGGACGACCCCCGGACCCCCTCCCGTCTTAAGTTTTAAGTTGGCCTGCACACAGATTCCAGCCAAGCTACGCCCCTGCCTAATATAAACGTATTCTACAAGTTGTAAATATATATTAAACGGATGGAAATCAGAAAGGTTGTAACATGTATGCTTAACTATTCGAAAATCGGAAGTATGTCGCTCTCTACATTAAAAATTTCAAGGTGACGTCACTATGTCAATGTATTCTTGTCAAATGGATAAAGAACATCGTTTTATGAGCTTCAGTGCCAAACATGAACACGAGCGTCACTCTTGTTGGTTGCGTCACTCATGTTGGTTGCGTCATTGGTTGCGTCACTCATGTTGGTTGCGTCACTCATGTTACTGTAGTGATACAGTTGTAAGAATTTGTTTCCCAATCCAGCTAAAAATAAATTTGCATAAACTAATATATGTAAGGAATAAAATAAAATACAAATAAAAAAACTATTTACGAGAATAATATTATTGTTACTGCAACAATTTAGCAGCTGATGTCTAAAGATCCTGATTCAATATCGCTACGTATAGAAGATTGGAATCAAGTTGCGTGCATGATAAGGCAACATATCGACCGTTTACCGCTGATTACTTCAAATCTACATTAAGGTAGTGGTCTATTATAATGATGTATTAGTTGTGTCTTAATAATAGCTAAATAATAGCTAGCTATAAACATATTTAGCCCGCTTGTAATGTAATTGACAATGCGTCAGTTGTGGGTACATTAACGTAACGTCAAACTGCCGTAATTTGACGTCGAAAGATACTGAAAAAAAACGTCATCGTTTGTTTTCTTTACTAGATATAGGTGGTTGGTACTCTTGTATCCATGGATACAGACGGATCTGTAGTCCAGTGGTAACACGCTTGATTGGTAATCCAGCGATCGCATGTTCGATCCCCCGTCTGACCCTAATAAAATTAATAGTCTTTCAGATGGGACTTTAAA
>CM026397.1:7534661-7603336 GCA_014843695.1 Archivesica marissinica | reverse complement strand
ATGAAACACAATCTAAACTGTGCTCAATTCTTTGACATGAAACACAATCTAAACTCTGCTCAATTCTTTGACATGAAACACAATCTAAACTCTGCTCAATTCTTTGACATGAAACACAATCTAAACTGTGCTCTATTCTTTGACATGAAACACAATCTAAACTCTGCTCAATTCTTTGACATGAAACACAATCTAAACTGTGCTCTATTCTTTGACATGAAACACAATCTAAACTCTGCTCAATTCTTTGACATGAAACACAATCTAAACTCTGCTCAATTCTTTGACATGAAACACAATCTAAACTGTGCTCTATTCTTTGACATGAAACACAATCTAAACTCTGCTCAATTCTTTGACATGAAACACAATCTAAACTGTGCTCTATTCTTTGACATGAAACACAATCTAAACTCTGCTCAATTCTTTGACATGAAACACAATCTAAACTCTGCTCAATTCTTTGACATGAAACACAATCTAAACTCTCTATTCTTTGACATGAAACACAATCTAAACTCTGCTCAATTCTTTGACATGAAACACAATCTAAACTCTGCTCAATTCTTTGACATGAAACACAATCTAAACTCTGCTCAATTCTTTGACATGAAACACAATCTAAACTCTGCTCAATTCTTTGACATGAAACACAATCTAAACTCTGCTCAATTCTTTGACATGAAACACAATCTAAACTCTGCTCAATTCTTTGACATGAAACACAATCTAAACTCTGCTCAATTCTTTGACATGAAACACAATCTAAACTCTGCTCAATTCTTTGACATGAAACACAATCTAAACTCTGCTCAATTCTTTGACATGAAACACAATCTAAACTGTGCTCAATTCTTTGACATGAAACACAATCTAAACTCTGCTCAATTCTTTGACATGAAACACAATCTAAACTCTGCTCTATTCTTTGACATGAAACACAATCTAAACTCTGCTCAATTCTTTGACATGAAACACAATCTAAACTCTGCTCTATTCTTTGACATGAAACACAATCTAAACTCTGCTCTATTCTTTGACATGAAACACAATCTAAACTCTGCTCAATTCTTTGACATGAAACACAATCTAAACTCTGCTCAATTCTTTGACATGAAACACAATCTAAACTGTGCTCTATTCTTTGACATGAAACACAATCTAAACTCTGCTCAATTCTTTGACATGAAACACAATCTAAACTCTGCTCAATTCTTTGACATGAAACACAATCTAAACTGTGCTCTATTCTTTGACATGAAACACAATCTAAACTCTGCTCAATTCTTTGACATGAAACACAATCTAAACTGTGCTCTATTCTTTGACATGAAACACAATCTAAACTCTGCTCAATTCTTTGACATGAAACACAATCTAAACTCTGCTCAATTCTTTGACATGAAACACAATCTAAACTGTGCTCTATTCTTTGACATGAAACAAAATCTAAACTCTGCTCAATTCTTTGACATGAAACACAATCTAAACTGTGCTCTATTCTTTGACATGAAACACAATCTAAACTCTGCTCAATTCTTTGACATGAAACACAATCTAAACTGTGCTCTATTCTTTGACATGAAACACAATCTAAACTCTGCTCAATTCTTTGACATGAAACACAATCTAAACTGTGCTCTATTCTTTGACATGAAACACAATCTAAACTCTGCTCAATTCTTTGACATGAAACACAATCTAAACTCTGCTCAATTCTTTGACATGAAACACAATCTAAACTCTGCTCAATTCTTTGACATGAAACACAATCTAAACTGTGCTCTATTCTTTGACATGAAACACAATCTAAATTCTGCTCAATTCTTTGACATGAAACACAATCTAAACTCTGCTCAATTCTTTGACATGAAACACAATCTAAACTCTGCTCTATTCTTTGACATGAAACACAATCTAAACTCTGCTCAATTCTTTGACATGAAACACAATCTAAACTCTGCTCAATTCTTTGACATGAAACACAATCTAAACTGTGCTCTATTCTTTGACATGAAACACAATCTAAACTCTGCTCAATTCTTTGACATGAAACACAATCTAAACTCTGCTCAATTCTTTGACATGAAACACAATATAAACTGTGCTCTATTCTTTGACATGAAACACAATCTAAACTCTGCTCAATTCTTTGACATGAAACACAATCTAAACTGTGCTCTATTCTTTGACATGAAACACAATCTAAACTCTGCTAAATTCTTTGACATGAAACACAATCTAAACTCTGCTCAATTCTTTGACATGAAACACAATCTAAACTGTGCTCTATTCTTTGACATGAAACAAAATCTAAACTCTGCTCAATTCTTTGACATGAAACACAATCTAAACTCTGCTCAATTCTTTGACATGAAACACAATCTAAACTGTGCTCTATTCTTTGACATGAAACACAATCTAAACTCTGCTCAATTCTTTGACATGAAACACAATCTAAACTCTGCTCAATTCTTTGACATGAAACACAATATAAACTGTGCTCTATTCTTTGACATGAAACACAATCTAAACTGTGCTCAATTCTTTGACATGAAACACAATCTAAACTGTGCTCTATTCTTTGACATGAAACACAATCTAAACTCTGCTCTATTCTTTGACATGAAACACAATCTAAACTCTGCTCAATTCTTTGACATGAAACACAATCTAAACTGTGCTCTATTCTTTGACATGAAACACAATCTAAACTCTGCTCAATTCTTTGACATGAAACACAATCTAAACTGTGCTCTATTCTTTGACATGAAACACAATCTAAACTGTGCTCTATTCTTTGACATGAAACACAATCTAAACTGTGCTCAATTCTTTGACATGAAACACAATCTAAACTCTGCTCTATTCTTTGACATGAAACACAATCTAAACTCTGCTCAATTCTTTGACATGAAACACAATCTAAATCTGCTCAATTCTTTGACATGAAACACAATCTAAACTGTGCTCTATTCTTTGACATGAAACACAATCTAAACTCTGCTCAATTCTTTGACATGAAACACAATCTAAACTCTGCTCAATTCTTTGACATGAAACACAATATAAACTGTGCTCTATTCTTTGACATGAAACACAATCTAAACTCTGCTCAATTCTTTGACATGAAACACAATCTAAACTGTGCTCTATTCTTTGACATGAAACACAATCTAAACTCTGCTCTATTCTTTGACATGAAACACAATCTAAACTCTGCTCAATTCTTTGACATGAAACACAATCTAAACTCTGCTCAATTCTTTGACATGAAACACAATCTAAACTGTGCTCTATTCTTTGACATGAAACACAATCTAAACTCTGCTCAATTCTTTGACATGAAACACAATATAAACTGTGCTCTATTCTTTGACATGAAACACAATCTAAACTCTGCTCAATTCTTTGACATGAAACACAATCTAAACTGTGCTCTATTCTTTGACATGAAACACAATCTAAACTCTGCTCAATTCTTTGACATGAAACACAATCTAAACTCTGCTCAATTCTTTGACATGAAACACAATCTAAACTGTGCTCTATTCTTTGACATGAAACAAAATCTAAACTCTGCTCAATTCTTTGACATGAAACACAATCTAAACTGTGCTCTATTCTTTGACATGAAACACAATCTAAACTCTGCTCAATTCTTTGACATGAAACACAATCTAAACTGTGCTCTATTCTTTGACATCAAACACAATCTAAACTGTGCTCAATTCTTTGACATGAAACACAATCTAAACTCTGCTCAATTCTTTGACATGAAACACAATCTAAACTCTGCTCTATTCTTTGACATGAAACACAATCTAAACTCTGCTCAATTCTTTGACATGAAACACAATCTAAACTCTGCTCAATTCTTTGACATGAAACACAATCTAAATTTAATGCAAGACATTGGTCAGTTACTGCCACCTGAATACTCGGACGATACGTTCTATTAATTGGTTTCCTCCGTTTTCCTTTGCACCACTGCCAATTTCCATCCGCTAAACATCTCATAATTATTATATCTCGACAGATATTCAATGGATACGCTACTGTAAAAATGTGTTACCAATTAATTAACATATTTGATAAAAATAACATTTATCACACCCATTATCTGGTTAGGGAACAAAAAGGATTCCAATTAAAAGGACCAATATACATTTGGGAATAACGTAGAATTTATCTGCAAAGGGAGGTAAATAGAAAAACCAGCTATATCATTCATTGCATGACAAGGAGATGCAAGCTAATTAATTAAGCATTAGCTATGGTGCCTGTTTGCAAATTATCAACATTTTCTGTTTGATTTTACAATTGTCATATTGATATGAATACATAAAGTAATAATCTCCATATTTCAGCCAAGTTGAGACACTGAAAGATAACATTACAGTTGCAATCAGAACGTCACTGGTGATACAACAAACCGAATCTAGTCCATTACCAGAATCTCACCATTTACCATAATTGGATTTGAATTACGGGAATTGGCTTTGAATTACCAGCATTGGCCATCATTTATCATTAAAATTGGATGGAAAGTTTAGAAAATTTAGTCGTTAAATCTGTTTTCATTTGGTAATTATGTTTGAACGAAGCTTTATATTATAAAGTTTACAGTCTCATCTTGTTGACACCGATGAGACATCAAAGCAGGAAGAAACGAGTTCCTTACCAACCAATCATAGAGCAGGAAGAAACGAGTTCCTTACCAAACAATCATAGAGCAGGAAGAAACAAGTTCCTTACCAACCAATCATAGAGCAGGAAGAAACAAGTTCCTTACCAAACAATCATAGAGCAGGAAGAAACGAGTTCCTTACCAAACAATCATAGAGCAGGAAGAAACGAGTTCCTTACCAAACAATCATAGAGCAGGAAGAAACGAGTTCCTTACCAACCAATCATAGAGCAGGAAGAAACGAGTTCCTTACCAACCAATCATAGAGCAGGAAGAAACGAGTTCCTTACCAAACATCATAGAGCAGGAAGAAACGAGTTCCTTACCAAACAATCATAGAGCAGGAAGAAACGAGTTCCTTACCAAACAATCATAGAGCAGGAAGAAACGAGTTCCTTACCAAACAATCATAGAGCAGGAAGAAACGAGTTCCTTACCAAACAATCATAGAGCAGGAAGAAACGAGTTCCTTACCAAACAATCATAGAGCAGGAAGAAACGAGTTCCTTACCAAACAATCATAGAGCAGGAAGAAACGAGTTCCTTACCAAACAATCATAGAGCAGGAAGAAACGAGTTCCTTACCAAACAATCATAGAGCAGGAAGAAACGAGTTCCTTACCAAACAATCATAGAGCAGGAAGAAACGAGTTCCTTACCAAACAATCATAGAGCAGGAAGAAACGAGTTCCTTACCAAACAATCATAGAGCTTAAAAAGTTTGCTCATACCTCAAATGATTTTATTGGTGGACTACCGAGATTTGGATTTGGCTGAACCAGATCAAAATGTTTCAGAATGAGATTTCCAAGTTTTATAACCTTCATGAAAACATTCAGTACATCATGTCATGGACTATTTTGTTCAGATGGTTGCAAAATTTCCATAATCCATTTTTCGTGAAATCAAAATACAGTCGAATTTCGTTGCCTCGACCACCGTTGGCTCGAACGTGTCGTCTGGTAAACTTTAATTTATTTAAAACTTTAATATTAGAGCAGTTGATGCGATAAACTGTGTCCTCACCTAATTAGCCACATCTTAGTTGCAACAATATATGTTGAAACACCAAAGTTTACTAACATATTTGATCTTACACAGGATGGTTCTTCTGACATATCTTTTGAAATTGGGTCGATCTCAAAGGATATTTGTTTCCAAAATATACACGATTAATTTAGCACTTTGCTGAATTTGTCTCCTTTGGCGAGTAACACAGAAAGCCGTGTGTAGCCGGCAGTATTAACTGTAGGACATATCTCATATTTTCATGCTATGTATTGTATCTTTATGTGTACGACATATTTACTATTGATTTGGAATAAAATATGATTAAACTAATATCTCTTGTAAATTCATATCGGAAATGTTTTCATCTGGAGGAAACTTTCACTAACATTCTCGTATCATGGCATGGCTTTTTTCGCTTTTTAATATTAAGTTCTAAATTTAGTGGAAAATAGTGTGGTACTGTCTAAATTCTGGGAAAATAACATTAAATGTTGTGAATGTAGAGTAGCTCAGTATTGTCTCAATGTTGGAGGAAACTTCCGGATAATTGTAATCCTTCAATAAAGTGAATATTTGGGGGGAAAATGCATTGAAATAATGTTTTTGAGGGACAGTGGCCAATATAACTGAAGGAATAAACTGGGACATGTATGTATAAACGTTACCTATGTTTACAACGATTTCGAAACATGTAACAACTTATATTAATCACTCTCGTTGGCGCTTATATGTGGTCATTCATACCATCTCACATACTTCCCTGTCCGAGGATCAAACCCGCGTTGCATTGGTGAGAAGCAAGCCTGCCAACCACTGTCACGAGATCGATCCCCATCCAACCATAATAATATTAACTCACTCGGATGGAATTTTAAACTATGGATCAATGTATCAATACTTTACACCCGAAAAGTAAAACAACCATAGTCAATTCTGGAACTATGGTGTTCTGTATATTGTATAATAGCTTTCCTCAAACAATAAAACGACACACATGCTTCTGGCGGCATCGCCCTGAAATTGCAGAAGTGACCGACTATAAATAAATATTTCAAATTATAAAATAAAACTATATGTCAAATTTATCTTGATGTTAATAGGAGCAAACATCCATTTACAAATTTATTGCTTATGCTGTAAATAAATATTCAATTCAAAGATTTTGGGCAGATATTTAAAATTTGAATTTAATGCAAGACAGCTTCCAGGCTAATCATCCGCCCTGTTAGAGTGTCTTGGTGTGCAGCACATTGTAAGTAAATGCATTAGGGGCTTCAAATAAAGAAATGGGGGTAACTAAGCCCTACAGGTCTACATCCTCGCGAGGGGTTCGACATTAGAGGGAGATAGAAATTGTAGAATTCTGCATCTTATGCACACAAATGGCAAACATAGAACCTGATCATATTTCAAGTGTCTGGTAGACATACAAGAAATGCTTGCAGCTCTTCTCTGTACCATGCAAAACGTAATATACCGGTAATGTTCAAATTTGAGAGATCTTAAACAGCAACTTATGTAGAGCTAGTAAATTACATTTCCTTGTTAGAATACAAGTTGTCTGAATATCTCATTGCTATAGTAAAATAATCTTGTGCAAAATATTGAGCAATGTATTAATGCATAGTAAATTGATTAATACAGTCCATACTGTATAAACATAACCTCGGAATAAAGACCACCTATTAAAGGCCTGTCTCTAACGTCCACCGTATGAGCATCCAGCATTATTAATCTATATTTAACCTCATGTCACCGTGACAAATATGAGAGTCATAGGCACCTGGCCTAGTAAATGTGGACACACAAGGTTTGCATAGTAGAACCGTACCTAAACATACTCCCATAACCATGACAAATTGGTTAAATAGTGAACGAGGATACACAAGTTTCCCTTACAACACGTACAATGGAAGATAACAAAGGGCCATAACTTTGTTGAACCAAAATTACTAGATCAGGTAATGAACTACATATGAAGGAAAGTCACGAGGTCATATATAAAAGTGATTTAGTGAATGAGTGAGTTGGACACTCCAGAAGATCTCTCACCTATATACCCAAACCCCTTACTTACAGCAGCAGGCATAATGAATGACCACTTTTAGCGATTCCCATGTATGGTCTTTAATAGACATTTTGACTGTATATAAGGACAAGGTACTTTAAACCATATTGGCCAAACCTAAATAAGTTTGCATCACTGTTAATCTACCTCTAAAATTGTAATAAATAATTTGTCAAAATAATCTCTACTTTGCAAATAGGATTATAGAGTTTCTGTCTGAAAGAGTTTGGTCAAAGAACATGATTGTCTAATATGTATTATCTATATTTGTATATCATCTTCAGAAAATGGTATCTATATATTTTCATGTCTTCTCTTATAATTTGTATAAAAATATAAACATTGTAATAATGTTTTATGTGGAATAAAATGTTTGGTATTGGTATTAGTAAATTGGTCTTACCGGTACACAAATCTCCGTACCCATGTACACCAAAATAATTTTATATAATATTACGCACAAATATTTAATTAGGAATGAAAAAAAGAGAGTTCAACATCTAATTTGATAACAATTATGGAATCATTTTATATTCACGAAACATCTGTATTTGTTCATGGAGTCTGTGTACACTTCAATCGGACATTCTCATACATTTGCAACAGGTTACATTGTGTATGGTACAGAGAATGGACAGGGAATACATACAACCACAAGGAAGTTATTGGTTTTTTGCTAAGAACACATAGTTTTGGCACAACTGCTTGCACAGTATACTAAATCCCTAACGAAGTACAGACAAATACAACACTATGCTTGCTAATTAACTTTCAATTTTCATCTGATAGCTGCCTCTAATTTGAAGAACTTTGTAAGTACTCTGGGATATACATCTTGCATCCCACACAACACCTGGTTTTTGTTGTAGTCCTTTCCGGACAGCCCTAGGGTTTTTGACGGGTAACACCCTACAACCAGCAGGTCATGTTAATGGTTCAAGGAATGCATTATTCCCAGAGTTGAACCACTCAGGTTTACACAATGCTGCGTTCTAATCCGACACATTATTCCCAGAGTTTCTGGTTTACACAATGCTGCGTTCTTATTGACACATTCCCAGAGTTTCTGGTTTACACAATGCTGCATTCTTATTGACACATTATTGCCAGAGTTTCTGGTTTACACAATGCTGCGTTCAATTCGACACATTATTGCCAGAGTTTCTGGTTTATCCCAGGCTGCTCTCCCCCTTCACAAATTATGCCGAAGTTGAAACATTTTGAGTTTCACGTACAAGTACCATCACATATTTTTATGTTGCACCTGATTTTATCACATCTGTTTAACCATCATACAAAGACACTCAACCGCACGGTTCGTAGTCACTGTCGTTATCATCATCAGAATCCGACGTGTATCGTTTCCGTTTTCGCTTCTTCTTTTTGTGTGCTGATGATGGCGTTTTATGGTGAGATCGCGATGATGATGATGATGAATGATGTGAGGAACTGTGATGCGATGTCCGAGATGTGTGACTATGTACAGGTGATGTGAAGTTATGGGCCGAGGCTTGCAATTGGGAAGCCCCCGGTAAACGTATAGTCCGCACTAATGAACCTTTCTTTTTCTCCTTTTCACCCTTTTCACGCATAGAAGTTTGTATTTTGGAAGTAGATATAATCATTGGTGGGATTTTTCTCTGTTTTAATGTGTCCTGAAAGAGTGGTAGAAAACATTTAAATAATTGTGAAAATGATAAATTACAAGGATAATATTATTTTAGGTAGGGTAGGCAATTTCCTATAGCATCATATATTTCACAAGAACTATCGTCATATCTGGCAGCAACTAGTGCAACTTATTCCCTACGAGACATACTAGTACAGAGCAACCAACCTGCCACAAGCCAGCTGGATGTAGTTAACTGTAAACTTGGATAAACCCTATGTTGCAAATTGAATTATTAAGTGTTTTTCTGCTTTGTTTGTTTTTGCCCATCAACACCTTTATGGTTATATTGAGTTGTTACATAGAGGTTATTACGATACAGGGAGACATGGGTGCAGTATCTCTACTTGTGCAAAATGCATCCTCCCATTCTGCAGTATGTTTCTGTAATGCATAGAATATGAGACTGCTTGTAGAATCATCCGAAACACTTGTAACAGTGGGAAAGACTAGAATAAGTAATCCAAATATTACTGTGGGAGATTCTTTATCGGTGTTAGCATGTTCCGCATCTCCGTGGTCGCCATCAATAACAATCACATCTGTACTGGTCTTCGACTCTCCTTCACCATTCTCAATGTGATTTGTGGTCCCCTCATTTCCGCCTGCTTCGTCCGTACGGGCTTTGATGGCATACGTGGTTGTGGCTGCGGCAGTGGTGGCAGGATGAGTTGGGCGCTGCGGTTGTCCATCATCGCTATCGTCATCGTCTGGCGGATCGACACTCAACATGAGATCTTTGAACTAAAGATACACATCATGTATAAGATACACACAACAGATAAAGCACGTACATTCTTAAATCCCTCATTATTGATATCATATATAATAGTAAAATAAAAACTCTATATTTATCGTGAAGATGCAAATTTATAACTTTAGAAAAACCAAAATCTAAGTTAATCCAAAAAGGGAGGTAATTTACAAAATCTAGTTTCACATCAAAAGCAAGTTGATTTGTCCATAAAGCATCAATAGTTTATACTTAAAATAGGGATAATTTAGTTTTGAAAATTGGATAATCACAATTTCAAGTCTGATCAAATATAGCCAGTTTGTGGGATATCATTACAATTAAAGCGTCATTACATCGCAAAAAGCAAATAAAATGCATGTTTTCACGTATAAATGCATTGCTATTACAAATTCTTCTGAATACATTCGAGCACTAACATTGAATCAATAAACAGTGTTTTTATGGTCTACAAACTTTCAAAAGTGAAAGTAGGATTTCGTTTAACGGTCATCCATGCTCCTGAAATGATGTTTATTTGTATTGGAGTCAATATTAACCGCGTGATACTTTCGTTTAGAGATAATTTAACTAAGATTAGTCTACAAATAAATATGCATAGGCACAAATGCGAGATCTAATGGTAAATCTATACGATAAATCGTGTTATTCAGGATACTCGCATTGTATTAGGCATGAATGTCGACCCTATTTACATTATTTTGTTATGTTAATAAACCGCGTATACGACGCTTGTTTATTTGTTGAAATATTGGAAACCAAATTATACCATATAATAGTTAGTAACATTCTCCAGACATTTGCTTTTTCACAGATGTAATGTCGCTTTAATTATGGTCATTATTTGTGCCAAGTTGTCTGACGACATTCACAAGGAAATATATGTAACCTCCACAGATGGTAGATTATATCCCAAGCTGGAAACAGGGAGACCTGAAGCAGCTTGGGTGACTATTTCTCTTATATCACCCTCTACTTCAAGGCTGGATAATTCCACACATTACATGTTTCTGTGAATTAACTAAGCATGTGCACTTACACTGAGGTAATCATCTACAAGTTTATCAGCCTGGTCCTCGTACGATTGTCCCTCGTTCATTTCCTTGTCACGCACAACATGAAGCACTTGTTCTGGATTGAACTTCACCAGTGATTTACGCTGCAGTGGCTTGTCGTATACCTTGGCAGCCTCTGTCGGCGAGTAGTTTTGGATTTTGCTGTCAAAATGATCAATATTATTTTAGTTAACTTAAATTTCATCAAATGCATTCATATATATTTTTAGAATGTAAATGTACTGGAGGAAGTTCTGAGATAATCCTCTGATATATGTACTGGAGGAAGTTCTGAGATAATCCTCTGATATATGTTAATCCTCTGATATATGTACTGGAGGAAGGTCCGAGATAATCCTCTGATATATGTACTGGAGGAAGGTCCGAGATAATCCTCTGATATATGTACTGGAGGAAGTTCCGAGATAATCCTCTGAGATATGTACTGGAGGAAGGTCCGAGATAATCCTCTGAGATATGTACTGGAGGAAGTTCCGAGATAATCCTCTGAGATATGTACTGGAGGAAGGTCCGAGATAATCCTCTGAGATATGTACTGGAGGAAGTTCCGAGATAATCCTCTGATATATGTACTGGAGGAAGGTCCGAGATAATCCTCTGATATATGTACTGGAGGAAGTTCTGAGATAATCCTCTGATATATGTACTGGAGGAAGGTCCGAGATAATCCTCTGATATATGTACTGGAGGAAGGCCCAAGATAATCCTCTGATATATGTACTGGAGGAAGGTCCGAGATAATCCTCTGATATATGTACTGGAGGAAGTTTTTATTTGTCCTGGGAGACATGTATTAAAGGAAGATCCCCAGATGAACATGTTTGACATGTATTAAAGGAAGATCCCCAGATGATCATGTTTGACATGTATTAAAGGAAGATCCTCAGATGATCCTACAAGACATGTATTAAAGGAAGATCCCCAGATGATCATGTTGTACATGTATTAAAGGAAGATCCCCAGATGATCATGTTGTACATGTATTAAAGGAAGATCCCCAGATGATGATGTTGTACATGTATTAAAGGAAGATCCCCAGATGATGATGTTGTACATGTATTAAAGGAAGATCCCCAGATGATGATGTTGTACATGTATTAAAGGAAGATCCCCAGATGATCATGTTGTACATGTATTAAAGGAAGATCCCCAGATGATCATGTTGTACATGTATTAAAGGAAGATCCCCAGATGATCATGTTGTACATGTATTAAAGGAAGATCCCCAGATGATCCTACAAGACATGTATTAAAGGAAGATCCCCAGATGATCATGTTGTACATGTATTAAAGGAAGATCCTCAGATGATCATGTTGTACATGTATTAAAGGAAGATCCCCAGATGATCATGTTGTACATGTATTAAAGGAAGATCCCCAGATGATCATGTTGTACATGTATTAAAGGAAGATCCCCAGATGATGATGTTGTACATGTATTAAAGGAAGATCCCCAGATGATCCTACAAGACATGTATTAAATGAAGATCCCCAGATAATGATGTTGTACATGTATTAGAGGAAGATCCCCAGATGATCATGTTCTACATGTATTAAAGGAAGATCCCCAGATGATCATGTTTTACATGTATTAAAGGAAGATCCCCAGATGATCCTGTAAGACATGTATTAAAGGAAGATCCCCAGATGATCCTACAAGACATGTATTAAAGGAAGATCCCCAGATGATCATGTTTGACATGTATTAAAGGAAGATCCCCAGATGATCTTACAATACATGTATTAAAGGAAGATCCCCAGATGATCCTACAAGACATGTATTAGAGGAAGATCCCCAGATGATCATGTTGTACATGTATTAAAGGAAGATCCCCAGATGATCCTACAAGACATGTATTAAAGGAAGATCCCCAGATGATCATGTTGTACATGTATTAAAGGAAGATCCCCAGATGATCCTGTAAGACATGTATTAAAGGAAGATCCCCAGATGATCCTACAAGACATGTATTAAAGGAAGATCCCCAGATGATCATGTTGTACATGTATTAAAGGAAGATCCCCAGATGATCCTACAAGACATGTATTAAAGGAAGATCCCCAGATGATCATGTTGTACATGTATTAAAGGAAGATCCTCAGATGATGATGTTGTACATGTATTAAAGGAAGATCCCCAGATGATCCTACAAGACATGTATTAAAGGAAGATCCCCAGATGATGATGTTGTACATGTATTAAAGGAAGATCCCCAGATGATGATGTTGTACATGTATTAAAGGAAGATCCCCAGATGATGATGTTGTACATGTATTAAAGGAAGATCCCCAGATGATCCTACAAGACATGTATTAAAGGAAGATCCCCAGATGATCATGTTGTACATGTATTAAAGGAAGATCCCCAGATGATCATGTTTTACATGTATTAAAGGAAGATCCCCAGATGATCCTGTAAGACATGTATTAAAGGAAGATCCCCAGATGATCCTACAAGACATGTATTAAAGGAAGATCCCCAGATGATCATGTTGTACATGTATTAAAGGAAGATCCCCAGATGATCCTACAAGACATGTATTAAAGGAAGATCCCCAGATGATCATGTTTGACATGTATTAAAGGAAGATCCCACATGTATTAAAGGAAGATCCTCAGATGACCATGTTTGACATGTATTAAAGGAAGATCCACAGATGATCATGTTGTACATGTATTAAAGGAAGATCCTCAGATGATCATGTTTGACATGTATTAAAGGAAGATCCTCAGATGACCATGTTTGACATGTATTAAAGGAAGATCCACAGATGATCATGTTGTACATGTATTAAAGGAAGATCCTCAGATGATCATGTTTGACATGTATTAAAGGAAGATCCTCAGATGACCATGTTTGACATGTATTAAAGGAAGATCCACAGATGATCATGTTGTACATGTATTAAAGGAAGATCCTCAGATGATCATGTTTGACATGTATTAAAGGAAGATCCTCAGATGACCATGTTTGACATGTATTAAAGGAAGATCCACAGATGATCATGTTGTACATGTATTAAAGGAAGATCCTCAGATGATCATGTTTGACATGTATTAAAGGAAGATCCTCAGATGACCATGTTTGACATGTATTAAAGGAAGATCCACAGATGATCATGTTGTACATGTATTAAAGGAAGATCCTCAGATGATCATGTTTGACATGTATTAAAGGAAGATCCCCAGATGATCATGTTGTACATGTATTAAAGGAAGATCCCCAGATGATCCTGTAAGACATGTATTAAAGGAAGATCCTCAGATGACCATGTTTGACATGTATTAAAGGAAGATCCCCAGATGATCATGTTGTACATGTATTAAAGGAAGATCCCCAGATGATCCTGTTGTACATGTATTAAAGGAAGATCCCCAGATGACCATGTTGTACATGTATTAAAGGAAGATCCCCAGATGATCATGTTTGACATGTATTAAAGGAAGATCCCTCAGATGATCATGTTGTACATGTATTAAAGGAAGATCCCCAGATGACCATGTTGTACATGTATTAAAGGAAGATCCCCAGATGATCATGTTTGACATGTATTAAAGGAAGATCCCTCAGATGATCCTGTTGTACATGTATTAAAGGAAGATCCCCAGATGATCATGTTTGACATGTATTAAAGGAAGATCCCCAGATGATCATGTTTGACATGTATTAAAGGAAGATCCCCAGATGATCATGTTTGACATGTATTAAAGGAAGATCCCCAGATGACCATGTTTGACATGTATTAAAGGAAGATCCCCAGATGATCATGTTTGACATGTATTAAAGGAAGATCCCCAGATGACCATGTTTGACATGTATTAAAGGAAGATCCCCAGTTGATCCTGCGAGACATGTATTAAAGGAAGATCCCCAGATGATCATGTTGTACATGTATTAAAGGAAGATCCCCAGTTGATTCTATGAGACATGTATTAAAGGAAGACCCCCAGTTGATCATGTTGTACATGTATTAAAGGAAGATCCCCAGTTGATCCTATGAGACATGTATTAAAGTAAGACCCCCAGTTTATCCTGCGAGACATGTATTAAAGGAAGACACTCAGATGATCCTGCGAGACATGTATTAAAGGAAGATCCCCAGTTGATCCTGCGAGAGATGATCCTTCAATCATTGTTTCAAGCATGACAGGCATAAAATTAGCACATACCTACGATATGTCGGTTAGATATCTACCTCACTTGAAGAAAGAATCCGACCACAAGTGCACTTGAATCCTAGTAGTTAGTTATCCACTCGGACACAGAGGATGGAAAGAGAATGCAATATGAACAGTTGCTTCCTTTTAAAGAGCTGTAACTCCAAAGCACTAACCTGTCAGTAAACCCGTACATGTCCTTCAGATGTTGTTTGATATACAAAAGCAGAATACAGCCCTGGGCGATCCAGATGATTTCCTTCAAGGGATCGATATCTGTCGGTAGGCGATCTGAAAAATCACACAAACAGTTTCAATTTCCATATTAAAGTACATTTTGAAATGCCTATTTCTTTCAGCTTACTCATATTTGATTGCTCGATTCATTTTTACATAAACATATTAATACAAGGTTTTTTTAAAATAGTCTTAACAACTTATATTAATCACTCTCGTTGGCGCGGATGGAAGTGTAAATGTGGTCATTCGTGTGGGAGGAAACCGGAGTACCCGGAGAAAACCCACCTGTCTGATCTGGCGACCACCGTACCATCTCAAGCGATTCGGACAGGACGGTCAGTTCCAGCAATATTAATTATATTGGAGACGGGCAGTTCCAGCAATATTAATTATATTGGAGATGGTCAGTTCCAGCAATATTAGTTATATTGGAGACGGGCAGTTCCAGCAATATTAATTATATTGGAGACGGGCAGTTCCAGCAATATTAATTATATTGGAGACGGTCAGTTCCAGCAATATTAATTATATTGGAGACGGTCAGTTCCAGCAATATTAGTTATATTGGAGACGGTCAGTTCCAGCAATATTAGTTATATTGGAGACGGTCAGTTCCAGCAATATTAATTATATTGGAGACGGTCAGTTCCAGCAATATTAGTTATATTGGAGACGGTCAGTTCCAGCAATATTAGTTATATTGGAGACGGTCAGTTCCAGCAATATTAGTTATATTGGAGACGGTCAGTTCCAGCAATATTAGTTATATTGGAGACAGTCAGTTCTAGCAATATTAGTTATATTGGAGACGGTCAGTTCCAGCAATATTAATTATATTGGAGACGGTCAGTTCCAGCAATATTAATTATATTGGAGACGGTCAGTTCCAGCAATATTAGTTATATTGGAGACGGTCAGTTCCAGCAATATTAGTTATATTGGAGATGGTCAGTTCCAGCAATATTGGAGACGGTCAGTTCCAGCAATATTAGTTATATTGGAGACGGTCAGTTCCAGCAATATTAGTTATATTGGAGACAGTCAGTTCTAGCAATATTAGTTATATTGGAGACGGTCAGTTCCAGCAATATTAATTATATTGGAGACGGTCAGTTCCAGCAATATTAATTATATTGGAGACGGTCAGTTCCAGCAATATTAGTTATATTGGAGACGGTCAGTTCCAGCAATATTAGTTATATTGGAGATGGTCAGTTCCAGCAATATTGGAGACGGTCAGTTCCAGCAATATTAGTTATATTGGAGACGGTCAGTTCCAGCAATATTAGTTATATTGGAGACAGTCAGTTCTAGCAATATTAGTTATATTGGAGACGGTCAGTTCCAGCAATATTAATTATATTGGAGACGGTCAGTTCCAGCAATATTAGTTATATTGGAGACGGGCAGTTCCAGCAATATTAGTTATATTGGAGACAGTCAGTTCTAGCAATATTAGTTATATTGGAGACGGTCAGTTCCAGCAATATTAGTTATATTGGAGACAGTCAGTTCCAGCAATATTAGTTATATTGGAGACAGTCAGTTCCAGCAATATTAATTATATTGGAGACGGGCAGTTCCAGCAATATTAGTTATATTGGAGACGGGCAGTTCCAGCAATATTAGTTATATTGGAGACAGTCAGTTCCAGCAATATTAGTTATATTGGAGACGGGCAGTTCCAGCAATATTAGTTATATTGGAGACGGTCAGTTCCAGCAATATTAGTTATATTGGAGACGGTCAGTTCCAGCAATATTAGTTATATTGGAGACAGTCAGTTCCAGCAATATTAGTTATATTGGAGACGGTCAGTTCCAGCAATATTAGTTATATTGGAGACGGTCAGTTCTAGCAATATTAGTTATATTGGAGACGGTCAGTTCCAGCAATATTAGTTATATTGGAGACAGTCAGTTCCAGCAATATTAGTTATATTGGAGACGGTCAGTTCCAGCAATATTAGTTATATTGGAGACGGTCAGTTCCAGCAATATTAGTTATATTGGAGACGGTCAGTTCCAGCAATATTAATTATATTGGAGACGGTCAGTTCCAGCAATATTAGTTATATTGGAGACGGTCAGTTCCAGCAATATTAGTTATATTGGAGACGGTCAGTTCCAGCAATATTAGTTATATTGGAGACGGGCAGTTCCAGAAATATTAGTTATATTGGAGACGGTCAGTTCCAGCAATATTAGTTATATTGGAGACAGTCAGTTCCAGCAATATTAATTATATTGGAGACGGTCAGTTCCAGCAATATTAGTTATATTGGAGACGGTCAGTTCCAGCAATATTAGTTATATTGGAGACGGGCAGTTCCAGAAATATTAGTTACATTGGAGACGGGCAGTTCCAGCAATATTAGTTATATTGGAGACAGTCAGTTCCAGCAATATTAGTTATATTGGAGACAGTCAGTTCCAGCAATATTAGTTATATTGGAGACGGGCAGTTCCAGCAATATTAGTTATATTGGAGACAGTCAGTCAGTTCCAGCAATATTAGTTATATTGGAGACGGTCAGTTCCAGCAATATTAGTTATATTGGAGACGGTCAGTTCCAGCAATATTAGTTATATTGGAGACAGTCAGTTCTAGCAATATTAATTATATTGGAATAGTTTGTAATTATTTAACATCATATGACATCTTCCGCACTAGTTTCATCTGTTCTTGCTGCATAGGAGAGCAATATTCAAAAGGTATAAGTCATCAAATTTGTTCACTGGATTTTTATGATATTTATAACTTTTGTGAATCTTTGAGTTTAATCTCCACATCCATAGCGTGAAAGCAAAAAGCATAGAATGTAGCATGCACACAAAATCATTTAACATCAATGGCAAGTTGTAACAAATGCAGCAGTAATTCCGTTAAATCAATGTGTCTGAAATATTGACTTATCTGACAACTACTTATTAAATTTGGTTCAAAAAACATTTCAAAGTCAAATTAATATATCATGACATTGTCAATTATGATTGTGGAAGTTGCGATAGCGCAGTGGTAGCGGTTGATTCATATTGCCTCTTCTCTGCCTTGTAGCGATGGATTCCATCAGGTAGGAGGTATTGAGAGTGATTAATATAAGTTGTAGGAACTTGTTTCGCAATTAAACTAAACTAAATTTTTATAAAATAATTACGACTGGGTTAATCAGTTTGTTCACACCTGGGATATATACATTGTTTGTTTTAGTCACCTCCGAGATCAATCGGCACTATTATACAATTTTGCTATATGCGTAATGAATAGGGGTAATTACACGATTTGTTGATTGGAACAGTGGATTAATGACTACAGATTATAGACATCTTTGATCAAAGGCACTCAACTGCAACACATAAAACAGACACTACCAGAATGTAAATATCTATTAAATTCTTTATTGCATTCTCGACTCCAAATAGTCCAAAAATTGGTTTATTTTAGGATTTTCCACAATAATAGGGTGAGTTGACAGCTAGTGCAGGCGATGTGGATAGAAAAAAAAATCGATTTCGCCCACTTTATCCCCAAAGCGCAGCGTAGTATATATATATATTACAAAATATTGTGCAACATACCCAATAAAATGTCTTTATCATCGTCATCCTCGTCGTAGTACGAGTGCGGTTTATCATCTGCGATGCCGTTCTCTGCTGCATGTGGATTTGAGAGCATCTGCAATGTATCATCATACAGTGTTTCAATGAGTAGTCGAGGGCTGGAACAAGAGGTTGATTCGGGAAGCAACGATTCCCTCATCTCTGCTCAGGGAGAAATGTTATCATACAGAGCTCAGGGAGAAATGTTATCATACAGAGCTCAGGGAGAAATGTTATCATACAGAGCTCAGGGAGAAATGTTATCATACAGAATATGAAGAGAGAACACATGGGCGAGTGCACAGATTTCTCCTTTGCATACATTAAACTTCTGCCCACACTGATGGTCTATCTTCAGTCCAGAGTGGTATTAAATATGTCGTTTGTTTGTCTTTCGATTGATAATTACACAAACAGCTACGGTTATACAGCAACCGTCCAACATTAAGGTAAAAGGAAGACCTGGGTGCAGGATCTGGCTAGAACTACCAACTGCCTGCAAACCCGCTTAAGAGAGCTGCCTCACTAGAATGAATGTAACCCCATTAATGAAAGCAGATTGGGCTTAAAATTCAGAAACAGCAACATGTTGCACCAATTTGTGTCCCATTGCTGTATGTTTCTATGTATTCAATTTGTGTCCCATTGCTGTATATGTTTTTATGTATTCAATTTGTGTCCCATTGCTGTTTATGTTTTTATGTATTCAATTTGTGTCACATTGCTGTTTATGTTTTTATGTATTCAATTTGTGTCCCATTGCTGTTTATGTTTTTATGCATTCAATTTGTGTCCCATTGCTGTTTATGTTTTTATGTATTCAATGTGTGTCCCATTGCTGTATGTTTTTATGTATTCAATTTGTGTCCCATTGCTGTATGTTTTTATGTATTCAATTTGTGTCCCATTGCTGTTTATGTTTTTATGTATTCAATTTGTGTCCCATTGCTGTATGTTTTTATGTATTCAATTTGTGTCCCATTGCTGTATGTTTTTATGTATTCAATTTGTGTCCCATTGCTGTATGTTTTTATGTATTCAATTTGTGTCCCATTGCTGTATGTTTTTATGTATTAAGATCCACAGCCAAGTGAAGCTTTCTCTCAAATACCTCGTGAATCTGTGGCACATTGCTGTATGTTTTTATGTATTAAGATCCACAGCCAAGTGAAGCTTTCTCTCAAATACCTCGTGAATCTGTGGCACAGATGATCAAATTAGATGACAATAGCACAATATGTAGCTAACTTACATAGAATTGAAAATATTAAAAACATTTACTTAACATGAAGCATAAACACATGCAAATAGCGCACAAGGAACAATTCAATAACAGTCTATAATAAATGTGTAACAAGTACCAATATAATGAAAGCAGTGAAAATGCAACATAGGAATACAGCAACAGAATACAGCAACATAGGAATACAGCAACATAGGAATAATTATAGAGTGAACAATAACAGAGTGAACAATAACAACGCAACGATTAATTTCATTTTTAAAAATCCATCAACTTTTTTGCAATGCAACTGTCTAACGTTGAATGCTGAACACAAACTATTAAACTGAGATTCTGAACTCCCAACTTGGATAATACCGCTACGTCTGTGTGTAAGAAATATACCTTTTTTGACCTTCTTTTCTTCTGTGTTATATAAGAATTATAATTCAGTAAACAACTCTAGATAGATAACATTAATCATGTTCATTGAAATTGTATGATACTTTACTAAGCTCTGTAAGCCATCGTGAGTGCCGGACTCCATAAGCCCTCGTGAGTGCCGGACTCCATAAGCACTCGGGAGTGCCGGACTCCATAAGCCCTCGTGAGTGCCAGACTCCATAAGCCCTCATGAGTGCCGGACTCCATAAGCCCTCGTGAGTGCCAGACTCCATAAGCCCTCGTGAGTGCCGGACTCCATAAGCCCTCGTGAGTGCCGGACTCCATAAGCCCTCATGAGTGCCGGACTCCATAAGCCCTCGTGAGTGCCGGACTCCATAAGCCCTCATGAGTGCCGGACTCCATAAGCCCTCGTGAGTGCCGGATTCCATAAGCCCTCATGAGTGCATGACTCCATAAGCCCTCGTGAGTGCCGGACTCCATAAGCCATAAATAAGGGAGTGCCGGACTCCATAAGCCCTCGTGAGTGCCGGACTCCATAAGCCCTCGTGAGTGCCGGACTCCATAAGCCCTCGTGAGTGCCGGACTCCATAAGCCCTCGTGAGTGTCGGACTCCATAAGCCCTCGTGAGTGCCGGACTCCATAAGCCCTCGTGAGTGCCGGACTCCATAAGCCCTCGTGAGTGCCGGACTCCATAAGCCCTCGTGAGTGCCTGACTCCATAAGCCCTCGTGAGTGCCGGACTCCATAAGCCCTCGTGACTCGTGAGTGCCGGACTCCATAAGCCCTCATGAGTGCCGGACTCCATAAGCCCACGCGAGTGCCGGACTCCATAAGCCATAAATAAGGGAGTGCCGGACTCCACAAGGCCTCAGAAGTGCCGGACTCTACAAGCCCTCGTGAGTGCCGGATTCCATAATCCCTAGTGAGTGCCAGACTATATAAGCCCTAGTGAGTGTCGGACTCAATAAACCCTTGCGAGTGCCGGACTCCATAAGCCCTTGCGAGTGCCGGACTCCATAAGCCCTTGCGAGTGCCGGACTCAATAAACCGTAGTGAGTGTCGGCCTCCATAAGCCCTCGTAAGTGTCCGACTCAATAAACCCTTGCGAGTGTCGGCCTCCATAAGCCATAAGGGAGTGCTGGACTCCATAAGCACTTACTCGGAGATTCGGCCTCAACATTTGATGTAGTGTATTATAACAATACAAGTCCTCATTTGGTTGCCACAAAGTGGATGAGGTGGAGAGCAGATTAAGCATACTGCGTTTATTGGGAATTTAGTGTTATCAATTAAGTTTAAACGTTATTTATTTTACAACGATTGCGAAGCAAGTTTTAACAACTTATATTAATCACTCTCGTTATCAATTACAAAGGTCATATAGTGACTTTTTCTGCTTATTGGCCGAGGAAGACTTCAGGTGTCCATTTTGAGCATCGTTTCAAACACAGGTATGCGGACAGTTCTACCAACCTTCTGCAAGGTACCTGTAGAGCTTCATAACTTTAAAAGGATCAAACCGACAAATGCACTGTGCAAGTACTCTCGAAAGTCAAGAATTTACGAGACATGTTGACTGAGAGGCCACGGCTCCATTACGAGTCGTGCAGAAGTCCGATTCCTACAAAACTTTGTGTCAATTTCTATGACAATCAATTATTTGTGGAAACTTGTAGTAGCAGATTAAAAATATAAAAATAACTACCATCTTTCTTGATCTCTTGTCCTTGAACTGCAACTTCTACAAGTAAACGAATAAAATGTCAAGCATACAAAATACCACAACACTGATAGTCTAGTAGGCCATAACAAGCTAATGTCACCTGCTTTGTTGTTGGTGGTAAATGTCACCTGCTTTGTTGATGGTGGTAAATGTTGCCTGCTTTGTTGTTGATGGTAAATGTAGCCTGCTTTGTTGATGGTGGTAAATGTAGCCTGCTTTGTTGATGGTGGTAAATGTCACCTGCTTTGTTGATGGTGGTAAATGTTGCCTGCTTTGTTGTTGATGGTAAATGTAGCCTGCTTTGTTGTTGGTGGTAAATGTCACCTGCTTTGTTGTTGGGGGTAAATGTTGCCTGCTTTGTTGTTGGTGGTAAATGTTGCCTGCTTTGTTGTTGGTGGTAAATGTTGCCTGCTTTGTTGCTGATGGTAAATGTCACCTGCTTTGTCGTTGGGGGTAAATGTTGCCTGCTTTGTTGTTGGTGGTAAATGTTGCCTGCTTTGTTGTTGGTGGTAAATGTAGCCTGCTTTGTTGTTGGTGGTAATTGTTGCCTGCTTTGTTGTTGGTGGTAATTGTTGCCTGCTTTGTTGTTGGTGGTAAATGTTGCCTGTTTTGTTGTTGGTGGTAAATGTTGCCTGCTTTGTTGTTGATGGTAAATGTTGTATGTTGTGTTGTTGGTAGTAAATGTTGCCTGCTTTGTTGTTGGTGGTAAATGTTGCCTGTTTTGTTGTTGGTGGTAAATGTTGCCTGCTTTGTTGTTGTTGGTAAATGTTGCCTGCTGTGTTGTTGGTGGTAAATGTCACCTGCTTTGTTGTTGGTGGTAAATGTCACCTGCTTTGTTGTTGGTGGTAAATGTTGCCTGTTTTGTTGTTGGTGGTAAATGTTGCCTGCTTTGTTGTTGATGGTAAATGTTGTATGTTGTGTTGTTGGTAGTAAATGTTGCCTGCTTTGTTGTTGGTGGTAAATGTTGCCTGTTTTGTTGTTGGTGGTAAATGTTGCCTGCTTTGTTGTTGTTGGTAAATGTTGCCTGCTGTGTTGTTGGTGGTAAATGTCACCTGCTTTGTTGTTGGTGGTAAATGTCACCTGCTTTGTTGTTGGTGGTAAATGTTGCCTGCTTTGTTGTTGGTGGTAAATGTTGCCTGCTTTGTTGTTGATGGTAAATGTTGTATGCTTTGTTGTTGGCGGTAAATGTAGCCTGTTTTCTGTTAGTGGTAAATGTTGCTTGTTTTGCTTTGGCGGTAACTGTTGCTTATTTGTTTTGGGGGGTTAATGTTGACGGCTTTGTTTTTGGGAGTAAATGTCGCCTGCTTTGTTTTGGAGGTTTAATGTTTATTGCTTTGTTTTTGGGGGTAAATGTCACCTGCTTTGTTTTGGGGGGTTAAAGCAGCATTACATCGTAATAAATGATGTTTTGGGTAAAATATAAATACTAATGTGTGTGTGTTTACAAAAATCGAAATAGTCGCCCAGAAACGATAATATTCCAATAAATTTAAACCGTCGTATACGCGAATTTGTTTATCAACACACGAAATGTAAACACGCCCAGCGCGCATGCGTGAAACAACAGAGGATGTAGAAAACAACGTATATATTTTGAACATGAAATACTATCTATCTATCTTCCTCTAATGTCGAACCCCTCGCGGGGATGTAGAAATGTCCCTAAAAGACTTAGCTAACAGAGGTATGAATCAACATATCAAGTAATTTAATTAAAAAGACAACGTGGGACAAATGGGAACGATGCATTCCGAATGTAAACAAGTGCGGACGATGTGTTCCGGTTGTAAACAAGTGCGTGACCGATCGACTCGGAAAGTCCTACTTTCGGTTTCGAGTTTGTTTTATCGCAAAAAACACTGTTTACCAAATGAACATAAGCATACAAAGTATAATGTTAGAATGTGTAGCAGCATTGCTACCCAAACGTAAAATTTGAATTTTTCAAGTATCTTTTATTTGATACGATGTAATGCTGCTTTAATGTGGACTGCTTTGTTTTTGGGAGTAAATGTCGCCTGCTTTGTTTTGGGGGGTTAATGTGGACTGCTTTGTTTTTGGGAGTAGATGTTGCCTGCTTTGTTTTTGGGAGCAAATGTCAGGTTAATGTGGACTGTTTTGTTTTTGGGAGTAAATTCCGCCTGCTTTGTTTTGGGGGTTAATGTTAATTGCTTTGTTTTGGGGGTTAATGCTGACTGCTTTGTTTTTGGGAGTAAATGTCGCCTGCTTTGTTTTGGGGGTTAATGCTGACTGGTTTGTTTTTGGGAGTAAATGTCGCCTGCTTTGTTTTGGTGGTTAATGTTGACTGCTTTGTTTTGGGAGTAAATGTCGCCTGCTTTGTTTTGGTGGTTAATGTTGACTGCTTTGTTTTTGGGAGTAAATGTCACCTGCTTTGTTTTGGGGATTTAATGTTTATTGCTTTGTTTTTGGGGGTAAATGTCACCTGCTTTGTTTTGGGGGTTAATGCTGACTGCTTTGTTTTTGGGAGTAAATGTCGCCTGCTTTGTTTTGGGGGTTAATGCTGACTGGTTTGTTTTTGGGAGTAAATGTCGCCTGCTTTGTTTTGGTGGTTAATGTTGACTGCTTTGTTTTGGGAGTAAATGTCGCCTGCTTTGTTTTGGTGGTTAATGTTGACTGCTTTGTTTTTGGGAGTAAATGTCACCTGCTTTGTTTTGGGGATTTAATGTTTATTGCTTTGTTTTTGGGGGTAAATGTCACCTGCTTTGTTTTGGGGGTTAATGCTGACTGCTTTGTTTTTGGGAGTAAATGTCGCCTGCTTTGTTTTGGGGGTTAATGCTGACTGGTTTGTTTTTGGGAGTAAATGTCGCCTGCTTTGCTGACTGGTTTGTTTTTGGGAGTAAATGTCGCCTGCTTTGTTTTGGTGGTTAATGTTGACTGCTTTGTTTTGGGAGTAAATGTCGCCTGCTTTGTTTTGGTGGTTAATGTTGACTGCTTTGTTTTTGGGAGTAAATGTCATCTGCTTTGTTTTGGGGGTTAATGTTGACGGCTTTGTTTTTGGGAGTAAATGTCGCCTGCTATGTTTTGGGGGTTAATGTTGATTGCTTTGTTTTTGAGTTAATGTCATCTATTTTGTCTTTGGGGTTAGTCGTATGTATTGTTTCTGTGGCAACTGTCATTTGAGGTAACAGTCATCTGCATTCATATTCATAAGTCGTGATAGCGCGGCTGTTTCAGGTGCGAAAGGCCTAGAGTTCTCGTCCAAATGTAGCAGGTACGATTGTGCCCTTAGACAAGGTATTTAAATATCCACATTGCCTCTTCTTTCTTCAGGAATGAGGTCTCGAGAGCGATTAACCCAACATTGTAAAAACTTGTTTCTATTGGTGGTTAATGTTGCCCGCTTCATTTTGGTGGTAAATGGTGCCTGCTGTGCTTGTGGTAAATGTTGCCTGGTTTGTTTTTGGTGGTAACTGTTACCTACTTTGTGCTAAATTATGCCTAGTTTGTTTTTGGTGGTAAATATTGCCTGCTTAGTTTTTTCCGTAAAGGTTGCATGCGTTGTTTTTGGCAAATGTTGCCTCTTCGTTTGTGGTAAATGTTGCCTGCATTGTGTTTTGGTGATGCCTGCTTTGTTTGTGGTAAATGTTGCCTGCATTGTGTTTTGGTGATGCCTGCTTTGTTTGTGGTAAATGTTGCCTGCATTGTGTTTTGGTGATGCCTGCTTTGTTTGTGGTAAATGTTGCCTGCTTTGTTTGTGGTAAATGTTGCCTGCTTTGTTTGTGGTAAATGTTGCCTGCATTGTGTTTTGGTGATGCCTGCTTTGTTTGTGGTAAATGTTGCCTGCTGTTATTTTTTTGGGTAAATGTTGCCGGCTGTGAGTGACCCATGATTCATCCTAATTGTGTTAAATTAAGGAGTCAGCAAAAAAAACATATGCCAAGATGGAAGATTGACTATTTGGTGAATTTTGGCAGTACATATGAATTGTTTCAGGTGTGTCTCCGGGTAAGCATTGTAAAATGCAGGAGTATTTAAAACAAAGTTCTTGTCAGATCTAAAAGACCAATCCATGTTATATAAGCCTTTTTAAAATAATAAATGTTCTGCCCCCACACAGATCCCAAGCATAATGTTAAAGAGATTTAGATGTTTTACAAAATGTCTTTAGTATATATAAGAAATGTTTTTGTGTAGTATTTGTGCATATTTCTCTGCTTGGGATCTACCAGGGTGAGGGTGTTCACTGAAATACCTGTACATACATGCACACAATAAACAAATCCCTACAAAGTGACAAGAAAGCCGACGCACTAAATTGACAACGAAATATGACAAAATCATGCAAAACATGAAAATCATGCAGAATTACCTCCCTTAATAAATTACAAAATTGTGCTTAATACTGAAGTCTGTCCTGTATATTCTCAAACATGATTTGTACATAAAACAAACATTATATTGACGTAGCCTCGGTGCAAGTACCAGCAATGACATTATTATGTTATTGATTCATCTTATTTTAAAGCACAAAAATTGTGGTTATACAAATTTCATCAGGGGCCATTAATACATATCGACGTTTAGCATTATGGCCCAAGGGAAAAAAAGTGCAAAATTGCTGAATATTAGAAATCCAAATGAGAACTATTGAAAAACTACACAAGGTTTCATCGAGAACTTCAACTTCTCTTTTATATTCAGCTTTAGCAAAATGTTTAAAGAATTCAACTTCAACAACTAAGCACAACAGTTTGCCAAGACAGACTAAAAACCCAACCACCTGTAAAGCAATAGCAGTCAAGGGTGAAACAAACCTCTCTGAAAGACTGAAGCAGGTTGGAGCCCGAGACAGACACGATGATGTCTATTTGGTGAATAATGTAGAGGGGTTCGTCCTGAGTTTGATACAAGAAGAAGGCAAGGTTGTCCGCAATGTACAATTGTTCTGGTAGATTTATTCTCTGCAAAGTCAAACACAAAATTACACATACTGCGGATTTCTTATTCATACACATATAACAGTATTATACACTCATTAGTTAGGTAAGTGGCTAAGTGCCCACAAATATTGTGTCCCCAAATACTGAATAAACTCATGGTTAAAATGTTTGCGGTTGTCTCAAGTAATCGTTCAATTTGATACATGGGACTTATACCTAGCATATTATACATAAACAAATAGTGCAATACTGAGCATATTATACATAAACAAATAGTGCAATACTGAGCATATTATACATAAACAAATAGTGCAATACTGAGCATATTATACATAAACAAATAGTGCAATACCTAGCATATTATACATAAACAAATAGTGCAATACTGAGCATATTATACATAAACAAATAGTGCAATACCTAGCATATTATAGATAAACAAATAGTGCAATACTGAGCATATTATACATAAACAAATAGTGCAATACTGAGCATATTATACATAAACAAATAGTGCAATACGTAGCATATTATACATAAACAAATAGTGCAATACTGAGCATATTATACATAAACAAATAGTGCAATACAGAGCATATTATACATAAACAAATAGTGCAATACTGAGCATATTATACATAAACAAATAGTGCAATACTGAGCATATTATACATAAACAAATAGTGCAATACAGAGCATATTATACATAAACAAATAGTGCAATACTGAGCATATTATACATAAACAAATAGTGCAATACAGAGCATATTATATAGGTATGATATAGAGCAAGAGATAAGTAATGATTATATATTTGTTTTTGGAACTGACAGTTACATACAACTACTTTCCAGTGTTAAATGGCACAGTGATAACCTAGGTGCTCATTTGAACAGTGTATTAGGCATTCGTTTCATCTGGACGGTCACCTCAATTGGAAGTATACAACCCGATGCTAGCTCAAACCTGCAGAGGTGAGCGGCAAGCAATTGTCTGTCCACGACACTAACTGCTCAGGCACAGTGTTCCTTTGTAACGAGATAATACACAATGGCCTCCATGGCGGAGCGATCTGTTTCCAGAGCTCGCCTTTCAACGCCATCATCGGGAGTGTAACTGTATTCCCAGTAGTGACAAGTGAGATATGTGAGGAAGTTATCAGTCACTTTGGGATGTTGGAGAGTCAAGTACTGGTTCCTACCAAGGAAATGTGGGTGGTCTAACTCTCCACCACAACAGACCGACATCCCAGCTATTATCTAAACATGATTGTTTGGCAACAACAGAACATGAAATAATACTCACTGCAGAATCATCGAGCAGATTAAGTAACGATGTGAGAATGGCGCGACGATGTGACCGATTCGTGCGTAAGATGTTGTATAGGAATGAGTTGAGACTTGAACTATTATCATCGGGATTGTGCAACCCTCGTACAACGCAATTGTTACCCGCACTTCCTTGTATAAGGCCTTGTAAACGGAAACACATTTTGATGCCTTGCAAGGATTTACTCTGAAAGAAAAAATGGAAGTGATTATGTCCATGGTCCTGTCACACTGCAGATCATGGGGCCCAGGGTCACACTGCAGATCATGGGGCCCAGGGTCAAATTGTAGATTGTGGTGCACCTGGTCACACTGCAGATCATGGGGCCCAGGGTCACCTTGTAGATTGTGGTGCACCTGGTCACATTGCAGATCATGGGGCCCAAGGTCACCTTGTAGATTGTGGTGCACCTGGTCGCACTGCAGATCATGGGGCCCAAGGGTCACCTTGTAGATTGTGGTGCACCTGGTCGCAGTGCAGATCATGGGGCCCAGGGTCACCTTGTAGATTGTGGTGCACCTGGTCGCAGTGCAGATCATGGGGCCCAGGGTCACCTTGTAGATTGTGGTGCACCTGGTCGCATTGCAGGTCATGGGGCCCAGGGTCACCTTGTAGATTGTGGTGCACCTGGTCGCACTGACGATCATGGGGCCCAGGGTCAAAATGTAGATCATGGTGCACCTGGTCGCATTGCAGGTCATGGACGCAGGGTCACATTGTAGATCATGGTGCACCTGGTCGCATTGCAGGTCATGGACGCAGGGTCACATTGTAGATCGTGGTGCACCTGGTCGCATTGCAGGTCATGGGGCCCAGGGTCACCTTGTAGATTGTGGTGCACCTGGTCGCACTGCAGATCATGGACGCAGGGTCACATTGTAGATCATGGTGCACCTGGTAGCATTGCAGGTCATGGACGCAGGGTCACATTGTAGATCATGGTGCACCTGGTAGCATTGCAGATCATGGACGCAGGGTCACATTGTAGATCATGGTGCACCTGGTAGCATTGCAGGTCATGGGGCCCGGGGTTACCTTGTAGATTATGGGGCACAGGGTCGCATTGCTGTGAAGCCCCCAGTTTGATACTCGGCCTCTGCACATATTTAGCAAGAACATAGCACACATTGCTTAGTACTGGGTAATTGCGTAGCTCGGCTAAACCTACCCAGGAAAATGTTTCAAGGTTCACGCAACGTAGAAATTCACTAAATTCCAATGTTTCATTCTTTTCATTGATAATGAATATAAGGACTTTTAAGGACTAATTTGGGCAATTTAAGAACCATTTACCGGCATACGCTTTTCTAAAATTTGTAATATTTGGACATTCCAGCAACCCTGCCCTTTTGAACTCCGAGCTGGAGTACTGTGAGCTCTAGTCTCGTAATGCAATATAATACTAGGACTGAGTTCTGATACTCAAATGTCTTAATTTGTTCAATTAACTTGTGATTTGATTTCATCTTTATATATGTATATATATCTTATAATGATAAACAGTACATGATGAATATAAATAGAAACAGTAAAATGTGTGAGACATCAAGTTGTATCAATGCCAGTCGAAGTCTCAGCTTCCACTTCATCAAGGGGAAGTGCAATACGGCTGTCTCTAAAGATAAATGGCATCTAACCACAGTTTATTTGTTTCCTTAACAACACGATCCGGAACTTACACCATGGTCTCTTTCAGACCATCATTTATGTAACACGTGAACATACTCTATAACTCGTGTAAACACTGACTTACGTGTATGAAACCTGGATATTTCTTCTCGATTTCCTGCAACTGCTGCTCTGCCTTGATTCTGATCGGAGCCTCGCTATCGGTTGCCATACTAATCAGATATGGTACACACTATAAATATAATAGCACGCGTAACTGTAGTTCAACTTTACATATTTGTCCACGGATACAAATCAAAATACTTCGACTTTACACTCTCGAATCATACAACAGGTGTGTGGCTTATTCTTGTTAAAATGTGCATTACAATGATTACTAAGGCAAGAAACATAGATCAATATTTTTTATCTTAATTTATGTTTAGTCAATCAGTATTTTTGTACTTTTCAAAACTTACATGGCTAAATTCGCAGATTTCATGATTTTCAAAATTAGACGAAATTTAATTTGATTATTTTCGGCACTAAATATGCACATCATTTCTGAAAAATGAACTTAGTACCAAAGTAAAGTATTGAACATCTGTTTTACATTGATGTATAGTGGTATAGAGTACATTGGAAAATGTCATCTGTTTTACATTGATGTATAGTGGTATAGAGTACATTGGAAAATGTCATAGTTTTTTTTATATCAAAATGCATCCAATTTGGAGAACTAAATTATCACATAGGAACAATCTACTATCATGGAAAGAGCAACCGTTTCTTGTTTCCAATGAAGAGTAATAAGTCAGATATGATTTTTCAGCTCAAGTCATTTGAGCTGCTAATTAATTTATTATATTAATGTTGAGATATGCTGTTTTTATTGTTTCATGGGGGTTGTTGGTAATATTTATCTATTTAGGACAACAACGAAACAAAGAATTTCCTCCGATATTTGAATCCGAAATCAATTAGCGGTCTGCTATTGTGTCATTTACCAGGTGTAATTTATCGTATTTACTCGACCATAAGACAGCCCCCAACTTTGGTCTTAAATCGGTGCTATTTTGCATAGACTCTCGTATTAGATGGATTGATAAAATGGAAACCACTCGGAAGTAAAGATCAAACAAATAATTAAGAACTGTAATTATGTCAAATCATAAAAAAAATACATTGATGCACAATTAATTTAATTTGCTAAATTATTATTTGCTAAATATGCTATTGACAAGTTCAGCTTTACAGATAGAGCTATGTAAGTCTATATGATTTTGTTACACCCTTTCAGTTATTTCAATATAAGGTCATCAATTATTGAGTTGCAATAAACTGATTAATTTTTTTATCACTCGTTTACAAGACGGGAAGCCACTTAGAGGCCATGATCTCGTGATCTTATAGGTGAGCAAGTACAGTAGGTTGATTTGAACAATTTGTTAACAGTCTTCCGAGCCAAAATTCGGTCCAGGTATGACTGGTAATGTTAGCAGACCCATAGCATGCATTCCAGGCAGAGGATCTGACCTGTTTTAGGCCAGAAGCGAATGCGCTAACTACTGCGATACTTGATTGAAATGTTGGTCAAATAGGGTTTATTCTAGAGTGGAAAAAAGGGGCAGGGTGGGTCAGAAAAGGGGCACAGTTGGTCAGAAAATAGGCAAGGTGCAATTTAAGCCGCAACAAGGTGCAAGAGGTGATATTTTGGGATAGCCCCTGGACATTTTGTGTGTGCTAAATTACGGTGATTGATCAGAGGAAGTAAGGCAGTACATATTGGTGAAAAGGGCAACAAGTGTCAAATTTTATAGGTCTGCCAACCCGTAGGCACCTGTTGAGCTGTACATAAATGTTGTGCTTTTTAAACATGCAGGCGGGCATAGCTAAAAAGGGCAGTGCGGCACGGCCTGCCATTCTGCTCTAGAAAAACCTTGGTCAAAATTGATAAATTCCTTGATATTGGTCAGGCTTCAAGTCTTCCTCTATACTCTCCATTACTGGCTTCATTAAATATAACAACTACATATCTCAACTTACCTGCACAGGATGAATAAGGCCCTGCTTGAGAACCAACTGTATCACATTTAAAGCTTCAAGTCGAACCTGCGACTTGCTAGAGAAGAACACTTCCAGCACCTCCTTTAAGTAAACTTGCATGATTGTACTGGCCATACTGAAAATAATACACGACAACATTCAAAACACGAAAATACTCAAAACACGAAAATACTCAAAATAAACACTCAAAATATTAACACTATTTTTTATATCTTTCAAAATGTCCACATCCTGTGGTTTTACAAATGCAGAATCGGAGAGAAACTGTTCTATCCTTACCTAGATCTATATGAACTAAGAATAGTGCCACAATAAATCCACAAATAATATTTCACCAAGCTTAAATTCTGCATAATAGAAGTACCGCAAAGTTTCCAGATAGATAAGAATTTAAATGGAAAGCTCATTTTGATGATCTGGATAGGAGAAACATACATTTAGTTCTGTCTACATGTACAATGGATACATTACCCACAATACTTAAATACAAACAAACAGGAAATTATTGATTTTACTAAATGTGAATGTTGCAACATGCATGAAGACACTGACATTTGTTTAAGGATTGCAGCGATAGTCAATATTCTGGAATTTTGATGGTTTCTTGTTACAAATAACATTATGAAAACAGTGGAATAACACAATCCAATTTGAAAATTACAACAATTAACGTTACTATACTTGGAGCTATATACTTTTTCGAGTTATCCTGCTCACATAGACACATGCAGCCAAAAACAATAACCCCGTTCCTATGGCGAACGTTAAAAATAAGACACATATTAAATGTTCATATTTAGAGTCCCACCCCCAGCTAAGCTTCTAACCGTTCCTATGGCGAACGTTAAAAATAAGACACATATTAAATGTTCATATTTAGAGTCCCACCCCCAGCTAAGCTTCTAATGGTGAGTTTTGAGCTTTATGTGGTGGAGGAAGACCAGGTACCCATTGTTAGATGGTACTCGGGTAGAACCACAAACAAACATTTCGCAATCTAGATAACTTCCTCGTTTGTAAGACTGCAATCTAGATAGCTTCCTCGTTTGTAAGAGTGCAATCTAGATAGCTTCTTCGTTTGTAAGACTGCAATCTAGATAACTTCCTCGTTTGTAAGACTGCAATCTAGATAGCTTCCTCATTTGTAAGACTGCAATCTAGATAGCTTCCTCGTTTGTAAGACTGCAATCTAGATAGCTTCCTCATTTGTAAGACTGCAATCTAAATAACTTCCTCGTTTGTAAGACTGATATCTAGATAGCTTCCTCATTTGTAAGACTGCAATCTAGATAACTTCCTCATTTGTAAGACTGCAATCTAGATAGCTTCCTCGTTTGTAAGACTGCAATCTAAATAGCTTCCTCGTTTGTAAGACTGCGATCTAGATAGCTTCCTCGTTTGTAAGACTGCAATCTAGATAGCTTCCTCGTTTGTAAGACTGCAATCTAGATAACTTCCTCGTTTGTAAGACTGCAATCTAGATAGCTTCCTCGTTTGTAAGACTGCAATCTAGATAGCTTCCTCGTTTGTAAGACTGCAATCTAGATAGCTTCCTCGTTTGTAAGACTGCAATCTAGATAGCTTCCTCGTTTGTAAGACTGCAATCTAGATAACTTCCTCGTTTGTAAGACTGCAATCTAGATAGCTTCCTCGTTTGTAAGACTGCAATCTAGATAGCTTCCTCGTTTGTAAGACTGCAATCTAGATACCTTCCTCGTTTGTAAGACTGCAATCTAGATAACTTCCTCGTTTGTAAGACTGCAATCTAGATAGCTTCCTCGTTTGTAAGACTGCAATCTAGATAGCTTCCTCGTTTGTAAGACTGCAATCTAGATACCTTCCTCGTTTGTAAGACTGCAATCTAGATAACTTCCTCGTTTGTAAGACTGCAATCTAGATAGCTTCCTCGTTTGTAAGACTGCAATCTAGATAGCTTCCTCGTTTGTAAGACTGCAATCTAGATACCTTCCTCGTTTGTAAGACTGCAATCTAGATAACTTCCTCGTTTGTAAGACTGCAATCTAGATAGCTTCCTCGTTTGTAAGACTGCAATCTAGATAGCTTCCTCGTTTGTAAGACTGCAATCTAGATACCTTCCTCGTTTGTAAGACTGCAATCTAGATAACTTCCTCGTTTGTAAGACTGCGATCTAGATAACTTCCTCGTTTGTAAGACTGCGATCTAGATAGCTTCCTCGTTTGTAAGACTGCGATCTAGATAGCTTCCTCGTTTGTAAGACTGCGATCTAGATAGCTTCCTCGTTTGTAAGACTGCAATCTAGATAGCTTCCTCGTTTGTAAGACTGCAATCTAGAAAGCTTCCTCATTTGTAAGACTGCAATCTAGATAACTTCCTCGTTTGTAAGACTGCAATCTAGATAGCTTCCTCATTTGTAAGACTGCAATCTAGATAGCTTCCTCATTTGTAAGACTGCAATCTAGATAACTTCCTCGTTTGTAAGACTGCAATCTAGATAGCTTCCTCATTTATAAGACTGCAATCTAGATAGCTTCCTCGTTTGTAAGACTCCAATCTAGATAGCTTCCTCATTTATAAGACTGCAATCTAGATAACTTGCTCGTTTGTAAGACTGTAATATAGATAACTTGCTCGTTTGTAAGACTGCAATCTAGATAGCTTCCTCGTTTGTAAGACTGCAATCTAGATAGCTTCCTCATTTGTAAGACTGATATCTAGATAGCTTCCTCGTTTGTAAGACTGCAATCTAGATAACTTCCTCGTTTGTAAGACTGCAATCTAGATAGCTTCCTTTTTGGTAAGACTGCAATCTAGATAGCTTCCTCATTTGTAAGACTGCAATCTAGATAGCTTCCTCGTTTGTAAGACTGCGATCTAGATAGCTTCCTCATTTGTAAGACTGCAATCTAGATAGCTTCCTCGTTTGTAAGACTGCAATCTAGATAGCTTCCTCGTTTGTAAGACTGCAATCTAGATAGCTTCCTCGTTTGTAAGACTGCAATCTAGATAGCTTCCTCGTTTGTAAGACTGCGATCTAGATAGCTTCCTCGCTTGTAACACTCCAATCTAGATAGCTTCCTCGTTTGTAAGACTGCAATCTAGATAGCTTCCTCGTTTGTAAGACTGCAATCTAGAAAGCTTCCTCATTTGTAAGACTGCAATCTAGATAACGTCCTCGTTTGTAAGACTGCAATCTAGATAGCTTCCTCATTTGTAAGACTGCAATCTAGATAGCTTCCTCGTTTGTAAGACTGCAATCTAGATAGCTTCCTCGTTTGTAAGACTGCAATCTAGATAGCTTCCTCATTTGTAAGACTGCAATCTAGATAGCTTCCTCGTTTGTAAGACTGCAATCTAGATAGCTTCCTCATTTGTAAGACTGCAATCTAGATAACTTCCTCGTTTGTAAGACTGCAATCTAGATAGCTTCCTCATTTGTAAGACTGCAATCTAGATACTTCCTCGTTTGTAAGACTGCAATCTAGATAGCTTCCTCGTTTGTAAGACTGCAATCTAGATAGCTTCCTCGTTTGTAAGACTGCGATCTAGATAGCTTCCTCGCTTGTAACACTCCAATCTAGATAGCTTCCTCGTTTGTAAGACTGCAATCTAGATAGCTTCCTCGTTTGTAAGACTGCAATCTAGAAAGCTTCCTCATTTGTAAGACTGCAATCTAGATAACTTCCTCGTTTGTAAGACTGCAATCTAGATAGCTTCCTCATTTGTAAGACTGCAATCTAGATAGCTTCCTCGTTTGTAAGACTGCAATCTAGATAGCTTCCTCGTTTGTAAGACTGCAATCTAGATAGCTTCCTCGCTTGTAAGACTGCAATCTAGATAGCTTCCTCGTTTGTAAGACTGCGATCTAGATAGCTTCCTCGCTTGTAACACTCCAATCTAGATAGCTTCCTCGTTTGTAAGACTGCAATCTAGATAGCTTCCTCGTTTGTAAGACTGCAATCTAGAAAGCTTCCTCATTTGTAAGACTGCAATCTAGATAACGTCCTCGTTTGTAAGACTGCAATCTAGATAGCTTCCTCGCTTGTAAGACTGCAATCTAGATAGCTTCCTTTTTGGTAAGACTGCAATCTAGATAGCTTGCTCGTTTGTAAGACTGCAATCTAGATAGCTTCCTCGTTTGTAAGACTGCAATCTAAATAGCTTCCTCGTTTGTAAGACTGCAATCTAGATAGCTTCCTCATTTGTAAGACTGCAATCTAGATAGCTTCCTCGTTTGTAAGACTGCAATCTAGATAGCTTCCTCGTTTGTAAGACTGCAATCTAGAAAGCTTCCTCATTTGTAAGACTGCAATCTAGATAACTTCCTCGTTTGTAAGACTGCAATCTAGATAGCTTCCTCGTTTGTAAGACTCCAATCTAGATAGCTTCCTCATTTATAAGACTGCAATCTAGATAGCTTCCTCGTTTGTAAGACTCCAATCTAGATAGCTTCCTCATTTATAAGACTGCAATCTAGATAACTTGCTCGTTTGTAAGACTGTAATATAGATAACTTGCTCGTTTGTAAGACTCCAATCTAGATAGCTTCCTCATTTGTAAGACTGCAATCTAGATAACTTGCTCGTTTGTAAGACTGCAATCTAGATAACTTGCTCGCTTGTAAGACTGCAATCTAGATAGCTTCCTCATTTGTAAGACTGCAATCTAGATAACTTCCTTGTTTGTAAGACTGCAATCTAGATAGCTTCCTCATTTATAAGATTGCAATCTAGATAGCTTCCTTTTTGGTAAGACTGCAATCTAGATAGCTTCCTCGTTTGTAAGACTGCAATCTAGATAGCTTCCTCATTTGTAAGACTGCAATATAGATAGCGTCCTCGTTTGTAAGACTGCAATCTAAATAGCTTCCTCGTTTGTAAGACTGCAATCTAGATAGCTTCCTCGTTTGTAAGACTGCAATCTAGATAGCTTCCTTGTTTGTAAGACTGCAATCTAGATAACTTCCTCGTTTGTAAGACTGCAATCTAGATAGCTTCCTCGTTTGTAAGACTGCAATCTAGATAGCTTCCTCGTTGTAAGACTGCAATCTAGATAGTCCTCGTTTGTAAGACTGCAATCTAGATAGCTTCCTCGTTTGTAAGACTGCAATCTAGATAGCTTCCGTTTGTAAGACTGCAATCTAGATAGCTTCCTCGTTTGTAAGACTGCAATCTAGATAGCTTCCTCGTTTGTAAGACTGCAATCTAGATAGCTTCCTCGTTTGTAAGACTGCAATCTAGATAGCTTCCTCGTTTGTAAGACTGCAATCTAGATAGCTTCCTCGTTTGTAAGACTGCAATCTAGATAGCTTCCTCGTTTGTAAGACTGCAATCTAGATAGCTTCCTCGTTTGTAAGACTGCAATCTAGATAGCTTCCTCGTTTGTAAGACTGCAATCTAGATAGCTTCCTCGTTTGTAAGACTGCAATCTAGATAGCTTCCTCGTTTGTAAGACTGCAATCTAGATAGCTTCCTCGTTTGTAAGACTGCAATCTAGATAGCTTCCTCTTTTAAGACTGCAATCTAGATACTTCTCGTTTGTAAGACTGAATTAGATAACTTCCTCGTTTGTAAGACTGCAATCTAGATAGCTTCCTCGTTTGTAAGACTGCAATCTAGATAGCTTCCTCGTTTGTAAGACTGCAATCTAGATAGCTTCCTCGTTTGTAAGACTGCAATCTAGATAGCTTCCTCGTTTGTAAGACTGCAATCTAGATAGCTTCCTTTTTTGTAAGACTGCAATCTAGATAGCTTCCTCGTTTGTAAGACTGCAATCTAGATAGCTTCCTCGTTTGTAAGACTGCAATCTAGATAGCTTCCTCGTTTGTAAGACTGCAATCTAGATAGCTTCCTCGTTTGTAAGACTGCAATCTAGATAGCTTCCTCGTTTGTAAGACTGCAATCTAGATAGCTTCCTCGTTTGTAAGACTGCAATCTAGATAGCTTCCTCGTTTGTAAGACTGCGATCTAGATAGCTTCCTCGTTTGTAAGACTCAATCTAGATAGCTTCCTCGTTTGTAAGACTGCAATCTAGATAGCTTCCTCGTTTGTAAGACTGCAATCTAGATAGCTTCCTCATTTGTAAGACTGCAATCTAGATAACTTCCTCGTTTGTAAGACTGCAATCTAGATAGCTTCCTCATTTGTAAGACTGCAATCTAGATAGCTTCCTCGTTTGTAAGACTGCAATCTAGATAGCTTCCTCGTTTGTAAGACTGCAATCTAGATAGCTTCCTCATTTGTAAGACTGCAATCTAGATAGCTTCCTCGTTTGTAAGACTGCAATCTAGATAGCTTCCTCATTTGTAAGACTGCAATCTAGATAACTTCCTCGTTTGTAAGACTGCAATCTAGATAGCTTCCTCATTTGTAAGACTGCAATCTAGATAACTTCCTCGTTTGTAAGACTGCAATCTAGATAGCTTCCTCATTTGTAAGACTGCAATCTAGATAGCTTCCTCGTTTGTAAGACTGCAATCTAGATAGCTTCCTCGTTTGTAAGACTGCAATCTAGATAGCTTCCTCGTTTGTAAGACTGCAATCTAGATAGCTTCCTTTTTGGTAAGACTGCAATCTAGATAGCTTCCTCATTTGTAAGACTGCAATCTAGATAGCTTCCTCGTTTGTAAGACTGCGATCTAGATAGCTTCCTCATTTGTAAGACTGCAATCTAGATAGCTTCCTCGTTTGTAAGACTGCAATCTAGATAGCTTCCTCGTTTGTAAGACTGCAATCTAGATAGCTTCCTCGTTTGTAAGACTGCAATCTAGATAGCTTCCTCGTTTGTAAGACTGCGATCTAGATAGCTTCCTCGCTTGTAAGACTGCAATCTAGATAGCTTCCTCGTTTGTAAGACTGCAATCTAGATAGCTTCCTCGTTTGTAAGACTGCAATCTAGAAAGCTTCCTCATTTGTAAGACTGCAATCTAGATAACTTCCTCGTTTGTAAGACTGCAATCTAGATAGCTTCCTCATTTGTAAGACTGCAATCTAGATAGCTTCCTCGTTTGTAAGACTGCAATCTAGATAGCTTCCTCGTTTGTAAGACTGCAATCTAGATAGCTTCCTCATTTGTAAGACTGCAATCTAGATAGCTTCCTCGTTTGTAAGACTGCAATCTAGATAGCTTCCTCGTTTGTAAGACTGCAATCTAGATAGCTTCCTCGTTTGTAAGACTGCAATCTAGATAGCTTCCTCGTTTGTAAGACTGCAATCTAGATAGCTTCCTCATTTGTAAGACTGCAATCTAGATAACTTCCTCGTTTGTAAGACTGCAATCTAGATAGCTTCCTCATTTGTAAGACTGCAATCTAGATAGCTTCCTCGTTTGTAAGACTGCAATCTAGATAGCTTCCTCGTTTGTAAGACTGCAATCTAGATAGCTTCCTCGTTTGTAAGACTGCAATCTAGATAGCTTCCTCGTTTGTAAGACTGCAATCTAGATAGCTTCCTCGTTTGTAAGACTGCAATCTAGATAGCTTCCTCGTTTGTAAGACTGCAATCTAGATAGCTTCCTCGTTTGTAAGACTGCAATCTAGATAGCTTCCTCGTTTGTAAGACTGCAATCTAGATAGCTTCCTCGTTTGTAAGACTGCAATCTAGAGCTTCCTCATTTGTAAGACTGCAATCTAGATAGCTTCCTCGTTTGTAAGACTGCAATCTAGATAGCTTCCTCGTTTGTAAGACTGCAATCTAGATAGCTTCCTCGTTTGTAAGACTGCAATCTAGATAGCTTCCTCGTTTGTAAGACTGCAATCTAGATAGCTTCCTCGTTTGTAAGACTGCAATCTAGATAGCTTCCTCGTTTGTAAGACTGCAATCTAGATAGCTTCCTCGTTTGTAAGACTGCAATCTAGATAGCTTCCTCGTTTGTAAGACTGCAATCTAGATAGCTTCCTCGTTTGTAAGACTGCAATCTAGATAGCTTCCTCGTTTGTAAGACTGCAATCTAGATAGCTTCCTCGTTTGTAAGACTGCAATCTAGATAGCTTCCTCGTTTGTAAGACTGCAATCTAGATAGCTTCCTCGTTTGTAAGACTGCAATCTAGATAGCTTCCTCGTTTGTAAGACTGCAATCTAGATAGCTTCCTCATTTGTAAGACTGCAATCTAGATAGCTTCCTCGTTTGTAAGACTGCAATCTAGATAGCTTCCTCGTTTGTAAGACTGCAATCTAGATAGCTTCCTCATTTGTAAGACTGCAATCTAGATAGCTTCCTCGTTTGTAAGACTGCAATCTAGATAGCTTCCTCGTTTGTAAGACTGCAATCTAGATAGCTTCCTCATTTGTAAGACTGCAATCTAGATAGCTTCCTCGTTTGTAAGACTCCAATCTAGATAGCTTCCTCATTTGTAAGACTGCAATCTAGATAACTTGCTCGTTTGTAAGACTGCAATCTAGATAACTTGCTCGCTTGTAAGACTGCAATCTAGATAGCTTCCTCATTTGTAAGACTGCAATCTAGATAACTTCCTTGTTTGTAAGACTGCAATCTAGATAGCTTCCTCATTTATAAGATTGCAATCTAGATAGCTTCCTTTTTGGTAAGACTGCAATCTAGATAGCTTCCTCGTTTGTAAGACTGCAATCTAGATAGCTTCTTCGTTTGTAAGACTGCAATCTAGATAGCTTCCTCATTTGTAAGACTGCAATATAGATAGCGTCCTCGTTTGTAAGACTGCAATCTAAATAGCTTCCTCGTTTGTAAGACTGCAATATAGATAGCTTCCTCGTTTGTAAGACTGCAATCTAGATAGCTTCCTTGTTTGTAAGACTGCAATCTAGATAACTTCCTCGTTTGTAAGACTGCAATCTAGATAGCTTCCTCGTTTGTAAGACTGCAATCTAGATAGCTTCCTCGTTTGTAAGACTGCAATCTAGATAGCTTCCTCGTTTGTAAGACTGCAATCTAGATAGCTTCCTCGTTTGTAAGACTGCAATCTAGATAGCTTCCTCGTTTGTAAGACTGCAATCTAGATAGCTTCCTCGTTTGTAAGACTGCAATCTAGATAGCTTCCTCGTTTGTAAGACTGCAATCTAGATAGCTTCCTCGTTTGTAAGACTGCAATCTAGATAGCTTCCTCGTTTGTAAGACTGCAATCTAGATAGCTTCCTCGTTTGTAAGACTGCAATCTAGATAGCTTCCTCGTTTGTAAGACTGCAATCTAGATAGCTTCCTCGTTTGTAAGACTGCAATCTAGATAGCTTCCTCGTTTGTAAGACTGCAATCTAGATAGCTTCCTCGTTTGTAAGACTGCAATCTAGATAGCTTCCTCGTTTGTAAGACTGCAATCTAGATAGCTTCCTCGTTTGTAAGACTGCAATCTAGATAGCTTCCTCGTTTGTAAGACTGCAATCTAGATAGCTTCCTCGTTTGTAAGACTGCAATCTAGATAGCTTCCTCGTTTGTAAGACTGCAATCTAGATAGCTTCCTCGTTTGTAAGACTGCAATCTAGATAGCTTCCTCGTTTGTAAGACTGCAATCCCAAGTGAGGATTGATAGATTAACTAAAATGTTCATGTATTTCATTTCAAACAAACATTTTGTGATCATCTTTAGACAAAGATAACAGTAAATATACACAAATGTTGAAACAAGACTACTTTATCAGCTCCCATCATACAAGGTAGAACATGATATATTACCCAGATTGCACATCCCCCATTTCTTTCAGATCCTCTTCCTTTGCATGCTTCTTCCCTGTAATAATACCAGTAAACAATGTCAGTAACGTAACCTCTCAAAAACTAATGCAATTCATCACTATTGGACTCGGGACTCATTCTAGAGACTAACATGGGTGAAATATGCGCCCTAGGGACAGTGACTTCGCCCCCCCCCCAGTAACCGTTTTCTCACAACTTACTAAACAAATTAGTAGTTTCTTACTATCATCAATGGTTAGGGCAACGGTCCAAACTCTGAATTACATAGATACAACAGAACCTAAAATCACACAAACAGTCTATACCCAGACAATTTAACAACTCAATAACATTGTGCATCCGACTTCAACATGCTGTATAAACAGTCTATACCCAGACAATTTAACAACTTAATAACATTGTGCATCTTGACTTCAACATGCTGTATAAACAGTCTATACCCAGACAATTTAACAACTTAATAACATTGTGCATCTTGACTTCAACATGGTGTATAAACAGTCTATACCCAGACAATTTAACAACTTAATAACATTCTGCATCCGACTTCAACATGCTGTATAAACAGTCTATACCCAGACAATTTAACAACTCAATAACATTCTGCATCCGACTTCAACATGCTGTATAAACAGTCTATACTGAGAGATTTGAACAGTTTACTTACATTCAGCATCTGACTTTGCCATTCTCACTTCCTCTTCTATAAGGTAGTAGTACAGGTTCTTCAATACCTAAGTAACAAACACAGTGAAATATGTATATAAAGCCAAGCCTGTCTATAAAGGGGAGATAATTCAGCCACTACTTGAGGTGGGGTTATGGTTCTTGCACACTGACCGTCATCTCGTTGTCCTCCCATCTATATTTCACGTCTCATTGAAGTTATGATGTTCACCACTTATTGAGATATTCCCTGGACAGATTAACCGTTTCCCTCATAGAAGCACCTCGGCCATTACCAATACGGCATACATTGACAATGTAGTAGCCAAACCAATGTTCATAATAAAGGTCAGAATCTCATGTAGTCCCAGTAATATCTATGGAGGTGGGATAGATATGGCGACTACTTATCCACTGCATGATAGCTAAATGGCTGTCGTTTGTATGGAGATATAATAATATATTAACCTAAATCTCTATGAAGTCCCAGTAATATCTATGGAGGTGGGATAGATATGGCGACTACTTATCCACTGCATGATAGCTAAAGGGCTGTCGTTTGTATGGAGATATAATAATATATTAACCTAAATCTCATGTAGTCCCAGTAATATCTATGGAGGTGGGATAGGCAAGGTGACTACTTATCCACTGAACTTCCATAAAAGTGGACGTGCACAATCACACAATGGTGATACATATTTATGTTTTAAGTTCCATAAAATTCCACCCATCGATTACTAAGAACTGGCTCTGGATGGACCGATGACGTCAAATCAACTTTTATCACTGAATTTCCAGTTGGGCATAAAATCTTGTATTTGTTGCTATGTGTAGATAGATGTGAAACTTACTTGGTGTAAACATATTTATTTTCTATCATGTACATGGTTATTTACAACAATTGAAATAAGGAATTGGACAGAAAGCTATACAGTTTATGGTTGTCCTCTCCTTAAAATACTTACTTGACATTTGAGCTTTATAGAACCTTCTTGGTTTGTTAAATGGTTGCTGTACATGGTTTTAAGAGTTCTTCCCAACATGTATTCGTAATGTCGAACTGCCATGAAACCTGGTAGTAGAAAGACTTGTCAATCAATTTGTATATACAATGTCTCTAAATAAAACAGCTCTGTAGGACAGCTGCCACAATCGACATGATTAATGAGCGTAGAATTTAAAACATTTAATAATTGGTCACTATTAGTGCTCTAGCAACACAAGTTTTACCAATGCACCAGCTGTAAATAAAGCTATATCATTTGCAAATTACATTAACATTACACCATAGACCGGATCATATTTTACGTTATTCCCTCAAAATAAAAAATACTTACCGTATGTCTTTTATTATATTTTTTAAAACATATTTGTGTCGAGCTTCTGTGGTCGAGTGGTTATGGTTGTTTACTTCAAATCACATCAAAGTAGGTTTGAATCCCACTGGGCGAGTCTATCCGGCTAGCTTGTGGAAGATTGGTGGTTCTACCTCGTTGCACGGCATTCCTAAAACTACTACTCAGAGCGACACGTGTGGTCTTGCCATACGACATGAGCTGTTGGTGCAAACAACCAAAACAAAGGAAGAATATATAGTTGACATGCACTTACCGAGGCCTGTAAGTGCCTTTATGTGCACTTCCTCATCCTCGTGTGACGTGTAGTAGACCAACACATCAAATATTGTCTCCTTTAATGACGTCTAAAAATAGCACATGAATTGGGTAAACAACAATTCCAATATAAAATAACTAGGGATGGGACCGAATAGCTAAATGGCTAATATATATATATACATTCTTATACTTGTAATAAGCCGCTATCATTTTAATTTTGCTTTTAAACAATTTGAAAATATCATATTGTTTAGTTAGACAGTAAACTAATATTCTATTTATCCTATCTTTCTGATAAAAAAAGAAGTGTTAACCCATTTCATTCTGGATACCGTTCAAACGGTATCTGCAAAGAACATAGAGCCAGATCAACCGCCACGTAACGTGCCGTCTGATCAGGATCTATGCTGTTTGCTATTCAGATGATCTTGCTAAGACACTTGGCTATGCAGCAAACAACATAGATCCTGATCAGCACGCAGCGTCATGCTGCGGCTGATCTGGATCTATGTTGTTTGCAAAAGCCTTTAAATATATCCAGAATGAAATGGGTTAAGAGAAGACAGCTTACTGAATATTCATGAACTGAAGTTTATCATACCATCAGTGAACATATGACGTCATACACGCATCATTACTAAAGGTTGATTAAGTCACCGACTAACAAAGCAAAGTTTTTAGGCAGGCCGATATTGTTATGCTGGAGTGGCAGATGGAACATTCCATCACTGTTTTTGCAGTCCAACGTTGTTAACAAATGAACCATTGAGCTGCCACTCTCCGAGAACTAAAAGTATTTTTCAATGGCCTAATGCTAGTGAACAAGTTTGTCACTTACCAGTGAATCTCCTTGTAATTCTTTGGTTTCGAAGTTGAAGTGTTTACACATGAGACCAACAGTGAACAATGACCTGAGGAGGGTGGGCTTCCTGTTGTTAGGCAGCGGGACAGTTGGATTGTCTTGGTGATACGATTGGAATTTAACCAAGTAACCTGAAATATACATATACTATCATACTAACTAGCCCCAGATACTCGATCATGCTCAGAATAAAATGGTGATGGATTCATGAATTTATGTTTAAGAAACTTTCATATGATTGTCTTCATTTATGGTGAGGAATTTGGAGAGTCAAACTTCACGCCATTAAAAGGCGCTCTGCATATTGGTTTGGGTGGGTGGGTAGGTGGGTTAACGTCACATCAACAACTTAGGTCATATGGAGACTCTCCAGTTAATATTGGTGGAGAAGACCCCAGATGCCCCTCTTATCTTAGTAGTAATTCAGAAACGGGCGGGTACATATGTGTAGAACCACCGACCAACCACAAGCCAGCTGAATAGCTTCCTCACTTGAAAGAATTGGACACCCCCAGTAGGATTCAAACCTACAGCGGTGATGGGCAAGTGAGTCAATGACCGTAACCACGAACGCACCATAAGCATATTGTCTCGGTGAACACTATGCCATGTTTTTTCAATCCTCAATCGGCTTCAGACACAAATATTGACCAACAGACAGACCAATGTACGAGTCAGATATACACCCTCTCAATCCACTTGGTCATGTGAACTACAATTGTTATGTGCCCGACTAATCATATAAAATTATTTCGATGCAACTACATACACAATGGATGACAATTACATATCTACCTTTTTTTTAATCCTTTCACTCATAAAAGCACCTCTTGACGCCATTACCAATACGACATACATTGAAAATAGAGTAGCCAAACCAATGTTCATTATATAATAAAGGCCAGAATCTCATGTAGTCCCAGTAATATCTATGGAGGTGGGATAGACATGGCGACTACTTATCAACTGCATGATAGCTAAATGGCTGTCATTTGTATGGAGATATAATAGTATATTAACCTAAATCTCTATGAAGAAAGGGTTAAATGTCTGACAGCTAGCAGATAATCTCCCGACAGCTATCAGTTAATGTTGGCAATGTCTGACAGCTATCGGTTAATGTTGGCAATGTCTGACAGCTAGCAGATAATGTTGGCAATGTCGGACAGCTAGCAGTTAATGTTGGCACTGTCTGACAGCTAGCAGATAATGTTGGCAATATCTGGCAGCTAGCAGTTAATGTTGGCAATGTCTGACAGCTAACAGTTAATGTTGGCAATGTCTGACAGCTAGCAGCTAATGTTGGCAATGTCTGACAGCTAGCAGTTAATGTTGGCAATGTCTGGCAGCTAGCAGATAATGTTGGCAATGTCCGACAGCTAGCAGTTAATGTTGGCAATGTCTGACAGCTAGCAGTTAATGTTGGCAATGTTTGACAGCTAGCAGTTAATGTTGGCAATGTCTGACAGCTAGCAGATAATGTTGGCAATGTCTGGCAGCTAGCAGTTAATGTTGGCAATGTCTGACAGCTAGCAGATAATGTTGGCAATGTCTGACAGCTAGCAGTTAATGTTGGCAATGTCTGGCAGCTAGCAGTTAATGTTGGCAATGTCTGACAGCTAGCAGATAATGTTGGCAATGTCTGACAGCTAGCAGTTAATGTTGGCAATGTCTCACTGCAAATAATGTTGTACCAAGTATTTTTTGCTACACTTATGTTCATACTTACCAAAGAATTTTTGGAAGCAGTCTTTGACAAGAGGATAATTATGAGTAACAGTATTTACAGTAGCACCTAAACAGCTTACACAGCTCTCTAGCACCTGTAATATAAGTAATATACATTATATACAGTAGCACCTAAACAGCTTACACAGCTCTCTAGCACCTGTAATATAAGTAATGTACATTATATACAGTAGCACCTAAACAGCTTACACAGCTCTCTAGCACCTGTAATATAAGTAATGTACATTATATACAGTAGCACCTAAACAGCTTACACAGCTCTCTAGCACCTGTAATATAAGTAATGTACATTATATACAGTAGCACCTAAACAGCTTACACAGCTCTCTAGCACCTGTAATATAAGTAATGTACATTATATACAGTAGCACCTAAACAGCTTACACAGCTCTCTAGCAACAGAACAATATTGCTGTATCACAGATTCACGACTGTGAACAACAGAACAATATTGCTGTATCACAGATTCACGACTGTGAACAACAGAACAATATTGATGTATCACAGATTCACGACTGTGAACAACAGAACAATATTGCTGTATCACAGATTCACGACTGTGAACAACAGAACAATATTGATGTATCACAGATTCACGACTGTGAACAACAGAACAATATTGATGTATCACAGTTTCACGACTGTGAACAACAGAACAATATTGATGTATCACAGATTCACGACTGCATGCTATATACCAAGGAGCATTTATATGGCTCAATAAAACCGAAATGAAGAGAGGGGCGACAGACTGGGATGGATGCGATATCCTACCTTTGTTAATTAGGCCCACAGGATCTGTTGTGTGTCTGTGTAAAGCACAGTACACTGTAAATGGTAGCTCAGTTTATAATCTCATCCTATATACTTAACTGGTGGGAAATACTAGGAAGACGTTTGATAAACCGGCGACCAATTAGCGCAGGCATGCCACTCTCCAAAGCATCCAGGGTTCGTTACTCGGACGTCGAAGTATACAAGATGGTCGCCAAATCGGACAGGTGGGTTTTCTCCAGGTATTCCGGTTTCCTCGCACAAGAGTGACCGAATATACGCCATCAACCACACCAACGAGAGAGATTAAAGTTGACCATTTTGGCCTCCCACCAAGTCATTATCAATGTATTTACCTCCGTAAACAGACATTCAATCGACAACGACCACCCATTGCAGTTCCTGTGTGTGGTCTTTATATATAGTTACAGGTTTGGTTGTATATGTGGATAATATAGATAGTGGACAACAATCGTAACAGCTACAGCTGAGCGCGAACTCCGGGCCTTTAACACCTGAAGCGAACGCGCTACCACAACTTCATAATATAGATAGCCGACAACTTACCATCATGCCATGGTTCAGTATTAATTTAATCATATCTTCTTCCACCTGTGCCAGGAAGCTCTCACTAGGATGGTCCATCAACGGTATCACAAGTTCTAATATCTTCGCAACATAATGTAGCACATAGAAATCACCCTGATTCTGAAACAGCAAAACAGTTTTTCAGGCATTGGTAAATGCAAGTCTAAAAACCACAACACTTGTGCAAGCTAGTTGGATAAATTCCTCGATCTTAAGAATCAGCCCCCAGTGGCAGTAGGGTTCAAACCATTAGGGGGGTTTGAGGGACACAAATTTTGGTTAATACCATAACTACGACAACCAACTGACAACTTTTTCACATATCAATCATTTGTCCCGAGTGTATTCACAGCCCTGACAATAGCGATGAAAGGAGAGTTTGGAGTGTTATTGTGAAAGGAGAGTTTGGAGTGTTATTGTGAACGGAGAGTTTGGAGTGTTATTGTGAACGGAGAGTTTGGAGTGTTATTGTGAACGGAGAGTTAGGAGTGTTATTGTGAACGGAGAGTTTGGCGTGTTATTGTGAACGGAGAGTTTGGAGTGTTATTGTGAAAGGAGAGTTTGGAGTGTTATTGTGGAAGGAGAGTTTGGAGTGTTATTGTGAAAGGAGAGTTTGGAGTGTTATTGTGAACGGAGATTTGGAGTGTTATTGTGAAAGGAGAGTTTGGAGTGTTATTGTGAAAGGAGAGTTTGAAGTGTTACTGTGAAAGAAGAGTTCGCTCGGTTCTCACCAATGCAACTTGGGTTCGATCCTCGGGCCGGGAAGTATGCGAGATGGTACGGTGGTCGCCAGATCGGACAGGTGGGTTTTCTCCGGGTACTCCGGTTTCCTCCCATACGAATGACCACATTTACGCTTTCATCCGCGCCAACGAGAGTGATTAATAAGTTGTAAAAATTTGCTTTGCAATCGTTGTAAAATATATAAAGTTTAAACAAAAGGAGACTTCTAGCGACGCTCTACTATCAGAGGCTCCTATTGCGATAATTAATGACGAGAAAAGTATACTTACACTGCATTTGATATTAAGATATGGCTGGAGAGTTTGTGCATGTTCCATCATCAAGTCGGGTTTGATTTTACTAAACAAGAACAGTGTGGACAGACATGCGGACAGACGGTTACTGCATTTCCCATCTGAAAAATACAAATTAAAGACTCATTACTGCATTTCTATGTTGGATTTGGAAGTTGTGACGTATTTTTATCAAACATTTGGTTTGATCTTAGTAGCCATATGCAACTTTTTTATTGTACTTTACTGAACATTGTAGCAAATATAATCTACAGTGGTTATTTGCTAACAGCAATTTGAACATAAAAGATTTACATATAAATTAATGCAAACTATCCATCTTAGCCCATTTTTAGCATTATAAGCAGAGTTTAATCTAGAGTGAAAAGGGAGCTCAGAGAAAATACAAAATATATAGCGTCAATTGGACGAGTCAATAAACTTCTCCCTTATATAACAGTGCTTGCACTAATGGAAGTCTGAATCAATAAACTTCTCCCTTATATAACAGTGCTTGCACTAATGGAAGTCTGAGAGTCAATAAACTTCTCCCTTATATAACAGTGCTTGCACTAATGGAAGTCTGAGTCAATAAACTTCTTCCTTATATAACAGTGCTTGCACTAATGGAAGTCTGAGAGTCAATAAACTTCTTCCTTATATAACAGTGCTTGCACTAATGGAAGTCTGAGAGTCCATAAACTTCTTCCTTATATAACAGTGCTTGCACTAATGGAAGTCTGAGTCAATAAACTTCTTCCTTATATAACAGTGCTTGCACTAATGGAAGTCTGAGAGTCAATAAACTGCTCCCTTATATAACAGTGCTTGCACTAATGTAAGTATGCGAGTCAATAAACTTCTCCCTTATATAACAGTGCTTGCACTAATGGAGGTATGAGAGCCAATAAACTTCTCCCTTATATAACAGTGCTTGCACTAATGGAGGTATGAGAGCCAATAAATTTCTCCCTTATATAACAGTGCTTGCACTAATGGAAGTCTGAGAGTCAATAACATTCTCTCTTATATAACAGTGCATGCACTAATGGAAGTCTGAGAGTCAATAACATTCTCTCTTATATAACAGTGCATGCACTAATGGAAGTCTGAGAGTCAATAAACTGCTCCCTTATATAACAGTGCTTGCACTAATGTAAGTATGCGAGTCAATAAACTTCTCCCTTATATAACAGTGCTTGCACTAATGGAGGTATGAGAGCCAATAAACTTCTCCCTTATATAACAGTGCTTGCACTAATGGAGGTATGAGAGCCAATAAATTTCTCCCTTATATAACAGTGCTTGCACTAATGGAAGTCTGAGAGTCAATAACATTCTCTCTTATATAACAGTGCATGCACTAATGGAAGTCTGAGAATCAATAACCTTTTCCCTTATATAACAGTGCATGCACTAATGGAAGTCTGAGTCAATAACCTTCTCCCTTATATAACAGTGCTTGCACTAATGGAAGTCTGAGTCAATAAACTTCTCCCTTATATAACAGTGCTTGCACTAATGGAAGTCTGAGTCAATAACCTTTTCCCTTATATAACAGTGCATGCACTAATGGAAGTCTGAGTCAATAACCTTCTCCCTTATATAACAGTGCTTGCACTAATGGAAGTCTGAGTCAATAAACTTCTCCCTTATATAACAGTGCTTGCACTAATGGAAGTCTGAGTCAATAACCTTTTCCCTTATATAACAGTGCATGCACTAATGGAAGTCTGAGTCAATAACCTTCTCCCTTATATAACAGTGCTTGCACTAATGGAAGTCTGAGTCAATAAACTTCTCCCTTATATAACAGTGCTTGCACTAATGGAAGTCTGAGTCAATAAACTTCTCCCTTATATAACAGTGCTTGCACTAATGGAAGTCTGAGTCAATAACCTTCTCCCTTATATAACAGTGCTTGCACTAATGGAAGTCTGAGTCAATAACCTTCTCCCTTATATAACAGTGCTTGCACTAATGGAAGTCTGAGAGTCAATAAACTTCTCCCTTATATAACAGTGCTTGCACTAATGGAGGTATGAGAGCCAATAAACGTCTTCCTTATATAACAGTGCTGGCACTAATGGAAGTCTGAGAGTCAATAAACTTCTCCCTTATATAACAGTGCTTGCACTAATGGAGGTATGAGAGCCAATAAACTTCTCCCTTATATAACAGTGCTTGCACTAATGGAAGTCTGAGAGTCAATAAACTTCTTCCTTATATAACAGTGCTTGCACTAATGGAGGTATGAGAGCCAATAAACTTCTCCCTTATATAACAGTGCTTGCACTAATGGAGTCAATAAACGTCTCCCTTATATAACAGTGCTTGCACTAATGGAGGTATGAGAGCCAATAAACTTCTCCCTTATATAACAGTGCTTGCACTAATGGAGGTATGAGAGCCAATAAACTTCTTCCTTATATAACAGTGCTTGCACTAATGGAGGTATGAGAGTACATAAACTTCTCCCTTATATAACAGTGCTTGCACTAATGGAGGTATGAGAGCCAATACACTTCTCCCTTATATAACAGTGCTTGCACTAATGGAGGTATGAGAGCCAATAAATTTCTCCCTTATATAACAGTGCTTGCACTAATGGAAGTCTGAGAGTCAATAACATTCTCTCTTATATAACAGTGCATGCACTAATGGAAGTCTGAGTCAATAACCTTTTCCCTTATATAACAGTGCATGCACTAATGGAAGTCTGAATCAATAACCTTCTCCCTTATATAACAGTGCTTGCACTAATGGAAGTCTGAGTCAATAACCTTCTCCCTTATATAACAGTGCTTGCACTAATGGAGTCAATAAACGTCTCCCTTATATAACAGTGCTTGCACTAATGGAAGTCTGAGTCAATAAACGTCTCCCTTATATAACAGTGCTTGCACTAATGGAAGTCTGAGAGTCAATAAACTTCTCCCTTATATAACAGTGCTTGCACTAATGGAGGTATGAGAGCCAATAAACGTCTCCCTTATATAACAGTGCTGGCACTAATGGAAGTCTGAGAGTCAATAAACTTCTCCCCTATATAACAGTGCTTGCACTAATGGAAGTCTGAGTCAATAAACGTCTCCCTTATATAACAGTGCTTGCACTAATGGAGGTATGAGAGCCAATAAACTTCTCCCTTATATAACAGTGCTTGCACTAATGGAAGTCTGAGTCAATAAACTTCTCCCTTATATAACAGTGCTTGCACTAATGTAAGTCTGAGTCAATAAACTTCTCCCTTATATAACAGTGCTTGCACTAATGGAAGTCTGAGTCAATAAACTTCTCCCTTATATAACAGTGCTTGCACTAATGGAAGTCTGAGAGTCAATAAACTTCTCCCTTATATAACAGTGCTTGCACTAATGGAAGTCTGAGAGTCAATAAACTTCTCCCTTATATAACAGTGCTTGCACTAATGGAAGTCTGAGAGTCAATAAACTTCTTCTTATATAACAGTGCTTGCACTAATGGAAGTCTGAGAGTCAATAAACTTCTCCCTTATATAACAGTGCTTGCACTAATGGAAGTCTGAGAGTCAATAAACTTCTCCTTATATAACAGTGCTTGCACTAATGGAAGTCTGAGAGTCAATAAACTTCTCCCTTATATAACAGTGCTTGCACTAATGGAAGTCTGAGAGTCAATAAACTTCTCCCTTATATAACAGTGCTTGCACTAATGTAAGTCTGCGAGTCAATAAACTTCTCCCTTATATAACAGTGCTTGCACTAATGGAAGTCTGAGAGTCAATAAACTTCTCCCTTATATAACAGTGCTTGCACTAATGGAAGTCTGCGAGTCAATAAACTTCTCCCTTATATAACAGTGCATGCACTAATGGAAGTCTGTGAGAGTATAAACTTCTCCCTTATATAACAGTGCTTGCACTAATGGAAGTCTGTGAGAGTATAAACTTCTCCCTTATATAACAGTGCTTGCATTAATGGAGGTATGAGTCAATAAACTTCTTCCTTATATAACAGTGCATGCACTAATGGAAGTCTGAGTCAATAAACTTCTCCCTTATATAACAGTGCTTGCACTAATGGAGGTATGAGAGTCAATAAACTTCTCCCTTATATAACAGTGCTTGCACTAATGGAGGTATGAGAGTCAATAAACTTCTCCCTTATATAACAGTGCATGCACTAATGGAAGTGTGAGAGTCAATAAACTTCTCCCTTATATAACAGTGCTTGCACTAATGGAAGTCTGAGTCAATAAACTTCTCCCTTATATAACAGTGCATGCACTAATGGAAGTGTGAGAGTCAATAAACTTCTCCCTTATATAATAGTGCTTGCACTAATGGAAGTCTGAGTCAATAAACTTCTCTATTATATAACAGTGTTTGCACTAATGTAAGTCTGAAAGTCAATAAACTTCTCCCTTATATAATAGTGCTTGCACTAATGGAAGTCTGAGAGTCAATAAACTTCTCCCTTATATAACAGTGCTTGCACTAATGGAAGTGGTGAGAGTCAATAAACTTCTCTCTTATATAACAGTGCTTGCACTAATGGAAGTGGTGAGAGTCAATAAACTTCTCCCTTATATAACAGTGCTTGCACTAATGGAAGTGTGAGAGTCAATAAACTTCTCCCTTATATAACAGTGCTTGCACTAATGGAAGTGTGAGAGTCAATAAACTTCTCCCTTATATAACAGTGCTTGCACTAATGGAAGTCTGAGAGTCAATAAACTTCTCCCTTATATAACAGTGCTTGCACTAATGGAATAACCTTCTCCCTTATATAACAGTGCTTGCACTAATGGAAGTCTTGAGAGTATAAACTTCTCCCTTATATAACAGTGCTTGCACTAATGGAGGTATGAGTCAATAAACTTCTTCCTTATATAACAGTGCTTGCACTAATGGAAGTCTGAGTCAATAAACTTCTCCCTTATATAACAGTGCTTGCACTAATGGAGGTATGAGAGTCAATAAACTTCTCCCTTATATAACAGTGCTTGCACTAATGGAAGTGTGAGAGTCAATAAACTTCTCCCTTATATAACAGTGCTTGCACTAATGGAAGTCTGAGAGTCAATAAATCTCCCTTATATAACAGTGCTTGCACTAATGGAAGTCTGAGAGTCAATAAACTTCTCCCTTATATAACAGTGCTTGCACTAATGGAAGTCTGAGTCAATAAACTTCTCCCTTATATAACAGTGCTTGCACTAATGGAAGTCTGAGAGTCAATAAACTTCTCCCTTATATAACAGTGCTTGCACTAATGGAAGTCTGAGAGTCAATAAACTTCTCCCTTATATAACAGTGCTTGCACTAATGGAAGTCTGAGAGTCAATAAACTTCTCCCTTATATAACAGTGCTTGCACTAATGGAAGTCTGAGAGTCAATAAACTTCTCCCTTATATAACAGTGCTTGCACTAATGGAAGTCTGAGAGTCAATAAACTTCTCCCTTATATAACAGTGCTTGCACTAATGGAAGTCTGAGAGTCAATAAACTTCTCCCTTATATAACAGTGCTTGCACTAATGGAAGTCTGAGAGTCAATAAACTTCTCCCTTATATAACAGTGCTTGCACTAATGGAAGTGGTGAGAGTCAATAAACATCTCTCTTATATAACAGTGCTTGCACTAATGGAAGTGGTGAGAGTCAATAAACTTCTCCCTTATATAACAGTGCTTGCACTAATGGAAGTCTGAGTCAATAACCTTCTCCCTTATATAACAGTGCTTGCACTAATGGAAGTCCGAGTCAATAACCTTCTCCCTTATATAACAGTGCTTGCACTAATGGAAGTCTGAGAGTCAATAAACTTCTCCCTTATATAACAGTGCTTGCACTAATGGAAGTCTGAGAGTCAATAAACTTCTCCCCTATATAACAGTGCTTGCACTAATGGAAGTCTGAGAGTCAATAAACTTCTTCCTTATATAACAGTGCTTGCACTAATGGAGGTATGAGAGCCAATAAACTTCTCCCTTATATAACAGTGCTTGCACTAATGGAGTCAATAAACGTCTCCCTTATATAACAGTGCTTGCACTAATGGAGGTATGAGAGCCAATAAACTTCTCCCTTATATAACAGTGCTTGCACTAATGGAAGTCTGAGAGTCAATAACATTCTCCCTTATATAACAGTGCTTGCACTAATGGAAGTCTGAGAGTCAATAACATTCTCCCTTATATAACAGTGCTTGCACTAATGGAGGTATGAGAGCCAATAAACTTCTCCCTTATATAACAGTGCTTGCACTAATGGAAGTCTGAGAGTCAATAACATTCTCCCTTATATAACAGTGCTTGCACTAATGGAAGTCTGAGAGTCAATAACATTCTCCCTTATATAACAGTGCTTGCACTAATGGAGGTATGAGAGCCAATAAACTTCTCCCTTATATAACAGTGCTTGCACTAATGGAAGTCTGAGAGTCAATAACATTCTCCCTTATATAACAGTGCTTGCACTAATGGAAGTCTGAGAGTCAATAACATTCTCCCTTATATAACAGTGCTTGCACTAATGGAGGTATGAGAGCCAATAAACTTCTCCCTTATATAACAGTGCTTGCACTAATGGAAGTCTGAGAGTCAATAACATTCTCCCTTATATAACAGTGCATGCACATATGTAAGTCTGAGTCAATAACCTTCTCCCTTATATAACAGTGCTTGCACTAATGGAGTCAATAAACGTCTCCCTTATATAACAGTGCTTGCACTAATGGAAGTCTGAGAGTCAATAAACTTCTCCCTTATATAACAGTGCTTGCACTAATGGAAGTCTGAGAGTCAATAAACTTCTCCCTTATATAACAGTGCTTGCACTAATGGAAGTGGTGAGAGTCAATAAACTTCTCTCTTATATAACAGTGCTTGCACTAATGGAAGTGGTGAGAGTCAATAAACTTCTCTCTTATATAACAGTGCTTGCACTAATGGAAGTGTGAGAGTCAATAAACTTCTCCCTTATATAACAGTGCTTGCACTAATGGAAGTCTGAGTCAAAACTTCTCCCTTATATAACAGTGCTTGCACTAATGGAAAACCTTCCTATATCAGCTATAAGGAAGTGAGTCAATAAACTTCTCCCTTATATAACAGTGCTTGCACTAATGGAAGTCTGAGAGTCAATAAACTTCTCCCTTATATAACAGTGCTTGCACTAATGGAGTCAATAAACTTCTCCCTTATATAACAGTGCTTGCACTAATGGAAGTATGAGAGTCAATAAACTTCTCCCTTATATAACAGTGCTTGCACTAATGGAAGTCTGAGAGTCAATAACTTCTCCCTTATATAACAGTGCATGCACTATGGAAGTCTGAGTCAATAACCTTCTCCCTTATATAACAGTGCTTGCACTAATGGAGTCAATAAACTTCTCCCTTATATAACAGTGCTTGCACTAATGGAAGTCTGAGAGTCAATAAACTTCTCCCTTATATAACAGTGCTTGCACTAATGGAAGTCTGAGTCAATAAACTTCTCCCTTATATAACAGTGCTTGCACTAATGGAAGTCTGAGAGTCAATAAACTTCTCCCTTATATAACAGTGCTTGCACTAATGGAAGTCTGAGTCAATAAACTTCTCTATTATATAACAGTGTTTGCACTAATGTAAGTCTGAAAGTCAATAAACTTCTCCCTTATATAACAGTGCTTGCACTAATGGAAGTGTGAGAGTCAATAAACTTCTCCCTTATATAACAGTGCTTGCACTAATGGAAGTGGTGAGAGTCAATAAACTTCTCTCTTATATAACAGTGCTTGCACTAATGGAAGTGGTGAGAGTCAATAAACGTCTCTCTTATATAACAGTGCTTGCACTAATGGAAGTGGTGAGAGTCAATAAACTTCTCCCTTATATAACAGTGCTTGCACTAATGGAAGTCTGAGAGTCAATAAACTTCTCCCTTATATAACAGTGCTTGCACTAATGGAAGTCTGAGTCAATAACCTTCTCCCTTATATAACAGTGCTTGCACTAATGGAAGTCTGTGAGAGTATAAACTTCTCCCTTATATAACAGTGCTTGCATTAATGGAGGTATGAGTCAATAAACTTCTTCCTTATATAACAGTGCATGCACTAATGGAAGTTGAGTCAATAAACTTCTCCCTTATATAACAGTGCTTGCACTAATGGAGGTATGAGAGTCAATAAACTTCTCCCTTATATAACAGTGCATGCACTAATGGAAGTGGTGAGAGTCAATAAACTTCTCCCTTATATAACAGTGCTTGCACTAATGGAAGTCTGAGAGTCAATAAACTTCTCCCTTATATAATAGTGCTTGCACTAATGGAAGTCTGAGTCAATAAACTTCTCTATTATATAACAGTGTTTGCACTAATGTAAGTCTGAAAGTCAATAAACTTCTCCCTTATATAATAGTGCTTGCACTAATGGAAGTCTGAGAGTCAATAAACTTCTCCCTTATATAACAGTGCTTGCACTAATGGAAGTGGTGAGAGTCAATAAACGTCTCTCTTATATAACAGTGCTTGCACTAATGGAAGTGGTGAGAGTCAATAAACTTCTCCCTTATATAACAGTGCTTGCACTAATGGAAGTGGTGAGAGTCAATAAACTTCTCTCTTATATAACAGTGCTTGCACTAATGGAAGTGGTGAGAGTCAATAAACGTCTCTCTTATATAACAGTGCTTGCACTAATGGAAGTGGTGAGAGTCAATAAACTTCTCCCTTATATAACAGTGCTTGCACTAATGGAAGTCTGAGTCAATAACCTTCTCCCTTATATAACAGTGCTTGCACTAATGGAAGTCCGAGTCAATAACCTTCTCCCTTATATAACAGTGCTTGCACTAATGGAAGTCTGAGAGTCAATAAACTTCTCCCTTATATAACAGTGCTTGCACTAATGGAAGTCTGAGAGTCAATAAACTTCTCCCCTATATAACAGTGCTTGCACTAATGGAAGTCTGAGAGTCAATAAACTTCTTCCTTATATAACAGTGCTTGCACTAATGGAGGTATGAGAGCCAATAAACTTCTCCCTTATATAACAGTGCTTGCACTAATGGAGTCAATAAACGTCTCCCTTATATAACAGTGCTTGCACTAATGGAGGTATGAGAGCCAATAAACTTCTCCCTTATATAACAGTGCTTGCACTAATGGAAGTCTGAGAGTCAATAACATTCTCCCTTATATAACAGTGCTTGCACTAATGGAGTCAATAAACGTCTCCCTTATATAACAGTGCTTGCACTAATGGAAGTCTGAGAGTCCATAAACTTCTCCCTTATATAACAGTGCTTGCACTAATGGAAGTCTGAGAGTCAATAAACTTCTCCCTTATATAACAGTGCTTGCACTAATGGAAGTCTGAGAGTCAATAAACTTCTCCCTTATATAACAGTGCTTGCACTAATGGAAGTCTGAGAGTCAATAAACTTCTCCCTTATATAACAGTGCTTGCACTAATGGAAGTCTGAGAGTCAATAAACTTCTCCCTTATATAACAGTGCTTGCACTAATGGAAGTCTGAGAGTCAATAAACTTCTCCCTTATATAACAGTGCTTGCACTAATGGAAGTCTGAATAAACTTCTCCCTTATATAACAGTGCTTGCACTAATGGAGTCTGAGTCAATAAACTTCTCCCTTATATAACAGTGCTTGCACTAATGGAGGTCTGAGAGTCAATAAACTTCTCCCTTATATAACAGTGCTTGCACTAATGGAAGTCTGAGAGTCAATAAACTTCTCCCTTATATAACAGTGCTTGCACTAATGGAAGTCTGAGAGTCAATAAACTTCTCCCTTATATAACAGTGCTTGCACTAATGGAAGTCTGAGAGTCAATAAACTTCTCCCTTATATAACAGTGCTTGCACTAATGGAAGTCTGAGTCAATAAACTTCTCCCTTATATAACAGTGCTTGCACTAATGGAAGTCTGAGAGTCAATAAACTTCTCCCTTATATAACAGTGCTTGCACTAATGGAAGTCTGAGAGTCAATAAACTTCTCCCTTATATAACAGTGCTTGCACTAATGGAAGTATGAGAGCCAATAAACTTCTCCCTTATATAACAGTGCTTGCACTAATGGAGGTATGAGAGCCAATAAATTTCTCCCTTATATAACAGTGCTTGCACTAATGGAAGTCTGAGAGTCAATAACATTCTCTCTTATATAACAGTGCATGCACTAATGGAAGTCTGAGAGTCAATAACATTCTCTCTTATATAACAGTGCATGCACTAATGGAAGTCTGAGAGTCAATAAACTGCTCCCTTATATAACAGTGCTTGCACTAATGTAAGTATGCGAGTCAATAAACTTCTCCCTTATATAACAGTGCTTGCACTAATGGAGGTATGAGAGCCAATAAACTTCTCCCTTATATAACAGTGCTTGCACTAATGGAGGTATGAGAGCCAATAAATTTCTCCCTTATATAACAGTGCTTGCACTAATGGAAGTCTGAGAGTCAATAACATTCTCTCTTATATAACAGTGCATGCACTAATGGAAGTCTGAGATCAATAACCTTTTCCCTTATATAACAGTGCATGCACTAATGGAAGTCTGAGTCAATAACCTTCTCCCTTATATAACAGTGCATGCACTAATGGAAGTCTGAGTCAATAACCTTCTCCCTTATATAACAGTGCTTGCACTAATGGAAGTCTGAGTCAATAAACTTCTCCCTTATATAACAGTGCTTGCACTAATGGAAGTCTGAGTCAATAACCTTTTCCCTTATATAACAGTGCATGCACTAATGGAAGTCTGAGTCAATAACCTTCTCCCTTATATAACAGTGCTTGCACTAATGGAAGTCTGAGTCAATAAACTTCTCCCTTATATAACAGTGCTTGCACTAATGGAAGTCTGAGTCAATAACCTTTTCCCTTATATAACAGTGCATGCACTAATGGAAGTCTGAGTCAATAACCTTCTCCCTTATATAACAGTGCTTGCACTAATGGAAGTCTGAGTCAATAAACTTCTCCCTTATATAACAGTGCTTGCACTAATGGAAGTCTGAGAGTCAATAACCTTCTCCCTTATATAACAGTGCTTGCACTAATGGAAGTCTGAGTCAATAACCTTCTCCCTTATATAACAGTGCTTGCACTAATGGAAGTCTGAGTCAATAAACGTCTCCCTTATATAACAGTGCTTGCACTAATGGAAGTCTGAGAGTCAATAAACTTCTCCCTTATATAACAGTGCTTGCACTAATGGAAGTCTGAGAGTCAATAAACTTCTCCCTTATATAACAGTGCTTGCACTAATGGAAGTCTGAGAGTCAATAAACTTCTCCCTTATATAACAGTGCTTGCACTAATGGAAGTCTGAGAGTCCATAAACTTCTCCCTTATATAACAGTGCTTGCACTAATGGAAGTCTGAGTCAATAAACTTCTCTATTATATAACAGTGTTTGCACTAATGTAAGTCTGAAAGTCAATAAACTTCTCCCTTATATAACAGTGCTTGCACTAATGGAAGTCTGAGAGTCAATAAACTTCTCCCTTATATAACAGTGCTTGCACTAATGTAAGTCTGCGAGTCAATAAACTTCTCCCTTATATAACAGTGCTTGCACTAATGGAAGTCTGAGAGTCAATAAACTTCTCCCTTATATAACAGTGCTTGCACTAATGGAAGTCTGCGAGTCAATAAACTTCTCCCTTATATAACAGTGCATGCACTAATGGAAGTCTGTGAGAGTATAAACTTCTCCCTTATATAACAGTGCTTGCACTAATGGAAGTCTGTGAGAGTATAAACTTCTCCCTTATATAACAGTGCTTGCATTAATGGAGGTATGAGTCAATAAACTTCTTCCTTATATAACAGTGCATGCACTAATGGAAGTCTGAGTCAATAAACTTCTCCCTTATATAACAGTGCTTGCACTAATGGAGGTATGAGAGTCAATAAACTTCTCCCTTATATAACAGTGCTTGCACTAATGGAGGTATGAGAGTCAATAAACTTCTCCCTTATATAACAGTGCATGCACTAATGGAAGTGGTGAGAGTCAATAAACTTCTCCCTTATATAACAGTGCTTGCACTAATGGAAGTCTGAGTCAATAAACTTCTCCCTTATATAACAGTGCATGCACTAATGGAAGTGGTGAGAGTCAATAAACTTCTCCCTTATATAATAGTGCTTGCACTAATGGAAGTCTGAGTCAATAAACTTCTCTATTATATAACAGTGTTTGCACTAATGTAAGTCTGAAAGTCAATAAACTTCTCCCTTATATAATAGTGCTTGCACTAATGGAAGTCTGAGAGTCAATAAACTTCTCCCTTATATAACAGTGCTTGCACTAATGGAAGTGGTGAGAGTCAATAAACGTCTCTCTTATATAACAGTGCTTGCACTAATGGAAGTGGTGAGAGTCAATAAACTTCTCCCTTATATAACAGTGCTTGCACTAATGGAAGTGGTGAGAGTCAATAAACTTCTCTCTTATATAACAGTGCTTGCACTAATGGAAGTGGTGAGAGTCAATAAACTCTCTCTTATATAACAGTGCTTGCACTAATGGAAGTCTGAGAGTCAATAAACTTCTCCCTTATATAACAGTGCTTGCACTAATGGAATAACCTTCTCCCTTATATAACAGTGCTTGCACTAATGGAAGTCTGTGAGAGTATAAACTTCTCCCTTATATAACAGTGCTTGCATTAATGGAGGTATGAGTCAATAAACTTCTTCCTTATATAACAGTGCATGCACTAATGGAAGTCTGAGTCAATAAACTTCTCCCTTATATAACAGTGCTTGCACTAATGGAGGTATGAGAGTCAATAAACTTCTCCATTATATAACAGTGCATGCACTAATGGAAGTGGTGAGAGTCAATAAACTTCTCCCTTATATAACAGTGCTTGCACTAATGGAAGTCTGAGAGTCAATAAACCTCTCCCTTATATAACAGTGCATGCACTAATGGAAGTGGTGAGAGTCAATAAACTTCTCCCTTATATAATAGTGCTTGCACTAATGGAAGTCTGAGTCAATAAACTTCTCTATTATATAACAGTGTTTGCACTAATGTAAGTCTGAAAGTCAATAAACTTCTCCCTTATATAATAGTGCTTGCACTAATGGAAGTCTGAGAGTCAATAAACTTCTCCCTTATATAATAGTGCTTGCACTAATGTAAGTCTGAGAGTCAATAAACTTCTCCCTTATATAACAGTGCTTGCACTAATGGAAGTCTGAGAGTCAATAAACTTCTCCCTTATATAACAGTGCTTGCACTAATGGAAGTGGTGAGAGTCAATAAACGTCTCTCTTATATAACAGTGCTTGCACTAATGGAAGTGGTGAGAGTCAATAAACTTCTCCCCTATATAACAGTGCTTGCACTAATGGAAGTGGTGAGAGTCAATAAACTTCTCTCTTATATAACAGTGCTTGCACTAATGGAAGTGGTGAGAGTCAATAAACATCTCTCTTATATAACAGTGCTTGCACTAATGGAAGTGGTGAGAGTCAATAAACTTCTCCCTTATATAACAGTGCTTGCACTAATGGAAGTCTGAGTCAATAACCTTCTCCCTTATATAACAGTGCTTGCACTAATGGAAGTCCGAGTCAATAACCTTCTCCCTTATATAACAGTGCTTGCACTAATGGAAGTCTGAGAGTCAATAAACTTCTCCCTTATATAACAGTGCTTGCACTAATGGAAGTCTGAGAGTCAATAAACTTCTCCCCTATATAACAGTGCTTGCACTAATGGAAGTCTGAGAGTCAATAAACTTCTTCCTTATATAACAGTGCTTGCACTAATGGAGGTATGAGAGCCAATAAACTTCTCCCTTATATAACAGTGCTTGCACTAATGGAGTCAATAAACGTCTCCCTTATATAACAGTGCTTGCACTAATGGAGGTATGAGAGCCAATAAACTTCTCCCTTATATAACAGTGCTTGCACTAATGGAAGTCTGAGAGTCAATAACATTCTCCCTTATATAACAGTGCTTGCACTAATGGAAGTCTGAGAGTCAATAACATTCTCCCTTATATAACAGTGCTTGCACTAATGGAGGTATGAGAGCCAATAAACTTCTCCCTTATATAACAGTGCTTGCACTAATGGAAGTCTGAGAGTCAATAACATTCTCCCTTATATAACAGTGCTTGCACATATGTAAGTCTGAGTCAATAACCTTCTCCCTTATATAACAGTGCTTGCACTAATGGAGTCAATAAACGTCTCCCTTATATAACAGTGCTTGCACTAATGGAAGTCTGAGAGTCAATAAACTTCTCCCTTATATAACAGTGCTTGCACTAATGGAAGTCTGAGAGTCAATAAACTTCTCCCTTATATAACAGTGCTTGCACTAATGGAAGTGTGAGAGTCAATAAACTTCTCCCTTATATAACAGTGCTTGCACTAATGGAAGTGGTGAGAGTCAATAAACGTCTCTCTTATATAACAGTGCTTGCACTAATGGAAGTGGTGAGAGTCAATAAACTTCTCCCTTATATAACAGTGCTTGCACTAATGGAAGTCTGAGAGTCAATAAACTTCTCCCTTATATAACAGTGCTTGCACTAATGGAAGTCTGAGTCAATAACCTTCTCCCTTATATAACAGTGCTTGCACTAATGGAAGTCTGTGAGAGTATAAACTTCTCCCTTATATAACAGTGCTTGCATTAATGGAGGTATGAGTCAATAAACTTCTTCCTTATATAACAGTGCATGCACTAATGGAAGTCTGAGTCAATAAACTTCTCCCTTATATAACAGTGCTTGCACTAATGGAGGTATGAGAGTCAATAAACTTCTCCCTTATATAACAGTGCATGCACTAATGGAAGTGGTGAGAGTCAATAAACTTCTCCCTTATATAACAGTGCTTGCACTAATGGAAGTCTGAGTCAATAAACTTCTCCCTTATATAACAGTGCTTGCACTAATGGAAGTCTGAGAGTCAATAAACTTCTCCCTTATATAATAGTGCTTGCACTAATGGAAGTCTGAGTCAATAAACTTCTCTATTATATAACAGTGTTTGCACTAATGTAAGTCTGAAAGTCAATAAACTTCTCCCTTATATAACAGTGCTTGCACTAATGGAAGTCTGAGAGTCAATAAACTTCTCCCTTATATAACAGTGCTTGCACTAATGGAAGTGGTGAGAGTCAATAAACTTCTCCCTTATATAACAGTGCTTGCACTAATGGAAGTGGTGAGAGTCAATAAACTTCTCCCTTATATAACAGTGCTTGCACTAATGGAAGTGGTGAGAGTCAATAAACTTCTCTCTTATATAACAGTGCTTGCACTAATGGAAGTGGTGAGAGTCAATAAACTTCTCCCTTATATAACAGTGCTTGCACTAATGGAAGTCTGAGAGTCAATAAACTTCTCCCTTATATAACAGTGCTTGCACTAATGGAATAACCTTCTCCCTTATATAACAGTGCTTGCACTAATGGAAGTCTGTGAGAGTATAAACTTCTCCCTTATATAACAGTGCTTGCATTAATGGAGGTATGAGTCAATAAACTTCTTCCTTATATAACAGTGCATGCACTAATGGAAGTCTGAGTCAATAAACTTCTCCCTTATATAACAGTGCTTGCACTAATGGAGGTATGAGAGTCAATAAACTTCTCCATTATATAACAGTGCATGCACTAATGGAAGTGGTGAGAGTCAATAAACTTCTCCCTTATATAACAGTGCTTGCACTAATGGAAGTCTGAGAGTCAATAAACCTCTCCCTTATATAACAGTGCATGCACTAATGGAAGTGGTGAGAGTCAATAAACTTCTCCCTTATATAATAGTGCTTGCACTAATGGAAGTCTGAGTCAATAAACTTCTCTATTATATAACAGTGTTTGCACTAATGTAAGTCTGAAAGTCAATAAACTTCTCCCTTATATAATAGTGCTTGCACTAATGGAAGTCTGAGAGTCAATAAACTTCTCCCTTATATAATAGTGCTTGCACTAATGTAAGTCTGAGAGTCAATAAACTTCTCCCTTATATAACAGTGCTTGCACTAATGGAAGTCTGAGAGTCAATAAACTTCTCCCTTATATAACAGTGCTTGCACTAATGGAAGTGGTGAGAGTCAATAAACGTCTCTCTTATATAACAGTGCTTGCACTAATGGAAGTGGTGAGAGTCAATAAACTTCTCCCCTATATAACAGTGCTTGCACTAATGGAAGTGGTGAGAGTCAATAAACTTCTCTCTTATATAACAGTGCTTGCACTAATGGAAGTGGTGAGAGTCAATAAACATCTCTCTTATATAACAGTGCTTGCACTAATGGAAGTGTGAGAGTCAATAAACTTCTCCCTTATATAACAGTGCTTGCACTAATGGAAGTCTGAGAGTCAATAAACTTCTCCCTTATATAACAGTGCTTGCACTAATGGAAGTCTGAGTCAATAACCTTCTCCCTTATATAACAGTGCTTGCACTAATGGAAGTCTGAGAGTCAATAAACTTCTCCCTTATATAACAGTGCTTGCACTAATGGAAGTCTGAGAGTCAATAAACTTCTCCCTTATATAACAGTGCTTGCACTAATGGAAGTCTGAGAGTCAATAAACTTCTCCCTTATATAACAGTGCTTGCACTAATGGAAGTCTGAGAGTCAATAAACTTCTCCCTTATATAACAGTGCTTGCACTAATGGAGGTATGAGAGCCAATAAACTTCTCCCTTATATAACAGTGCTTGCACTAATGGAGTCAATAAACTTCTCCCTTATATAACAGTGCTTGCACTAATGGAAGTCTGAGAGTCAATAAAATTCTCCCTTATATAACAGTGCTTGCACTAATGGAAGTCTGAGAGTCAATAACATTCTCCCTTATATAACAGTGCTTGCACTAATGGAGGTATGAGAGCCAATAAACTTCTCCCTTATATAACAGTGCTTGCACTAATGGAAGTCTGAGAGTCAATAACATTCTCCCTTATATAACAGTGCTTGCACATATGTAAGTCTGAGTCAATAACCTTCTCCCTTATATAACAGTGCTTGCACTAATGGAGTCAATAAACGTCTCCCTTATATAACAGTGCTTGCACTAATGGAAGTCTGAGAGTCCATAAACTTCTCCCTTATATAACAGTGCTTGCACTAATGGAAGTCTGAGAGTCAATAAACTTCTCCCTTATATAACAGTGCTTGCACTAATGGAAGTGTGAGAGTCAATAAACTTCTCTCTTATATAACAGTGCTTGCACTAATGGAAGTGGTGAGAGTCAATAAACGTCTCTCTTATATAACAGTGCTTGCACTAATGGAAGTGGTGAGAGTCAATAAACTTCTCCCTTATATAACAGTGCTTGCACTAATGGAAGTCTGAGAGTCAATAAACTTCTCCCTTATATAACAGTGCTTGCACTAATGGAAGTCTGAGTCAATAACCTTCTCCCTTATATAACAGTGCTTGCACTAATGGAAGTCTGTGAGAGTATAAACTTCTCCCTTATATAACAGTGCTTGCATTAATGGAGGTATGAGTCAATAAACTTCTTCCTTATATAACAGTGCATGCACTAATGGAAGTCTGAGTCAATAAACTTCTCCCTTATATAACAGTGCTTGCACTAATGGAGGTATGAGAGTCAATAAACTTCTCCCTTATATAACAGTGCATGCACTAATGGAAGTGGTGAGAGTCAATAAACTTCTCCCTTATATAACAGTGCTTGCACTAATGGAAGTCTGAGAGTCAATAAACTTCTCCCTTATATAATAGTGCTTGCACTAATGGAAGTCTGAGTCAATAAACTTCTCTATTATATAACAGTGTTTGCACTAATGTAAGTCTGAAAGTCAATAAACTTCTCCATTATATATTAGTGCTTGCACTAATGGAAGTCTGAGAGTCAATAAACTTCTCCCTTATATAACAGTGCTTGCACTAATGTAAGTCTGAGAGTCAATAACCTTCTTCCTTATATAACAGTGCTTGCACTAATGGAAGTCTGAGAGTCCATAAACTTCTCCCTTATATAACAGTGCTTGCACTAATGGAAGTCTGAGTCAATAAACTTCTCTATTATATAACAGTGTTTGCACTAATGTAAGTCTGAAAGTCAATAAACTTCTCCCTTATATAACAGTGCTTGCACTAATGGAAGTCTGAGAGTCAATAAACTTCTCCCTTATATAACAGTGCTTGCACTAATGTAAGTCTGCGAGTCAATAAACTTCTCCCTTATATAACAGTGCTTGCACTAATGGAAGTCTGAGAGTCAATAAACTTCTCCCTTATATAACAGTGCTTGCACTAATGGAAGTCTGCGAGTCAATAAACTTCTCCCTTATATAACAGTGCATGCACTAATGGAAGTCTGTGAGAGTATAAACTTCTCCCTTATATAACAGTGCTTGCACTAATGGAAGTCTGTGAGAGTATAAACTTCTCCCTTATATAACAGTGCTTGCATTAATGGAGGTATGAGTCAATAAACTTCTTCCTTATATAACAGTGCATGCACTAATGGAAGTCTGAGTCAATAAACTTCTCCCTTATATAACAGTGCTTGCACTAATGGAGGTATGAGAGTCAATAAACTTCTCCCTTATATAACAGTGCTTGCACTAATGGAGGTATGAGAGTCAATAAACTTCTCCCTTATATAACAGTGCATGCACTAATGGAAGTGGTGAGAGTCAATAAACTTCTCCCTTATATAACAGTGCTTGCACTAATGGAAGTCTGAGTCAATAAACTTCTCCCTTATATAACAGTGCATGCACTAATGGAAGTGGTGAGAGTCAATAAACTTCTCCCTTATATAATAGTGCTTGCACTAATGGAAGTCTGAGTCAATAAACTTCTCTATTATATAACAGTGTTTGCACTAATGTAAGTCTGAAAGTCAATAAACTTCTCCCTTATATAATAGTGCTTGCACTAATGGAAGTCTGAGAGTCAATAAACTTCTCCCTTATATAACAGTGCTTGCACTAATGGAAGTGGTGAGAGTCAATAAACTTCTCTCTTATATAACAGTGCTTGCACTAATGGAAGTGGTGAGAGTCAATAAACTTCTCCCTTATATAACAGTGCTTGCACTAATGGAAGTGGTGAGAGTCAATAAACTTCTCCCTTATATAACAGTGCTTGCACTAATGGAAGTGGTGAGAGTCAATAAACTTCTCCCTTATATAACAGTGCTTGCACTAATGGAAGTCTGAAGTCAATAAACTCTCCTTATTAACAGTGCTTGCACTAAAGCGAC